>VMOF01000013.1:32532364-32844864 GCA_011764245.1 Trialeurodes vaporariorum
AAATTCGCCAAAGATTATGGTCTGCGTGCACCTACTTTTCCGAAACGAGCTCAAAATATCTAGCTAGTTTTCATTCTTTATTTTAAGATGTTTGCTTTGTACATACTTATTAACTTATATTAAGTTTTTTTTTTTACCTATTATTAGTCAAAGACTACGCAGAAAATGTTAAAGATGTGCCGCCTCTTTTGTTTTGTAAATAGGCGGTACCGTTTATTATTCCTTGCTTTGAATGTTTGTTGATTGACAAACACGTAAAGTATAAAAGATAGGGTCTCTGCTCTCTGATTACACTTTTTGAGCAGTTTTGAGTTTTATCTAACTTTATCATACAGATAATATAGAGCAACCCGCAGAGGTTGGAAACGCGTGTATGGCCTGAAAGGTCAAAGAATAAGAGAGAAATCAAACATTCAAAATATGCTGAATTGAATTTGAAAATTGAAGTATAAGTCAAACTTATAAAAATTGTAAAGATAGAAGCTACAATTAACGAAAGCTTCTACACTGGATCAATTTGAATTCTCAAACTTGCTTACAAGTGAGCAGTATGTGATTGGTGTTTATCATTTTCAGATGGGTTTTCAAAAATCAATGGACATTCGACAGCAAAACTTTACAAGTGTTGTGTATCTTGACGGGAAATGATTGTGTGTTATGATTGATGATGATATTCATCAATCATCTAATGTTCACCTGGAAGCTACTTTGAGGATCTTATTTGATTTTTTGTCAAGGTCTTAAGCTCAAACTGCGGCACATCAATGCATCTGAACATTCACCAAGCGAATCTCATCAACCATCGAAATAGAGAGTTTGACAATCTTATCCAGTTTGATGGGTCCTATGGGCCAGTTTGATGGTTCTGATGGGCTACTTTGATTGAGTTTAGTCAGCTTTAGATATTGCATTTTGATTTCTAAAAGGTTCCATTCAGTGACGCTTCTACAGCTCAAGACTCTTTAAGTTTTGCACTTTTTGGGAGACCTGAGAGCTGATTCTGCTCTTTTGGACAAGACGAGACCAGGTAGCGGGAATAGGCCAATCCCATTGGTTTAAATAGTTACATGTGACAGACTTCGAGGCACGAGGAGTCATTCAGTCTAAATTGAATGACTGGAACGACTTCAAAATTGTCAAGTGATGCCATTTAAACCAATGGAAATGATCGATTCCCGCTATCTCGTCTCGTCTTATCCAAAAGAGCAGAATCAGCCCCCAGATCCAGATCCTTGCTTGCTAAAAGTTCACAGAATGATTGTTACCAAAAGCTGATTTTGACGCATCCCACATGAAGCTTTATGAGTTTGATGAAACGTATTAAAGTGATTCCTAAGCAGTTTGATTCCAAATTTTGCCTCAGTCCTTGTAAGGTCAAAATTGGAAAAATGATTGTGTATTTTTGAAAAAAAAAAAATGCTTCCATGGAGCCTCGGAAAGAGTCCCATTGTGTGCGAGATTTTTTGCAGTATAAACTTAAAATAGAATATAAACAACCCAATGGAAACTGGCAATTTATTAGGAAAATCTGGCACATTTGACTTCATTATAGGTACATTTATTTTGCAAATAACTTTATGCAGAGCTTTCTAAGACCTCTCTCAAGGCTCCTTGGAAGATTTTTTTTTTTTTTAAACTCAAGCAATTATCTAATTTCGGCCTTATATTGAACTGAGGCGAAACCTGGAACTGAAATGCTGAGGAATCAACTTAACCCTATTTTGAGGAATTTTAGCTCAAAAAACATTTTTGAATAGCAGTCTTGGACTTGGATGAGCCCCTGTATGGATTTTTTGTCAAATTAATTATTCTTGTTACCTTGTTGACTCTTTCACCGTTATCAAACATTTTGTTTCCATTCAAAACAGCAATTTGCAGTGAAGGAGTGAAAAAATAAATAAATTAGGTAGTGAATGCTTGTGCCCTTTCTTCTTGCAAGTTTTAGTTTTAAAAATGAATATTCTTAGAATTAATTTGACTTTCTCGATCTCCTCTGGGGTAAGGAAAGATTAGTATTTTTGTTTTTGCTTAGAAGCCTTTTAAAGTTTGTTTGAAGGCTGAGTTTTTATTAGAATATTTTGAGCAGTGGCGTAGTGTGCACTCTGAAAGCGTTGTATTGTGTCCATTTGAATGCATGTAAAAGGTCGAATGGGTAAATGGTCAAACTATTGGTTGTTCACCGAACACCCAATAGTTCAATATTTTCAATGGGTATAAATGGACCAACTGCAACGTTGCCAAATTGCATACTATGCCACTGATCCTGAGCATATTCATGTCTGAATTCTACTGTGCCCCATAAATGTTCGGAACGGACGGTCTTTGACCCAAAATCCACCCCAAGAACCTCAACAGCCATCAGTCACTACTCAACAGACAGCACTGGACTGTCAAAAAACAGAGGCACCACAAGTTAACCTCAAAATAAGTATCATGAACAAATCGCAGCACTTACGGGAAGTCGGGTAGATTCTTGATCGGCCCTAAATAGGGTAGCGTTGGTAGCTCTCCCAACATTTTGATGTTCTGTTAAAGAAATGTGAGGTTAGATCCGCCATTTTTAGTGTATCCCAAAGCCCACTAGTCCCGAACATTTTTTGGGCCCTGAAATTTGTATGTCCGTGTTCAAGTGTTGAGGATCTTCCAAATTCCATACGTATCATGAAATGAAGGTTTAAAATCCTGATGTCCTGAAGTAAAAATGGAAATTTTTGTCAGTTTTTGCTGTTATCAGTCCGAAGGCTCAAACCAACCTACCTGGTCTACAATACTAAAGTGCAATTATTTTCCTTGTAATTTTCTAAAAGTTTTTATACATTCCCCCTCCCCCCTCTTGTTTATTTATTTATTTATTTTTTTTATTTTATTTTTTTTTTTTTTGCATCACCATTTTCTTATTTCACCGTTTGTCTTTTGAATTTTTAATTGTTAAGTGTGCAATTTTTAAAAATAAATTTTATTCTCGTTACCCCCTCTTTTGATCTCCTTTAAATGCTTAAAAAATTGGAAACATTTTACAACAGATTAATATTTCTCAATTTTTCTACACTCGCCCTTTGACATTGGGAGGTTGCGCCAGCAGTACTTACCTATTTTAACCATTTTCTCATCAGAGCCGTACCAACGTGCGGGGGAGGGGAGGAGTTTTTAAATTTTGCCTTCCTTTGAGGAAAAATCTCTAAAATTGATTATGTTCCTTGTTTGCTAGATTTACGCTGGTTTTTCCAGCCAGGGCATAGGGCACGGGCGCAGGGGTGTAGCAGGCGGGCTACTAAACTTACCAAAGGTTTGCGGAGCAGAGTCACACGAGGCGCTGAAAAGCTGACAGAAACTTTTAGGAAGCAACTGAAGTAAACCGAGCAATAAAAATTGAAAGTGATAGAAAAACAATCGACCCTTTTTGTGATTGTGTCACATTCAAAATTGGATCAAAACAAACGCTCTGTCTTGCTCACTCTTGTTGAGTTACTCATAAGAAATCAGATCTACATTTTTGAGTGTGAATTAATACTGGTAAACAACCAGTTTTCTCAAATTTTACTGTACCATTAAATTCCGGGTATCTTTAAAGTATCTTTTCACTCCAACATAATCCATAAAAGATCACAAGTGAATTCACAAATCACAATCACCATTATATCGATAGATGTCCTGCACTAGCGCAACCAGGATCTCTTCCATCTCTCTCATTTCCCATTTGAATGTATAAATAGGAAAAGGACAGAAAGAGAGGGTTTTATCCCCTTGTCCATCCTTGTCTAACATACGTTTTTAATGGAGAAAAGAGAGAGATAAAGAAACTCTCGGTGCGCTACTGATGTCCTGTGGTTTGTCATTGTCTTACTCTTACTCACGGTCTCTTATACGCGTATCACTGCCGTTACACTCAATCATCCTAACCTTTCTTTACATCGAAGCTTGCTCAAGGTATGACTGATGGTGTGAAGGTGCCGATGAGCCTATATCCTAGAATTTTGTGCCGATAAGAAACTGTGGGTGAGACAAGGACAAAACATGGGACTTTGTTAATTGTAAATTAATGCATGATGTTTCAAAAATGTTATTGAAATGTGAATACACTTTAAGGTGATTCCAGGCGAAACTAGCTTTTCCAGATTTCAATCTGATGGATAGCGCCACTAGTCGCTTTTTGAAGAAGTCGTGTTTTTGGCATTTTAAACTGAAACCATAGATAAAACACAAAATCCAATAACGTCAGCACCTGCAAAATTTTTTTATGGATTTTTTGAGCCCAAAATGAGCAAGATTGGTTTAAATTAAAGCTGTAAATTATGAAATTCGTTTCGCCATAAGCTTTGTGAGTGAGAGTGAGCGCGGTGATGATACGTCTATCTGCCTCACTCGCACTCATTGCGGCTTACGGGAAGTTTCGTTTTTCATAATTTCCGGCTTTATTTTTGAGTGTTTCAGTCTGAAACTTTCAGGTATCTTCTGAAGTATGATCGCAGGTGCGTGACGTTTCTCAATTTGTGTTTTTAGCGTGGATTCGTCAAATTTAACAAAAAACTGTTGACTTTTTGAGAAGCGCGACGTGGTGTCCACGATTGGAACATCGACCTTGGAATCACCTTAAGGTACGTGGAATCCAATGGTGTAAAATCCGATAGAGCTTGTTGTTTTTTTGCACAAGTTTGCTTTGAAAATTTGGTTTCTGTTTCTTATGGGAAAACTCATGAGAGCAAGTGTGATGAAGCATTTGTTTGGATCCAATTTTTTTGTGACGTTGCGCTAAACAGATCTATACAACGCAAAGGTGCGGACTTGAAAAAAAGAGAAAGAAACAGGGTGAGGATACAAAGTGGGGAAGCAGAAAATTACATTTTTGAAAATAGGTGATTGAAACAGGGTGAAGGCGGGTGAAGGGGCGTAACTAAATCCTTGGTACGGATTGCATGCAAGAGAGGTTACGCAACTGCACGGGCATGCACCTAGGTAACTCCCCCCCCTCTGGGCGGAAGCATTGTGTGAGGCATAGAGTCATTATTGTATGTACCTATGGACCAGCATTAATCCGATGATTATTTGTCGAGACGATTATTTGTCATAACGACTTTTTTTTATAACTGCACTTATATCAATTACTTATTACTGAAAGCCAGTGGCGTGCCGGGGGGGGGGGGGAATGTGGGTACCCTTGTCTCGGGCGGCAAAATCAGGGTGAACAAACAACCAAAAAAAAAAAAAAGAAAAGGTTATCAAATTTCAAAATGAATTACAGAGGGCGGCAAAATCAGTGCATAACAAGCAAAAAAAAAAAAAGTCATCTTTATATATAATTTTGTTCGTGGAGGACGAAGATTGCAGTCTCCCCCCCCCCCCCCTCTGGAAACCATGGCACGCCCCTGCTGAAAGCAGGATTTTGGAATTAGGACAGTCATTGAATTTTCTTGGCATTTTATCGATGAGTTCAAGTAATCAAAAGTGAAATCTACTTTCGATTCCTGCTGCTGTGTTATTGGGATATTGCCTATGGCAGACCCAGGGGGGGGGTATGCTGAATCCTCAAATTTTGCCTTTTTTCGACAGAAAATAGCCCAAAATCTCTTCTTGTGACGTCTCAAATGTCTCAGGCATGCCCCCCCCCTCTCCTAGTTAATTTTTCTGGACCCGCCACCGCTTTGCCCATTCAATTGTATGAATACTTGAATAAATTAATGAATAAATAGATATATAAGTGGATGAACAGATGCTTAAATAGATATAAATAAATAGGTAAATTCTGATATAAATAAATATATTGATAATGCCAGTTGTTAATTCCTACTCAGTAATTTTTTTCGTTTTTTTTTCTCCCTATAAATAATGCTCTAGTAGAGGGTCTGTAAATGTTAAAAGTAGGAAGGGGGGGGGGGGGTTACGAGGGTCGAAAAAGAAAGTGAAATCGGATTTCATATTAAAAATGTGACTAAATTTTACGTCTCTATAGATTCGGGAGTAGGCGGTTTAAATGTTTCGGCAACTTTGGGGCAAAAAAATCGCTAGCTGCCACAGGCAGAAACCAACAACAAATTTTGGAAACAAACCACGTTCAGTCATTAGGCACATCCCAAAATTTCGGCTATCATTGAGAATTCAAGGTGCAACAACTATAAGGTCGTCGAGACGTCGATTATAGAATGTGTTATCCCGCAAAATTTGCCTGGATTGTAAGAGAAAAAGGGTCATCAAGGAGATGGCTGGGTCAAAGCTTTATCGGGATCAAACGCATGAGAAGCAAAAAATAAAGGGATCATCAGTTTTTAGCCTGCTCAGCAGCGCTACCCTAAGTACCTCTTGAAATAAAAAAAATAATAATAAAAATAAAAAACCATCCATGTTTCCGGTTTATGTGCCATAAAGATCCGGCTTATGAAACCGGAAACGAAGGTGAAAAATTATTTTAAAAATGGCAACGCTGCTGCTAGAAAAAATTCCTAGTTCCGCCTATGCTAGCAGGCTAGCTGCACTGTCTCCCAGAGTCAATTGACAAACTCCGTCGCAACTCGCAGTCGCAGATATAGCATGTGAGGACCTAAAAGTAAGTAAATACATTTTCGTAGTTAAGTATAAGAAAATGTTAAACCACTGAATACTACAATGTTAAACTGTTTAAGTAAGTATACCTAGGGTAAAGAAACAAGAAAATGACAACTTTAGAATGACAGCTAGTAGATGCACAAGTAAGTAAGTACAGCTGATACCCATTTTCAGCATGCTTACAGCTGCAGCGGTGCGTGATGCGAACCACGCTCTGATTCTGATACCATTTATTGATGATAACAAGTCAAGTGCGCACACACTAATGCGTTTGTGCGTTGCATTCTGTAAAGGAGCGATAACGGGGCCATTTGCTCTCCCCTCTCCCCCTTGCCACCCTACTCGTCTGCAGGTCTGCTGTCTCTCAGGAGATCTTGATTGAAACTTGACGTCCGGTCCGCTCTGCCTGCTGCGCTGGTTTTGGCGATACGCGATACGTTTTGATTTGTTTTGCTTCATGTGACGTCAAATGACGCCATTTGTATGGACGTGTGTGTTATCTGGTGATGGAAAAACCCACTTTTTTGAAACGAAAGGCAGCTCTGAAAGTTACATTTTGCGTCAAGAAAACACGGGACGCTTCTCATCGAAAGGTAACTTTAAATGTCTACTTCCTCATCTCTGCTGTTCGTTTAACTACTGAAGTTTTTCAAGGATTCCCTCGAATCTGTGGATTCGGCGGTTCTCTCAGGACTCGACACTTTCATTTTTATTCCTTATACGGAAGCTCACCATGTCCGAGAAGCAGTATTTTGCTCTTTTTTCTGTATTTTTCCTCTCCACTGCTTTAAAACCGTCTCCCGCACAGTTTTAAATGCGCCAGCCGGGATTTGAGACATCCTAACCTCCCTTCGATCCTTCATTCCATTTTCACTCCTCAGAAAACTTGGAACTCTTCCCCTCAATCAAACTTAGTAACTCATTCCATATTGCCCCAACATTTTTCCAAGATTGATTTCTCTCTGTGGAAAACGTTGGTTGACGATTCTACGGAGAACTATGACTGAACTATCTTGAGGTCAAGGAGCCAAGTTTTGACTGTCATACGAGTACCCCGCTGTCACTGCTGTCCCATGTTGCGTAAATAGGTTGAAGTCATCATGTGAATTTCCATGAGCAGGGATTAACAGACTGAGTGAAATCCTCAATTCCTTTGCCATGCTCTATCCACATGTCGTAGGCATTGTTACCTCTCAAATTTGAGTTGGTATGCTTTTACCAATTAGAGCAGATGCAAGTCGAGTTTCAAGATTAGACAAATAGTGTCAACTACATTACAATATACATCAACCTAGTTTATTCGAGGCCTCTCAACCAAAGACTATATATAATTGAGACCACGCACTATCTATCTTGCCTATGTCTGCGCGCGGTGGCAACTTTTTTTTTTTTGGGGTTTCAACAGAACACCGAAAACATGGACCATACGTTGACTGATGAGATTTTTGCCAAGTGAATCTGAAGAACCAAAATTGCATCAGTCAATGTATGGTCCATGTTGGATGGTGCTCTTTCATGCGCCCTACGTTAAATTCTGTTGAGCTCCGAAAAAAAAGTCAGCCACCGCGCGCAAGGCTAGTGCGTGGTCTCTATTATATATTGTTTCTGCTCTGAACCCTAGTTTCTCAACTCAGGTTGGCCCTAACCCGAGCAGGGGTTTGAAGAGCAAGGCTCCATAAGAGCCGATGTTAAACTGGTTCATACCCCTGAGCGGGAGCCCCCTGCCCATCAGCCCAAACTACGGCTTCACCGTTGTTCTGTGTCATAAGATAGCAGTGCTCAGTCTTCTTCTTTGGCTGTATAGCACCAAGTATCGCCATTATTTTTTTGGAAATGTTAGTGAACACGGAGAAGGAGAAGAAAGGAACCCTTGAAGTTCAGAACATGGGTTTGAATGTGCTGATCTGGGTTGAAATTTAACCCTAGTCGAAATCTCTCTCATAAATTAGGCTATCAAGATGCATCTGTAAAGAGTTGGTTTGCATTGAGTAAATATGACATTTACACAGTTAACTTTTGGGCTTAGTATGTGAACTTCAAACAATCAGTCCGTGTAGAAAGTTATATTCCGAAGTCAACGGTTAGCTAACCATTCTCTCATAGGTCGCAGTCAGCTGTGAAAAACTCGCCAAGCGTTGCCAACTATCCCTCTCACCTCCAGTGACTCTCAAACATAGCCATCTCTTTCTAGTTTCAATATTTGTTTGCAGGACTATGTTCTACAGCATTGTATTATCTAAATTGCTTAGAAATGACAGGAGGAATTCATTTCTGCCCAGAATTCTCTCCTGAAGTGTCTTTGTTTATGATCATAAAGGAAGAATAGGTAGAGTGGTCACTCAATGTTATAAAACGAAACGGTGTTTGAGAGCGCCTCAACTGTTCCACTGTGTACACAAAACGCACACAGCGGCGCTCCGACAGTGTTGAACTCACTCACACCACCAATTTTCCGGCTGTGTACACGATACGCACTCTGACGTTGTGTACATGAAGCTACGATTCTACTCCAAACCTGCTCCAAACGCAGTTTCGGAGCTCCCATTACAGTGACCACTCTACCTTTCCTTCCTTTATGTTTATGATAACCGCACTGAGAGTAAGATAGCAGCACATTGGGGGGGGGGGGGTGTCATTGGAGAGTGAAAGGGTTGATATGGAATGACCAACAAACTTTTTCACTGGATGACTTAATCACTATAACTGTCTATTTGTTCATTTCGCAAATTTGTGTAAACTATGCGGCAGTTATGTCTCTTTGTGCAAGATTATATGATTGATTGAAGATACTCAGTGCTGAGCATCAGCCAACAGCTTTCAGCAGGCTGCTGAAATTTGTTACACTTAATGAGCACCAATATTTAGTTTGCGGAATGTGATGGTTTCTACAGGCGCTTCTGACTTGTTGTAAACTAAGCGCTTTCCATTGTGACTTTGTGATGTGAGCTGTCAGATGTATTTGATGATTATTGTTTTATTTTGAAATCCAACTTTTGTATTCACTTGCATCGATTTATTCCTGTGAATTTACTCAGCTGGGAACATCTCAACATCACTTGGAGGCTGAACCATTTGAGTTGGTGTTTGACAGTTCTCAGTGTGTCTTCGCTTAGCTGAAATTGTGTAAACAATCAGTAACTGATGGTATTGGTCAGTTGCACATAATCAGTGAGGTCTGACAGGCGACAACTCGTCTGCAACGACTTTTAACTGAGGTTGTCGGTGAACAGAGGTTGAGGTTTGCTGTAGAAATGCCAAGAAAACTTTAAACAGAGCAACATTTTTTTGAACCCTGTTTCTTGAAGTCTCGCGGCCAACATTGAAAAATTTTAAATTTCATAAGTGGCGTTAGCCACCAGGCCAAGTCCAAAACCCCCCAGCAGAATAGTAGCGTCCGTGGACATTTTACTTACTCACTTGTATTGTCTTATTTTTAAACTCGTTGTTTGACTCCGATTTACCAGTGTCTGCTGTGTCCGCGCAACATCAGAGAGCTGATTATGCTTCTTTGGACGAGACGAGACAAGATAGCGGGAATCGACCAATCCCAGCGGTTCAAACAGCGTCATGTGACGGATTTTGAGTCATTTGAGGGACGAAGAGTCGTTCGGTCTCAAGTGGATGACTCAAACGACTGCAAAATTGTCACGTGATACCATTTAAACCAATGGGTTGATGGATTCCCGCTATCTCGTCTCGTCCAAAAAAGCAGAATCAGCCCCCCCCCCCCCCCCCCCCCCCCCAATCAATAAAGTTGCCAATATGCTGCTAAATCTGAAGGAAAAGGCAAATTATTATCTTGGAAAAGGCAAAGAAAGTATCTTGGTAGAAATTTTGATTCTTCCATTTCTCAACCAGTTATAAATTTGTTTGCAGTTTCTAGGTATCTCAGAGTCTTACAGCATTGCCATTTGCAACAGAGCTGCCGTTTTGCGCATAATCAATGCTATTTTTCTATTCACCGATGATTCCGCCGGTTGAGAAAAGATTACACAGTTCAGTTCAGTGTATGACTGTAATGCACGAAAATACTCTGATCTGTAATCTTTCCTTAATCTGTGGAAACTCCGTTAATTAATTAAAATATCCGCAAGTTTTTTAAAGTCATCGACGACTCCACCGGTTGAGAAAAGATTACAGATGCGAGTATTTTAGTTTGTTACAGTAATAAACGAACTGAACTGTGTAATCTTTTCTCAACCGGTGAAATCATTGGTGAATTGAAAAATAGCATTGATTATACGCAAAACGTCAGTCCTGATTTGAAAGTATGCCTTAAGTAATCTAACACGCTTCGAAAAATAATGGACAGCATAAACAAGGACTGTTTCGATGAGAGGACTTTCTTTTGAAGGCCATAGTACCTGTAAAAACTAAACTAAAGTGCAAGCTTACAAACAGGACTATAAATTTGTGCCAAGCTATCGGCTGCTTGAACCAAGCCGATCGCTTATCAAATGTAGCGGAGGGATACTTGGTTAAAGTGTTCTACTTTTTGATAAACACTTGAAAGGGGCCAATAGCATCCCTTCATTTATCCAGTCTACCACCCTTATCTAATGATTTCAAAGATCGGCCTGCAGGATGATATATTTGGGTTATTTCATAGATTATAATTTATCACAATTTTTGAAGTTTTTTTTTGGGGCAAACGGGTATTTAATATTTATATCTATTGATGGGACTTGTTACTTTGTCTTACCCTCAGATCTCAGCGATCCTGCGTAAAGCGGAACATGATCGAACCGAGGAGGAATCGCAGTACCTTTGCAGCGGTGACAGAGTTGTTCAAGAAATCAAAGAAAAGTGAGTCTATTATTTAGCGCAGGTGGTTTTTCTGAACCTTTTTATTAATTTATATATTTATACATTTATCTATCAATATTTCACGTGAGAAAAAAAGAGAGAAAAAATATATTTAGAGCACTGTGCTTACCTCCTTGAGTGCTCTAGGTACTTCCTTCCCTATTTTCAGAGTCCCTGGCAGGTCGCCATTACTCTCCTCTTTCATATCCTTTGTTTTCAGAATACTTTGACTGTCTTTCCTACCCCTTTTTTTATCCAGTGCAGTTGTTCGCCGTGAAATATCCGCTTAAGGTGATTCCAGGCGAAACTTTTCCAGATTTCAATCCGATGGATAGCGCCACTTGTCACTTTTCAGAAAAGTCGTGTTTTTGGCGTTTTAAACTGAAACGGTAGATGAAACGCAAAATCCAATAACGTCAGCACCTACCAAATTTTTTCATGGATTTTTTGAGCCCTAAATGAGCAAAATTGGTTTAAAATTAAAGCTGTAGATTATGAAATTTGTTTCGCCATAAGCTTAGTGAGTGAGAGTGAGCACGAGTGATGATACGTCTATCTGCCTCACTCGCACTCATTGCAGCTTACGGGAAGTTTCGTATTTCATAATTTCCGGCTTTACTTTTGAGTGTTTCAGCCTGAAACTTTCAGGGTATGTTCCTGAAGTATGCTGGCAGGTGCTGACGTTCCTCAAATTTGTGTTTTTAGCGTGAATTTGTCAAATTTAGCAAAAAACTGTTGACTTATTGAGCACCGCGACGTGGTGTCCACCGTTGGAACTAACCGACCCTGGAATCATCTTAACGAACTGGTTCGTTTAGTCCAGCCGCCCAAACACGGTGGTCACGGTCTTTGGGCGGCTGGACTTTACTACTTCTTCTACTTGTTTACTTATTTATTTATGGTATTTTAAATGGGACAAGCCCATGGACATGGTACCAAAATAACATAACTTTAACATTACCAGCAGTACACTAAGTATAATGAGTATAAAAAATCTGAATTATGAGAAAAAATGAGAATAAGGAGATAGTAAAGAGATAATGAGATGACTTCAATAAAAATGCCAAATCATGTGTATTTAAGAATTAATTGCTGTAAGGAAGAGGGGTAGGTGTTATAATTAATACAGTTCCAATCGATGAAGGGTGTAATAAAGTTAAAATAATTAGCTTGGCGGAAAGACATTTTATCGTTTCGTGTCTTGGAAACCTTGATTTATCTGCCAGTCTACTAAAACTTAGCTCTACCTAACTCAATACTCAATGGGTCTGCATTACATTTTCGGAATGTATATTGTATAAGTTAACAGCATTATCTGTATAATAAAATGAATGATGCCATTCGATTTGACTCTCTTAGGAGCATATTTTCACCAAGTTTCAAGGAAATATCATTTGTGAAGGACGGACACACAGTCAGACAGACGGACGGACGGACGGACGGACATTTTTTGGATATGGTTTTTTGGGTTCCTGGGGACATCAAATGCCAAGAAATGGAGCTAACTCAATTTTCTAATTTTTCATGAATACAATACTTTCTCTACCCTATGGGGAGTGAAAAAGTAAAAAAAGGTGCCTTCGGAAAATAGTCTTCTGATGAAATGGCAAATAAAGTTTTAATTCTTGTGCCATTCTATTCTCAGGTTGTAAAACATTACCTCCACCAATCTGACCAATCAAAACTCGTAAAGTTTTTTTGGGGTTACAGTGGAAGTCTTGGTTTTGCTTGGTGATAACGTTCAAACCTTTTTTGTCATTAGGTTGCTCAAGAGACAGCGGTTGAAAGATCGACTTCAGGAATTTGAAGATCCTCCCGAGGTATTGAAGGAAAAATGTGGACGCTTAGCACAGGCAATATCTCAGTCAAGACATTTAGTGGTTTACACTGGGGCAGGTATCAGCACTGCCGCCCGAATTCCTGACTATAGGGGATCAAATGGAGTGGGACTCTATTGGAACAGGGTAAGATATCGGGTCAGTACTTATTCTAAACAATCTTTTTGTTTGCTGTCAACAGTTTTTGCTTTTACTTTACCCATAAACACTTCAAGAGGCGCAAAGCTGGATTTTGCAGATTAATGGGACTACAGTGGCATCACTAGAAAATAGCATTTTGGGAGGGAGGTGGGAAATCCCCTGGTGGGCGTCTGAGAGGGGCATTCCCTATATCTAAGGGGAGGTTTGACCTCGGAAATTATTAAAAATTTAGGGTTGTCAAGCAAACATTCACGCTATTCTGAATGAAATTTTACTCAAAATCACTGACAAAAATCATTCAATGGGGCAGTTGCAAGGGTCTAAAATGTTGTCTTTTTTATCAAGAAAATGAAAGTACTGGATGAGCTGAGAATGAAGATGCCTTTGGTTTCTAGTTAAGTCCCATTGTTCTGGAGATGAGATTTTGGCCCAAGATACATTGTTTTAAATGGGGATTCCGCGTAGTGACGTCACTACGCTTACGATTTTTTACATTTTTATACGTGTGTATCTCCAAAACCGGGACACTTAGGAAAAAAGCAAAGGCACCATTGTTCTCAGCTCGTCAAGTATTATCATTTCCATCACAAAAAACAACATTTCAGACCCTTGCAACTGCCTCATTGTTTATATGTACCATTTTTCCTCAGCCTCTGGGCAAGCAAATGTCAGGTTCGTGCGGGTATTGATCAGAGTTGGGCAAAAAATTATTCAGTGATTATTCGGTGAGTCAGGCAACGCTGAATCAATCGAATTATTCAACGAATAATTCTACAATTGATCTATACCTTCCGTGTGTTTCCCTTTCAGCTCAGGTAGCAAACCCAGTTTTCAGTGTTGCTGGAGTCATTTCATTATTTCTGATTATTCGGTTCCAACTCTGGTATTGATTAACCAATCGAGTTCAAAAGCAAGGCTTTTCATTTCTCGGACCATTAGATGTTGGTCACAATTCAACTTTAATTTGATCAAAAATCCTATACTCTGAGATGGGTGAAAAACGGTGTTGACCTTCGAGCTCCGCTAATATGTATTTATACAGTCAATATTTTCCTCACCCTTTCCCCCCTCAATGGGTCTGTTGCAAACTTTTGCTTCAACGATAAAGAGTGTTTCATCGTATGTAAAATCGCCCGAAAAGTCCATTGGTGGCATCAGAAAGTCGTGAACTGCCATAGCAAACTCACAAGAGACATTTAATGAAATCCAAGATGGCGGTAAAATATCGAGCAATCTGTATGCATGCACCTTTAACATCCAAGGATTGCCAACGTTGACAACCTCACAGCTTCAGAGGTTATGTGTTTAATTACGTTGTGAGTGGGTGTGATGGATAATGTGAGGTTGGCAATCCTTGGATGTTCGTGGTGCATGCATGCAGGTTGCTCGATATTTTACCGCCATTTTTGATTTCAATAAACGTCTCTTGTGAGTTTATTATCGCATTTCATGACTTTCTGATGCCACCACTAGACTTTTCACGCAATTTTACAGGAGATTGTACAGTGTACACTCTATAGCGTAGTAGCAAAAACTTGCAACAGACTCATCGACACCTCTTTTATCTCCTTCTATTTCTTTCTTTTTCTATCTCTCCCTTTCTTTTCTCTCTTTTTCTTTTTCTTCTCTTTTTTCCTTTTACTTACCTTTACTTTGTCAAACGTTTTCTCTCTTTACTGTTTTGGGGGGCAAAAGCCACATTCTGAGAGGGGCACCAGGCTCCTGCGCCCCCCTTAGTGATGCCACTGCAGGACTTAGGAAGCAAATTTCATCAAGTAACCAGGTTTCCAATTTGGCGAATGCCGTTTCTGCTTCAATTACTTGCATAATCTTTGTCAGACCTGTTGGATAAAGTGACAGTATTATTAAATGGAAATCTCCCATTGTTATAGTCTTCAATTAAAGAAGACAGTCGGAGATTTTTCGGAAAGTGCACAAATGGCGACAGAGGCGAGGCGCATACAATGGGAACGGTCTTCGATCGCCAAGCCACTGTCTACTCGTCATTGCGCCGGCCGCGCTGTGGGTTGACGAGCGGCTACCTGACCGAAAACCCTTTTTATCAGAGTCTGGAAAGAGGGAGGGAAAAGGGTAAAATTTTTAATTTCATATTTACGCAATTTCTTTTTGCGCTGGTACTCTCTACAAGAAATTTCTGTCCAAATGAGTGTAAATTTCATATAAATCCGACCATATTCAAGATCACTCATGAAGGAGGGGGAACTCCTCAATTTGCACTGTCCATATGGACATGTGATCTTGAATATGGTCGGATTTATATGAAATTTACACTCATTGTACAAAAATTTTCTTGTAGGTGTGCTAGCGCAAAAAGAAGTTGCGTAAATATGAAATTTAAAATTTTACCCTTTTCCCCCCCTCATCCCGGACTTTGATAAAAAAAGGGGCGGCGGTCAGGTAGCCGCTCGTCACCCACCCGCGCGGCCGGCGCAATGACGAGTAGACAGTGGCTTGGCGATCGGAGACCGTTCCCATTGTATGCGCCTCGCCTCTGTTGCCATTTGTGCACTTTCCGAAAAATCTCCGACTGTCTTCTTAAATTGAACAGACTATAGTGCCCAACACTGCCATTACCGAGGTGCGATTAGAAGCATTTTATGACTTTAGGAGTGAATTTTGTAAGCTTCTAGTGCTACTATCGTCATTTTTAGAGCTTTTTACATCTGAAACAACCTTTAAATTTGCCTGTAGTAAAGTGTGCTGCAGCTTTATTACAACAGGGAAAAAAAAAACCCTGGATGAAAATAACCTTACGTGTACCTGTTTTTGGGCCCCTGCTAGATGTTATGGTAATTTTAAACCCAAAAAGTATACTATGTTTTGACTAGGTACTGGGTGATGTTACTGTTTCCATGTCGAATTTACTCAAAGTATTGGAACTGTACCATACTTCTGGCCAAGTTTCCAAACATCTAGCAGGTGCCAAAATCAGGTATCGTATGGTTATTTCCACTAATCTTTTTTTTCAGTAAATGTCTGACTAGACCCCTACTCTGTTTTGTCATCATCAAGCTTTAGTCACCTTGAAACATAGAAGGATCCAGGAGATTATCTTTCTGTCTCTCCTCCCATTGAGCCTGTGTTTAGGAAAGGGCGGAAATGGGGAGCTGTAGTCACGTTAGGGCCCCTCGATGCTATCCTTTTCTAACACTTGCGTTTAAATGAGAAAAGAGAGAAAGACAAGTTCCTGTACCTGATATGCTTTAAGATTTCTGATTGAACGTTTACATAATGGCTCATAAGGACTTAGTGAACCAAGCGTACTGATCACTCATCTTCTATATTTTTTTTGTGCCTGTTACTATCAAGTACTTATTTTATAGTTCCATCTCGTTTCAGATTACACGACCTAAGTCGTGCGAAGCCAACGCTCACTCATATGGCGCTCTTCAAATTGTAAAAGAAAGAGTTCTGAAACATATCTTTCTCAAAATTGTGATGGCCTACATTTACGAAGTGGTGTACCAAGATCAGCTCTATCTGAAATTCATGGGAATATGTTTCCTTTAGGTGTGTCACTGACAATATTTTTCCCAGGGTTGCAAAAGTTTAAAAATGTCGGAAGTTTTATGCTATCCGGAACTTTTTCCTCACAGGATTTCGAATAATTTCTTCACAATTATTTCAAAAATGATGATCTTTTTATTTTTCTTTTTTTAAAACTTTTTAATGCATAGGTTTGCAAAAAGACCGATATTTTCAAAAAATTTTGCATATTTTCCCGGAGAAATCTCACGCCATCAAAAAAAATTTTTTTGGGCAAATTTTCTCACTTTCTCAAAAATTTCCTCACTTACCCAGAAAGGACATGGCACAATCCTTATGGGAACTGGCTTACCGCTAAACGTTTTTCAAGTATTACAAATCGACAGATTATCACTTAAAAAGAAAAAGTTCTCACGGCACCAAAGTGATCCCATGTCCAGTTTTTTAGCTATTAAAGCTCAAAGACGGGAACTACTTCTCTCGTGCGTCGGCGCGCAATGATGAAGTAGTACCGGCCGCCTCACAACTCGGCTCAACGTAGAGTGTGGTCGGCCCATTTCGATCATTCATTCACCCGCTCGACTACCTGCCGAAGTCTCTCTTTCTATTCCACTGCTCGTCTCTCTCTCCCTCTCCCTCACCCGCACCCAGCACGCTATTCTTTCCCCACCCGAGCACGTTTGGGTTCCAAGAGACGAGCAAAAACAATTCGTCCGTTTCCGTATTTATACATTTCTCGGCTTTTCTTGCTTCTTTCGAATGCTTTCGGTCACATTAGTTTACTGTTATCTCTCTCGTAATGAGTAGTCGCGCGTGGTGCCTCGGACGCTTTAAGATACCGAAGTTGTTGATACTCCAGCTTCAACCTCCCCTCTCCCCTGAGGATACCGATTACGGAATGTAAACAGAAACACTTTTCCGATCGTATTGAGGGAGAGGGAGAGAGAGACAAGCAGTGGAATAGAAAGAGAGACTTCGGTAGGTAGTCGAGCGGGTGAATGAATGATCGAAATGGGCCGACCACACTCTATGTTGAGCCGAGTTGTGAGGCGGCCGGCACTACTTCATCATTGCGGGCCGACGCACGAGAGAAGTAGTTCCCGTCTTTGAGCTTTAATAGCTAAAAAACTGGACATGGGATCACTTTGGTGCCGTGAGAACTTTTTCTTTTTAAGTGATAATCTGTCGATTTATAATACTTAAAAAACATTTAGCGGTAAGCCAATTCCCATAAGGATTGTGCCATGTCCTTTCCTTGCTTTCATGCAAATCGCAGGCTGGTAGATCAGGCACATTTTGCACCCCTGTTGTTTCCTTTGTTTTTATCTTAAGGGTGCTGTGTCAAATATTTAGTGGTTAGATGTCATTATATCCGGCAGTTAAAACAATAGAAGGAAAAACTATCCTCTACTTGAGCTCGCAGTTGTCATCTCGCATTGAGATTGTATTGCGAAAGTAAGGAAGTTATCCATCCACTATCAGCTTCAAGCCGGTGGCCTACATGAACCAATGTAAGCGGGTTCTTGGTTGCATTTGCTCCTGTGCGGCCACCCTCGCGGTGTTATGTAGCATGCACTTGACATCTTCGTGCTTTTGTCCATTTGTAATCAATGTAGTGAACGTTGTGTTTTTCAAAAATCGTGAATAATTTTAGTGAGTGTCATCCGAAAAATATTCAAATACATCTCTTTATGACCAAGGGAATTTATCTGTGTCATGACACGACAGTTCCTAGAAGAAGATTTAGTTAAAATTGACTGTAGGAAATGAAACAAGCTGGGAGACGATCAGACCGCTTACCAACGCTAGAAATGTCCGCCTGGTATCGGGACTTGAACGTAGGTTATATTAATGAATGTGTGGACTCCAGCCGGCTGTGCCAATATGTCTAATCAATATGGAGTGTCAAATTCTGGCGTCATAAACACCGTATGCTTTTGTAAGCTTTTTGAGCTTTTGAAGGCTCTTTTGCCAAAAGTGATAGTGAAGCGTTGATAAGCACCCTTAGGATGCCCTTCATACAAAATTTGAATGATAACATAGTTGGCCCAGCTGAGACCTCCCCTTGGTAGCGTTCTAGAATTCATCCCTTTATTGTCTCGTCTCGATGCAATAAAGATGATGAATAGCAGTACTTTTCAATATACTTAGATATACTACATCACAGGATTATGTCATCTTTTTTGCACGGATGCCGTGAACGGTTGAATTCTAGTAATCTACCCTTGTGAGTCAACAGATGCAGACACTCTCACTACAGTAAAAGTTCTCCAAGAACATTTGTTTTGCAATACCTTAAAGGTAAGTGAATGATGAATGAATAAAGAAATAAATTGATAAATAACTAAATAAGTAGAGAATATTAAAACTAATGGCCAAATAACTATAAAATGAGATGGAAATGGGAACCAAGCCATAAAGAAAATAAAAACCTGAAACGTTTCGAGTTTTTATTTTCTTAATGGCTTAGTTCCCATTATCTGTCTTATTTTAAATAAGTAGATCTATTAATAAATTAATAACTAAATCAATAATTTTTTTTGCAGGTGTGTCATGATTGCAAGCCTATTCGCTTCTATTTGCGTCTGTTTGATGTCACGCAACATACCGCAAGATTTAGTCATGAAACTCTGCGGTTGTGTTACTACTGTGGATCTCCTCTGTGTGATACGATCGTTCATTTTGGGGAGCGAGGAGTTCTCCAGTGGCCTCTTAATTGGAAAACTGCATCAGACAATGCCAACGAGGCTGATGTTATTCTGTGTTTAGGATCGAGTCTCAAGGTAAGATATTTACATTAATTCTATATTCCTAGGTTCGCATGAAATGAGAGTTTGAATTTTTGCCCTATTAGATTAGTTGCACAAAAAACTCGAATTTACTAAAAACTACACGCTTGGAATGGAAAAATCTGCACCAAGCAACAGTAAAGTTTTAATCTTTTGGGTGATTCAAAAGAGTCCTCTTCCTGTCATATTTTTTGAACTGATTGCAGGTTAAAAAAACAGGGATGTGCGAATGGTTGGAAGTTAGAAGTGGAAGAGACTCGTTTGAAATACCCTGTGTAGTTGTGTTGCCTGGTAGTTTACTTTATTTTGCTAGTTCTTACTTTTTCCTGTCATTTATGCCCCAAAAGTTTCAAGCCAATTATTTTATTTTTTTATTTTTTTTATCATTATTTGGTCGTTAAATTGTGCCATCTGCGTTCTAGTGAACCTTTGTTGAACTGTTCAAAATCTGAGAGATAATTTTCAATAAAATACCGGTGTAGCAACATAGGCGTAGGGAACTACGTGAATGGTCTGAACTTCCAGCTAGGATTTCTCTACAAGGAGTTAGTTTTGGACCTTTTCAATGATCTCATTGTTATTTTGACTGCATTTTACATTAGACGTGGCAGCTCATTTGCCTACATCCAAAGCTTGCAAGAGCTCCATTGTTAGTAACTCAAAAGTTACCCAATTAATGATCTTGGACCTTGAAAACTTTTGACTGACAATTTCAGGGTGAGATTTATCTAAGCCAGTTCTGAAAAGAACGTTGCAGATGCAGAGTTCCTTTATCAACTGTAAGTTTCATCTCAAGTTTAAATCAACCATCAAAACTAATTGCAAATCTCAATTTTTTCAGGTTTTAAAAAAGTATCCATGGCTGTGGGGGATGGATAAACCTCTAAGAAAGAGGCCGCAGTTATTTATCGTGAATTTACAGTGGACTCCAAAAGATGAGCAGGCAACCTTGAAGATCAACGGTATGTCCCATTAAAGACTCTTAATTTATCCCATGATTCTAGGCTTAAATCTTGTAATTTTCATTTGGACTGGTATCCTTCCCAATGGTTAGCAGAGATTTCGTCCAATGCAAAATCGTCCAATTTTCTATTTTGTCCAATGTAAGGTTTCGTCCAAAAATGATTTGTCCAAATTTAAAAATGTCCAGAGTTTACTTTCGTCCAACAGAAAAATTGGCCAAAAGCATTACCGTATTTACCCACGGATAGTGCGCCCCCGCGTATAGTGCGCACCCTAAATTTTGGAGCTAAAAAAAAAAAAAACCATAACCCACGTATAGTGCGCACTAATACAGCCCACCAGAGCAATAAATCAAACACCTGTCAATCAAAACATAACCCTAATTTGCGTAACAATACGAATAGATGGCAGATAAGATAGGTAACCCTCCCCTCTCTGATAAGAATTCGGTTGACCTCGACTTCCGCAACCCGTGACAAGTGGCGCGTGCAAGCGCTTGCTGGCAGAGCACGCAACATAATGCACGGCACCCTGTTATCTCTGTTGTAGCCACGCCTACACCCTCACGACGCGCCACCCGTCTCGGGCGAGGGGAAGACATTCTGATTTCGTACGGGCCTACGGGGAGCGGAAATAAACAAAACAAGTTGTATACGCGCATGCGCGCATTTGAAACGCGATCTCGCGATCTAGTTCCCGATAAGAAACTAGTTTTTCGTCGCGATAACGGGCGTGCTCCGCTATAGTTGAACAGAGGAAAGCATTGGTGTTTGTATTCATGCTTCACCGACTGTTTACGGGGCTGATTTCGCGAAGACCCCGCGTATAGTGCGCACCCCGATTTTTCGGCAAAAAATTGATTTTTAGGTGCGCACTATCCGTGGGTAAATACGGTATGTCCAAAAATGAGAAGATGCGCGCTCTACACAATATTCAAATATTCAATGAGGAAGCACTCACCTTATTCACCAGCAGGTGCAGGTGCCGGTGCGGTGCCTGCTCTGGGGGCCGTCTCAATGAGGGTTCGCATGTAGTTTTAGGTGATACGCTACCGCTCTTAGATATGTTAACAAATTGTTCTCTTCTTTATACTGAGCATGGTTCCTCACAATCCTTTCCACCTTCTCTTGATTCATGATGTACCTCTTGTTGATCGGCGCTTTCACATTCGTATGCCCTCCGTTCATTTGTGTAATGAGTGTTTCTGCAGCCATAACATTTAATCTGATGATAGAATAGTTAAATGGTCTCTTTTAATAGCTAAAAAGGAAATAGTTGATTTCTTATTTCAATGCGTAATAGTGTGTTCCGTTGATTTGTTGATTTCCACGAATGTTTCAAAATATTGGACGAAATTCAAAAAAAAAAAAAAAATCGTCCAATCCTTCGATTCAAAATGGACTAAATATAATGTGGGTAAGTTGCACGTTGGACAAATTAGCGCTCTGGACGAAATAATTATGGACAATTTAAATTGGACTAATTTGCATTGGACGATCTTTTTTGGGCAAAACGTGTATTGGACGAATTAACATTGGACGAAATCTCTTGGAACCTTCCCAATGGCTCACTTTCAAATTCTGTCTATTTGGGTAATTGATACAGAAAACTAGAATTTATGCTACTCATTGGACTGTCAGAATTTTTTACAGATCGATAGCATTTTTTGCATTTGAGATATTGAGTATCAAAGTTTGATTTACACCCATTCTCAAATTTTAGTATCTGGAATGCGGAAAACTATTTATTGATTTCCGAATTACGCCAAAATGCTAAGTTTTTTGTACCCTTTCAATCAATGTATTTTTCAATAAGGGTCATGCACCGGAATGTTTGAGATAGCCTCACGGAGGGGCAAAAATTTAAAAATTGTTGGGAGCTCTAAAATCAGATTTTGACTAAAGGACATGGCACAATCCTTATGGGAACTGGCTTACCGCTAAATGTTTTTTAAGTATTATAAATCTACAGATTATCACCTAAAAAGAAAAAGTTCTCACGGCACCAAAGTGATCCCATGTCTAGTTTTTTAGCTATTAAAGCTCAAAGACGGGAACTACTTCTCTCGTGCGTTGGCGCGCAATGATGAAGTAGTGCCGGCCGCCTCACAACTCGGCTCAACGTAGAGTGTGGTCGGCCCATTTCGATCATTCATTCACCCGCTCGACTACCTGCCGAAGTCTCTCTTTCTATTCTACTGCTCGTCTCTCTCTCCCTCAATGCGATCGGAAAAGTGTTTCTGTTTACATTCCGTAATCGGTATCCTCAAGGGAGAGGGGAGGTTGAAGCTGGAGTATCAACAACTTCGGTATCTTAAAGCGTCCGAGGCGCCACGCGCGACTACTCATTACGAGAGATATGACAGTAAACTAATGTAACCAAAAGAATTCGGAAGAAGCAAGAAAAGCCGAGAAATGTATAAACACGGAAACGGACGAATTATTTTTGCTCGTCTCTTGGAACCCAAACGTGCTCGGGTGGGGAAAGAATAGCGTGCGGGGTGCGGGCGAGGGAGAGGGAGAGAGAGACGAGCAGTGGAATAGAAAGAGAGACTTCGGCAGGTAGTCGAGCGGGTGAATGAATGATCGAAATGGGCCGACCACACTCTACGTTGAGCTGAGTTGTGAGGCGGCCGGCACTACTTCATCATTGCGCGCCGACGCACGAGAGAAGTAGTTCCCGTCTTTGAGCTTTAATAGCTAAAAAACTGGACATGGGATCACTTTGGTGCCGTGAGAACTTTTTCTCTTTAAGTGACAATCTGTCGATTTATAATACTTAAAAAACATTTAGCGGTAAGCCAGTTCCCATAAGGATTGTGCCATGTCCTTTATTTCAAATCCATTTGTTGATCCGAAAACTACTTGCTTTTCAGAGTACATACTTTTGACTCCTAGTTTTTTCAATTCCAACTTTTTAAATATGAGTTTTGATTTTTTGAAAATGGGTCCAAATCGAACGTTGACCTTTGATGTATCCAAAACGAAAAATGATGTCATCTGCCAGTTTGAACCAAAAGTCTTAGAATTTGATGTTCTTTCCAATAATTTAGAACAACATGTTGTTGCGATGCAGAGGAAGCTTCTGCATGCAAACTTCTTGAAGAGGGAAACAGTGGAGCATCATGAAGCTCCTTTCTTCCAGTTTGCAGAGGGAAACAGTGGAGCTTCATGAAGCTCCTTTCTTCCAGTTTGGCTATTTGCCAAATCCCTAAGCAAGGACGGTGTTGCCTGAAAAGATGACACAGAGTGTTCATGGCGTCTGTTTACAAAGGTAGAACTGAGACTCCTCATCCGGTCTGAGCGTCAAAAACAAGATACAGGCTGAAAGTTTTAAGATAGTCCTCCTGGGGGCTGCTTTTGGGGGGGGGGCATTGGCGGATACAGGGGGGCGAGGGGGGCAACTCCCCCCCGTTCGACCAAAAAAGGGGGAAAAGAAAGGGAGGGAAGGTGAAGAAAGGGGAAAAGAAGGAGAAAACAGGAGAGTAAATCAGATAAAGGGGTCATCGTTGGGCGAAAATCCCAAGTCCCCCCCCCCGTTTGTGAAGGCTGGATCCGACAAAGTGGGGGGGGGGGGGGTTGACTCAAAAGAAGAAAATTGATCAAAACTTATGAAGAATACTAGTAAAACCTAGAAGAAGGAAATTGATCAAAAATGATGGAGAATACTAGTAAAACCTTAAAATCAGAAGGATTTATGAACTGCGCAGATCAGCTGATGTCACCAGGTGTCAGTCATTCTACTAACCATAAGCTTATATCATAGCTCTTTTGTGATATTCACGACCCTGGCAGCGAATACCATGAGCCTTTGCATTTACCTTGTTTCATCTATCTTAGTCTGTTCTGTCAAACTTGGGTGCTGTATTTCCCCCCCCCCCCCCCCCATTTTTCACAATAACAATTAATTTGTTTTCACATTTACGAAGATTCTGAAGTATCATAAAATATATCACCCTAGTTCAAACGGGTGAGTATTTCATCATATTCTGAGAGATCTGGGACGCTGCGTTTCTTACTCCTCTTAGCTTCAGAATTTTGAACATCTATGTGTGTAATTGAAAAGAATAATATTTCTTAATATGATTCTATGATATTCTGGTGTTGTGGTTTCAAATTCACCCACCTGGAACTGGTGCCTGGAACTTAAGCCTTTGCTTATCTGCAAAGTTCGCTTTCCTCCCCTTTTCTTCTGATGCTGTTTGTGTGAGCTTTGTGTATTGTGGCATCCAAAACTCTTAAAGTTCAATTAATGTAGCTTTGAAATTGTAATATATTCATTGGCAAGACATTCCATGATTATGTGTTTTTGCAGGTAAATGCGATGCTGTGCTGCAGCAAGTCATGGATCTCTTAAATTTGCAAATTCCAAAGTATCAACGCGCGTTGGATCCTATTTATAATCATGCTACGCTTATTCATCCAGCCGAGTCACATACAACCTCTAAGCCGTCCCTTAAATTCCCCAGAAGTCTTTTTTTGGACCTGTCCTCAGACAATCAAAAGTTCCTCTTAGAAAATAAATTGATAAATTCCTACTCGTCTTCCGATCCATTAACAGCGTTAGATAATGTAAATGCCAAAATTAAACTAGAAAATTCGTCAGCAGAAGTGGACGAGGCTGAAGATCTTGACTTGCTACTGAGTGTGGAGTGTGATGACTCGTACGATCCTTTGGCAATCAAACGGGAGGACGCGGACGTTCATATCAACAATTCTGTCATCATGAACAGAATTATCATTAACGAGTCAAACTTCGGTCTTTGCAAAGTCGTTAAAGAGGAAGAGGAGTCGATAAAGGTCGACATTTGGAGGCCAATGGAAAATTCTAGTGGGGCTGTTGCAGGTTTGGTGGCGAAAGAAGAATTGGTTTTTTGTAACTCCGCCAAAGAGCAAGTCGACAGCGAATCCGTTGTTTTGTTTGATTATGAATTCACTGGCTTTGAGAATGTAGATCTAGCTCTGGGTGCTGTAGAAACTGTGGGTATTTCGATACCGGTCGATGATTTTGATCACATGTACTCGAGAATTCGTGAAAATCTGATAGCGGAATCGAAACAGACAGATACAGCTGACAATGGAAACGCTAGTATTAAGGATAAATCTGTGATAATCAGTGGCAATATTTGTGATACCTTGCAAATTCAGGATACTCATTCATTGAAAAAGACTGATAGGATTTATGATTCGTCGTCCTCAGACGAGGACTGCGACCCTGTATTTTATTATGAGTCGATTGCTAGTTTTGATAAAGCAATAAGTACATCTCGGAAGACCTGTAACTTTTGTTTATTAAATTATAATTCATCTATTTGTTTGTTCTACGCCAAATCCACAAACATCAATTCAAATTTCAAAGAAAGATGTTGTCTTTGTTGTGAAAGTGCAGGAGATGGCATTGCCAAAGAGCGAGCCAATAGTCTTGATAAAATGAATCAGCCAAACACTATTAATCCAGGCTGGTTTGGCAAAGGTTGTAGGAAAAAAATCAAGAAGAAGAAAAGGGATTGAGTTCTTTTCCCCTTCTGTTGTTTCATTTTCCAAGATTTGTGCATTCTTGAATTGGTAGATCTTTCAAAGGACCTTAGAGCAAGGTTCGATGGTCAGTTGGAGACTTTCCCTGTGAACGTCTTCATTTTTGATGTTTTACCCTCATTTTTGTGGTTTCTTGTCTCGGTTTCTGGTCTGTAGGCCTTCAGTAATATAGACTGCGGACAAAACGTCTTCTCCTGTTGGTCCCCTGACTGAATATCTTTGTTCGTTTGTCTGTGAGAAAAATGTCTACCTTGAAAACTGACCACATTTTAAGGACGTCAACATATCTTATAACCATAAAATAAATGTTCACAGTATTTTAATGGCTCTTTCCACAGTATGTCCCTTTTTTTTTTACAAAATAGTCTACTAATCTGTCAACAATGTCTACACATTTGGAATAGAAATGGACGCGTTGAAAATAAATCAGTGTGTTGGTTATGAGAAAGAAATAAAGAGTTAATTATCAATTGTATGAAGGCTATTTTCTAAATTTGTCAACGATTTTGTCAAAAAAGCGGACGCGTTGTGATAGAAGGTATTAATATACTGTGAAAATTTATTTTGTGGACGTAAAATTTGTAGCTGTCTTTAGAATCTGGTCATTTATCAAGGTAGACATTTTTTTTTTTTGCAGACATACTTACGTAGACATTTTGTCAGTGGACCAAAAAATGTAGACATATTGTCTGTAGTCCATACTACTGTACACGTACTGACTACAAACCCTTGTCCCTTACCATCGTTGTTGTTTGAACCCTCAAGATCAGTATTGTTTTTTTTACAGAGGTAGAAATCCTAATCAAACTCAGTTCGAAAATCTGCGTAATCTGAAAAGCAAACCTGTAAGTGCAGCAATTAGTCAAGGCACTTGAGACAAAAGTTATGTACTATTTGGTATGGAAAGCTCATCAAGGATAGTTTTGCCATTTCTGTTTTTCATCTTTGGTCTCGATTATTCCGGTAATTGATTTGAAAAGTCTAGTTTATCATTTTGTAGCAAATATTTCGCTGTCAACATGATGTGATCAACTTGAGATTCAACGCTGCGTTTGAGACCCGCTTATGTTTCAGTACCCTTTCCTCTAATGATGTAAGTGAGGGTACAGTGAAATGGCTCCGTTTCTTATTGGTTTTGCTTGTTTAGGTTTGAGGGGAATTGTTCGGATTCCTTGAAGAGTTCTGTCTAGTATTATGAGTTCTGGTAGGAGTGGTCTATCTTGGTTTGTGGAGGATTCCCAACGAGCTATCCATTTATCTAGAGTGGCAGTCTAATGGAAAACCTGTGTAACCGCCATGAAGCATTTTTAGATTAAGTTTAAGGTGTGATTTTTTTCCATTTATTCCCATGTATTTTAGTGCAACCCGCACAGTGAATCGAAGCATGTTAAAGTCCAGTAATGGGCAAAAATGATTTTTTGAATAACCACGAATAATTAACTAAAATTATTTGCATTATTCTCATGTTATTTTTATTAGTAATTCAAAAATTTAACAATGTCAGTCATAATATCTTATGATGGATGAATATGCTAGTAGTGTCGAAACTTTGAGTTACTAATAGGAATAGCATGAAAATAATGCAAATAATTTTATTCAATTATTAGTGATTATTCAAAAAATGATTTTTGCCCATCACTGTTCAAGTCACTGTTCGTTGCACTAAACTACATGGGAATAATTGGACAAAATTTCACCTTAAACCGAACCTAAAAAACCTCTATGGCGGTTACGCAGGTTTTCCTTTAAACTACCACTGTACACAAACTTGTAGCTCGTTGCATTGCACAGTGTTCTGTGTAATATGTGTTCATAGAAAAATCTTTCTTTCTCTATTACTGACTTTTCTACATCTTAAATGCTAGTAAACAAAAGACAGGGAAATGAGGAATATTGGGATCGGCAGTTGATAGCTCACAATCAGCAACATCAATGAGAAGAGTTTGCAACCAAGAAGTATTTCTCATAATTATGTTGTTCTTTATGGAATGTTCTTGATGGAGGTTTTGTATCAAAGATTTATGTATGAGCTTCTTAAGATAAAAATATCTTAGCTAACTTAAAATTGACTCACTGTATTATGTACTTCCTTGTTACAGTGAGTAAGGCCGCTATGCTGCTCCGTTGAATTCTCACGGTAGAGCAGGCCAGTTGCGCGTCAGTCGAACCCTTTTACGCGTATTACCTTAAAAATTGTTTGTCTCCAGTAAAAATTGAAGAGAAGTTCAGTGTGTGCTTTCATTTTTTTTTAAGTCTTTCTGTCAGCTTGAAAATTGGGAAAACTCAAAACTCAAAAGTTGAGTGTGTGGGAGTTTTGCCTAAAAGCTGTTTTTTACACTGATTTTCTCACTTTATCTCCATATCTGATCATCAAGCAAGGAAAATAGTAAGAAGCGAATTTAAAAATGAGACAGCCGATAGTGATGCCACTGATCCTCTTCAGACACAATAAAGACTTGAGACTGCGTGGTGGCAAACTTTTTATTGGGGACACATTATAAAATACTATAGGTATCAACATCCAACAGCCCCTACGTCAGACCATAATCAATGGCAGAAACTCCTATGCTTTGCTCTTTGCTCAGCTTCTAACCTACTGACAAGCGGGCATGTAGGACATCGTCTTGTTACGACCCTGAAAAACACAATGGCCACCCGCTTTCAATGTGCGCAAGATAGCTAGTGTGCAGTTTTTAGTTTATAATGTCCCTCCCTGAACTTGAATGTCTGTATTTGAGCTATCTAAATTGCCAGATGTAATCCCTATTAATGCTTTCAAGCATCAAGGGTGTTGAAAACTTTCAACCTTTTCCTCAAGCACGCTAGAATGCGTATTGGCATTCTCACCCCACCATATTCAGGTTTTTTCCCCCGTATTATGTGTTTTTTCATTTTTTTTTCTTCTTTCAGTTTCATGTATATTTATTTAGGTTGTTAGCCTCATTATGTGCAATGATATTTTAGTTAGCTCTTTATTTTTCTTTTCTTGTCTTCTCTCTCCAGTGTTGTTGCCGAGGTGCAGAGCACTTGACTTTTACGGTTGTTTTCGATTTTCTCCTCCGGCTTGTTTTTCTTCAGTTTTTTTGTTCTTTTTTTTTTTTTTTTTTTTTTTTTAGTTTTAATTTACTTCAGCAAAGACCTTGCTATGTTTGTAGTGTTCTTTGTCAGTGGTTTTTTTTAAAATTCATGCTTAAACCGATCAGCTCGTCTAGTTAAACCAAGTTTTTCTTGTTGAAGCAGTTCAATCTCATGGCTTGACTACTCACGGAAGTAGTCTACCTTCTCCACAATCAGAGATATACAGTACATTTTTCCTCTTTTTTTTGTAGAAGCTTAAGATTATTCTGGAAACATTTCCTCTTTCGGTTTGTGTTGGGCTCATGATGCACCAAGAATCACAGTATTTAAGGGGTGCAAAATGTTTCAAAATGCAGAAAGTAACTTGTGATCCGGAACTTTTTTTTGCTCTGGATTTCCTTTCATGAAACCACTAAAATGTCTTCTGTAAAGTCAACAATTTTGCAAAAGTGTGGAAATTTAATCTTGCGGAACATTCGTGGCTGCCTCATCCGGACGCGATTTTCTTTATGTTTCATGTGATCCACAGATTGCACCATCGGAAATTATGTACCCTTGATATCCAGTCTCTTCTTGGGACCCTGAGTTTTCTTCTTAAATAGGTGTGCCCCCTCCTTCTGGTCGATATATTTGATTGATGCTCCATGTAATCCACAATTGATGTGTAAAATCTTTATTTTTGCGCTTTTTTTATCATGCGCTTGAGCGCTTGTCTCGTGGCAATTTTTTGTAAGTCTTTGTTAAAACGATCATTACAAAACCTGAAATTGGCAGAAAAGTGAACCCTGGGATGAAATATGTTTCTTACATACTGTTTATGTTATTGTGAACTTTGTTACTGTACCGAGGAATGATTTGCAGTTAATCAAGTCGACAGGGTAGTTTGTCAATTCTGTCTTGAAGTTTTGAAAAAATTACTGTACACACGCTAGGAAATGAATTATTTACTGACGGGGCTCAAATAAGTTGAATTTCAAATGACAGGGTGTTGCTCTACTTCTTGGGAGCTAGTTCTTTCAATCGTCCATAGTTTATTCAAGAAGCAATTATCAGGAAAAAGTCAGCACAATTTTTTTGATCTCAAGAAGAGAAACAAACCCTGTCATTCAAAGTTCAATTTATTCAAATCCCGTCTGTAAAGAAATTATTTACTCTGGTGCATACATCTATTTTTTGGCTACTTTAAGGCTTCATAACTCGGAAACGAAGCATTTCCGGATTATCATCCATAGAGACTCCTCCATGACTCCTAGAAGTTTTCAAGAAGAAGAGAAAAAAAACGGAAATCCTGTATAAAAATAAAGTATTATCTACTCCCAAGGGATCATTCAAGGCGAAGGTCCTCAAGGCCTCAATAAAGCGTACGCTACATTTTGGAGTTAATTAAACTTTAAGTTTCTTTTGGTCAAGTAAGGACTTTAGCAGATGCTGGGTGGCTACTTCCAGCAAGTCTCACTCTGGTATGCCTTTTATTTTCCACCGAGATTAATTTTTAACCCTGAAAGAAGGCTCTCGTGCGACGAGCTATACATTCAACCAGAGTGCCTGTCCAATAAGGTAACCTGCATATCCAACGAGGAGGATTTTTCGGCTAGGGTTAAGGTTATATTGTTTTTATCTGGTTGCATGTGTTTGGTTGTTGCACATCTTGCGCAACAGCCATGACCCCAAAATAAATAGAAAAATGTAACAAAGTTTACATCCCAACCCCAGCCTTACGGCTTACAGTCCTAAGTACCCAGAATAACCATGAGGCTGCCACTTTAAATAGGTTATAATTTGGCTGGTTCAGGGGTATGCCTCTTTGTGTGATCAAAGAGGTTAAAACTGAAAAGATTTTAAAGGTGTAATGAAATTGTCACCTTTACTGCTGGCCTCTTGTTTTATTCGACTCCTTTTCTGTTTTCTTTTTTTTCAACTCACTGGATCCTATTTTTGTCAACTTGGGGTCTCAGTAACTCGGAGACTTGTACGGCTTTGCCAGAGAGTCCTTGCACTCCGGACAAGAAATTGTCCCGATTTTATGAAGCTCATCGTAGGATTCCTTACATAGCTAATATTAAAGATTAAACAAGAGTCGCAATTGCATTGGGAGCTAGCGTGGCCAATGCTGATTAGAGTCAAATTTAAAGTCGGCCTTTGACTGACTGGAAATGGAGGGAAATGCGTGCGTCCAAACTCTTTGTGGCCTGTACTATGGGGTTTTTCTGTAAGGTAATTTTTCTCGGAAACGAAGAAGAAGCACCATGAATAGAATTGTTCTAGCATAATTTGTTCAACAAACTGATTGGTCACAAGTGCCACTTAATTGCAAATTCGAAAATGTTGTCTCAGTTGTAAAGTACAAATAATAGTGTGTTTTCTTGCTTGATGTTTGTTGAGTAACTCACTATTGTTTGTTCTTTTAAACTGAGATAATCTTTTCGATTTTGCAAGAAAGTGGCACTTGTGAGCCATCAATTTGTTGAAACAATTCTGCTGAATCAATATAAGGTGTTTCTGATGGCAACATTTCCCTTTGTTCTAGAGAAAAATGACCCTAAAGATAAATCCAATGTTGATTTCCATTACTCCGAAAACTTTTTGGACTTTTTACTTCATTTTAAGCCTGTCAGAGGCGGAATTTGAATTAGGCTGTATCAGCATTGACCACGCTTAGCTCTCAATGCAATTGTGACTCTTTTTGGGCTGATATTTTCCAAAGTTGGTGAATATTTCATTTTGTGCGTTTTGAACTCCCGGGAAAACACTGCTTTCATGCAGTTTATTTAAACTCTCGGAAACACTGCTTTCATGCAGTTTATGTAAACTAAAATTATTTGCATTCTCAACACCAGAAGTGATTTTGTAATCATCAACGGTGCTAGTATTATTTACCACCCTTTTTTGTGTTCAGTTCCCCCAAAGCCTTGGCGATCTTTATCTAATTATTAAGTTCTCTGTTCTCTTAAAATGTTCTTTTAATTGTGATAACTAAAAAGAGAAAAATTTGAAGTTAAAAATAATAAAAATTTCTTATTTCAAAAAGTTTTTGTTTTACTCCTGAGTATAGACACTAGGGACGTTTTGGATAGTGGCAAAAACAGGGTTTTCACGTAACCTGCTCACTATGGTTTTCTTGAACAAGTGCCCCAAAAAAAATCGGGAAAAATTTGGGTTTTTGTAGAAATTTTGGGACCTGAATTTCTTTTTAAAAACACTGTCACAATCCAAATTTTGGTTTTTGGGGGGTTTTCAGGGGGGCACCCCCCTAATCTCGAGTTTTTAAATGGCAACCCCTATCTTGTGATACCTCATTAAAAGGGGCGAAAAATTCTAAGAATTTTGGCCAAAACCCGGGAGGTCGATATCTCTTTTCGTGTACAAGATTCGAAGGTCGAAGTTTGATTTAGGCCCAAATTTTTCGAAAATTTCTAACTCCTACAAAAAGTTGTAACATACAAAACTGCGCATGTAAACTGCTCTAATTAATGAGCACTTTCAAAGCAAAAAGTACAATGGGAGCAAAAAGTACAAACCGGAATCAAAAAAACCCGGAAGTCGACTTTTAGGCTCCTAAAATTTTTGGCGGGAAAGCCCCCATTCATCAAAATTTTCAAACGGCAACCCCTATCTTGTAATACGTCTTTGAAAAGGCGTAAAAAGTTGTGCAATTTGGCTCATCAAAAGTTCGATATCTTTTTTTCTCATTCGATTTATCTAAATCGAAATTCGATTTGGACCACGTTTTGCCCCTGTAAAGAATGGATCCTATCGTGTGATACATCATTCAAAAACGCTTAAAAAAACCAAGCTTTTCCCATCCCTTTTTTTGCCGTCGAGATATCGCAAGCCAATGTTTAGTTTCCTTTTAGACCCTACCTTAATTTTCGGCTTATGATATCCCGACCGCAAAAAAGGTTTTTACTTCCGAATTGCGGTAAATTGTTTGGTTTTTTTAAGTGCTCATGAATAATGTATCACCCGTTAAGATCCATTCTTTATAGGGTCAAAAACTGGTCCAAATCCAACTTAGATTTTCAATAAATCGAATGAGAAAAAATATATCGAACTTTTAATGGCGCCAAATTGTACAACTTTTTACGCCTTTTCGAATGACGTATTACAAGATGAGGGTTGCCGTTTGAAAATTTGATGAAAATAGGGGGTTTCCCCCCAAAATTTTAAGGTGCCTGAAAACCGACTTTCCGTTTATTTGATTCTGAATTCGTATTATTCCCTTTAAAGTACTCATCAAGTAGAGCATTTTTTCAAATGCAGTTTTTGTTTTAAGAGTCTCTTTGTAAGAGTTAAGAATTTTTGAAAATTTATCCTAAATCGAACTTCGACCTTCGATATCTCGTACACAAAAAGAGGTATCGACTTCCGGTTTAGGCCAAAATTTTACGCCCTTTCAACTGAGATATCGCAAGACAGGGCTTGCCATTTGAAAATTTCGAGATTTAGGGGGTGTCACCTCTGAAAATCTCCCAAAAACCAACATTTGGATTGTGACAGTATTTCTAATGGAAACTTCAGGTCCAAATTACTGTGAAAGCGATTTTTCCCAATTTTTATGTTCACTCGTTCAAGGAAACCAAAGTAAATAGGTTACGTGATTCACGTGAAACACCCTGTATTACTGTTAATTTTCTTAAAAATTCTGTAGGTCAGCTGCAAGAAAGTGGTTTTACATCCCAATAAATGTTATGTGCTATTTATCAATTGCAAATGAGACCTATGATGGTGTCAGGCATGTCTTACATTTAGTTACCTCCCCTTCCATCCCTTCGTGCCACCCTATCACACACCCTGGAACCATAAGAACCTAAGTAAGTTTCAGTGTGCATATTGTTATTTTGGTATCATATTACGTGGAACCTTTGCCCTCACTTACAACAGTCTCACTTGATCTAGATACCTTGGAGTCACCAAGGGGTTCTTAAATCACTTTCTATTCCACCCCAACGGAAACTCCTCCTAATCCCTCGAAATGGACGGGTGACTGATGAATGGTAATGTAATACGGTAAACGTTGCCTCACTCTTAAAAGCGTTAATTCTGCATTACCAAACATTGCTAATTGGTTTTGTGCAGAATAATTGTATCGTTTCAGGCTAAAAGGGCCGAGTCCATTTCTATCAGAACTAGAGCATGAATGTTTTCTAATACTGACTGTTTTTAAACCCATGATACTTCGTAAGCGTTACTCTAAGAATGTATTACCATCCCCTTCCTCTTATACGAAAAATTAACATCAGTCCAAAAATCCCCTTCCTTGAGCTGGAGTCCAATGAAGTTTTGAAATATTAATAATAGTTTCCCTAGAATTTTGTAAACAACTGAATCCACGAAATTAAAAACCGGCAAAGTCCACTTCTTTTTTCTAGGTTGTCTTATTGTTATTAGAAGTTTCGGGTTCTTTAAGGGAACCTCTCCAACCCTATTGTACCTGTAACGGCACAAATTCTATGTTACGGATTAAAAATTTAAAAAGTTACTATTCAAATCAGGTGGAAAAAACTCTTCGAAAGATTTCTGGTTTCGTGCATTTTTTCGATACGACGCGTTTTAAGCGATATATTTGCTGCGCATTGTAGAAAAGTCGGCGCTTTTACCATTGTGAGCGGCAGTAAGTGTGCAACCCGCCGCGCCTGCGCCGTTCCGTTGCTTCTTCGGGCCACCCGCTATGGGAAAAGCGCTGACTTTTCTAAATCGTGGATCGATTATCTCGCTTAGAATGCGTTGTATCGAGAGGGGGGGGGGGAATATTATGAAGCTGCCAAAAATCGTTCTCAGAGTTTTTCCCACCTGATTTCAGTAATTGTTTTTCAATTTTTCAGTCTGTAACCTATAATGTGTGACATTGAAGGTATAAAAGGTTGCCTGAAAAGTACCTACAGTCAGACATAATTTCTGAATTTCTCAGGGCCAATAATGGATTCACATAAAATTTTTTCACCACTTTGGGTTCATGATTGTGGTCGCTATTCCATAAAAGCCGTACATTTTCTGAAAGTTTGGAGAGCTGTAGCTCAAAAGGGAGGCACTTATGGATCAATTACATAGGGAAAAAAGTCTTAATTTTACCACGAAAATGCGTGGTAGATGTTCGTAAGTACTTGGAGTTAAGTTACGACCTGTATATCGGGCTGATTTATGCTGGATTCGGACTCGTGGATTCCTCTGTGAACCAATCATCATAAAATGTCACCCCCCTCAGCAATTTTTTCGTGTTGAAATGAAGTGTATTTTTGACCTCGGAAAATCCATGAAGTACAACAGCTGGCTGAAGATTAAAAATTTCATTCAGCTCGTCGATGGTTTTTGATCGGATGGTAGATTTTGCGTTCGATCTCTATTCATTTTTCTTCGTAATTCTTCTCGAACAGATAATTTTGATAGACATCCAGATGACACATCCCTTAATCCGTCTCTTACAATTCTGGATGGCGGTAATTCAGGTTGACGAGCTGCGGTATTTTTCCTTGTATTACAATTTTTTCGAGCATGAATGCTCTCAATATTCGGTGCATGATTATGCTCCGATTCTTTTGATACTTGTAAATTTTCTTTTTGTCACTACCCTGCCACGGTGTGTTTTAAAAAATTTTAATTCGTCTGACAACCACTAGAGATTTTTTTGCATGACACTGCTGTAGGATGTGTATACATTCGAAAAATGACACGCAGAAAATCTGGGAAGCCAGGGGGTTTTATGGGGTTTTTGAGGTTTTTCATGGTTTTACCGTGCTTTTAATGCACTACGTCATCTTGTAACGCTTGAAAAACGTTTTCAGATTATTAAATATGATTTTCACTCACATTTAGACACCCCTGCACACACGGACCCATATCCCCCCTATTCCTACCCCTCCCCACTTGACCCTCAACACCCATCCTTGAAGGACCTTACTCATACGTACATGGCAAATTTTAGTCAATGCACTGAACTGTGTCATAAAATTTAAAAACAAGGGCTCTAAGGCTGTCATGCACTTTGTCCCGAGGGGAGACTCCCCCCCCCCCCTCCAATGTCTCAAACCCTGGGGGCTGTACCAAGCGAGGCAAAAATTTCTCGCCAGTATATGATGGGATTCAGCGCCTGCTGTGGAAACGTTGGAACTTGTGATTGCACTGTTTCGGCAGTCTCGTAGGTATTATCAACGACAGAGGAAAAGCCTATCTCTCCTGCAAAATGTCGAGTAGGCAACATGTGTTGCACATAGCTGATCATTTGCATTCAGTAATGGCTATCTATTCGACACTTTGCAGGCCCGGCCGCGGCGCGGCGGTGTGTGTTGTCGTTGATAGTACTATCGACGAATTAAAGATTGTCGCGAGCTGTTCAAGAGCTAAGTTCCACAAGTTTTCAAATAGGGGTGTGAGTGTGGAGCTTATCTGCAACGGCTTTTCCCGCCCCACCCGTACTGGCCCCCACCTGCAAGGTTGAGGATATGAAGAGTGGCCGAACCGGAACCTTGAAGGTGAAACTTAGCTCGTGAACAGCTCGCGACAATCTTTAATTCGTCGATAGTACTATCAACGACAACACACACCCCCGGGCCCCGGGGCCCGGGCCTGCAAAGTGTCGAATAGATAGCCATTACTGAATGCAAATGATCAGCTATGTGCAACACATGTTGCCTACTCGACATTTTGCAGGAGAGATAGGCTTTTCCTCTGTCGTTGAAAAACCTACGAGACTGCCGAAACAGTGCAATCACAAGTTCCAACGTTGCCACAGCAGGCGCTGAATCCCATCATATACTGGCGAAAATTTTTAGCCTCGCTTGGTACAGCCCACAGGGTTAGAGACATTGGAGGGGGGGGGGAGTCCCCCTCGGGACAAAGTGCATGACAGCCTTAGAGCCCTTTTTTTAAATTTTATGACACATTTCAGTGCATTGACTAAAATTTTACCATGTACGTATGAGTAAGGTCCTTCAAGGAGGGGTGTTGGGGGTCAAGTGGGGAGGGGGAGGGGTAGGGGGGGGATATTGGTCCGTGTGTGCGGGGGTGTCTAAATGTGAGTGAAAATCATATTTAATCATCTGAAAACGTTTTTCAAGCGTTACAAGGTGACGTAGTGCAATGAAAGCACGGTAAAAACATGAAAAACCTCAAAAACCCAAAAAAACCCCCTAAAACCCCCCTTTAGTAAAAACGGGGATTTCCAGATTTTCTGCTTGTCATTTTTCGAATGTATACACATCCTACAACAGTGTCATGCAAAAAAATCTCTAGTGGTTGTCAGACGAATTAAAAAAATTTAAAACACACCATGCTGCCCTTACAAAACAAAGATTGCTTCTTCGCGCATGTCCAATAAATCGTTTCGCCGTTTCCTCACGTTTGTTTGTGATTCAAAAATCAAAAACCTTTATAAAATACACAACCCCAGACCCCCCCCCCCCTTTGATTTCTTAACCATCATTACCGTCATTTATTCTTCAAAAATTTAAACACGTTTAGAACAATTTACTTCAAACCAAAAGTTTTTATTTTGAAAAAAAGACTTACTTTATAACTTGTCTCATTTTCAATTTTTTGACAGTCGAGTATTTGCCCTGATAACGGGAAGATTCTCTTAATCGAATTAGCTAAATCTCTCCGTACAGGGGGTGTAACAAAAAGGGTCAGGGGCGATATTTCGGAAACAGCTTCGATTTTCGAAAAAAGCTCAAAACGTATTCGCTTATTTGGGGGGGACATCTTTTGGGGGGGGGGACCACCCCTCTAATTACATATTTCAAATGGGGACCCCAAAATTTTTTTTACAGATTTTGGGAAAAAATACAAATTCTGAGACTTTAAGCGCAAAACCCCTTGTCAGTATCGATTTTTGTTTTGATATGCGAACCTCAAAGTTCGATACCGACCAATTTTCAAAAAATCAGAACTTCTCCAAAAAAGGTCGTATTCTTTCCGAATCTGTTAAAATGTGGGGGCCTCATTTGGAATATGCAATATAGGGGGGTGGGGGGGCCGAAGGTGGGGGGACCCCCCCCCTAAAAAGCGAATACGTGTTTGAGCGTTTTTCGAAAATCGAAGCTGTTTCCGAAATATTCGCCCTTTAAACCCTTTTTTTTAGACACCCTGTATGTATGTGTCTTTCCCGTCTACCATTCCTCACAGTTTCACTTGGGAAAGCGTGGGCTCAAGTTTTTCGTCCTTACGGAAATTAACTTGGGGGGTTTTTTTCAAAGGGAATTTTTTCAAGAACAAAGAAGAATTCCACCGTTGAATATTCTGTACATTGATTCAGCAGACTTTCTCAACATATTGAAAGGTCATAAGTGACACAGTATTGCCGTTTGGAAAATATTATCTCGGTTGAAAAATGAAAAAAATAATAGTATGTTACCCCACACACTTCACGCATGGAAACGCACTTTTTTTTGTAATTTTAAGTGAGATTATCTTTTCGAATTTTCAGTAAAGTGGCTTTTAAACCTATCAGTGGTTAATAAATTTGCTAATCGATTTAAAGAATATTCAAAATGTTTACTCTTAGATTTGCACCTATTCGACCCTGGAATCACCTTAAAAGATTGAAAAATCCAGAATTTCTCGCTCCAACATAATTACTTCATCCTTCAATATTTCCGCGAAAGAATCGTAACTTTATCTCTGAAAGGAGATGGAATGGGGTTTTTTTTACCGCACGGCGCCAATATCAACTATCTGGACTGCGCTAGGAGTTCCCCCCTTTCTGTCACCTGACTCGAAGACCGCAAAGAACATTTTGGACTGTATTTTTTTGAAGCTGCAAGGTAAGCGTTTTTTAATTCTTAGTAGCAAAGTTCATTATTTTGTTTCTGTTGTGTTCTATGAACACTTCGTTAGTTATATAATATTAACAAAGAACGACCAAAGACACGAAAATGAAGAAGAAATGTAATCCATTTTGGTGAATGAGAACGATATATTATCAACCAGCTAGAGTACAGATCAGATCACAATCATATGACCTATGGGGTCCACTTCGTTCAGCGGTCAAACACCACGCAGTGGCGCGCTTTCTCTTTATCCTTACTAAATTTACTATAAACTATACATTATTACAACAGTTTCATGTTTGTGTGTTTACTTGTTTTGCTAGAGGCAGGTAGAAGTGAAAAGTTTTCTGCCATTGAGTGGAGGTTTCTCTCGCAATTAATGTTGAACATTACCTTTCCACTAAATTGCTTACTATCGTAGGCTTTTAAACGTGAAAGCTCATGCATATAAAAGGATATTGTAAGAAATGTCGGCAAAGCACCATCTTTGATTACTCCAAGATCTCGTGATTGATGAGAGTAGCAATGTCGATTAGATGTGTTTGCTATTGATCTATTAGTTATGTTCCTGAAACCGGAATCGGGATTTTGCTCGTCGGAACATGTACTGCAATTATTTATTCTTTTGATGATGCAGCCTTTTGATGGTATAGTTAGTGTGTGTCTCCTTCTTTTCGCTGCCCTTACAACACTCAAGGATAGTTAATTCGCAATTCCAACGGATCCGTGCATACGCTTACCCTCAATTAGAATGGCGAGGAGAAGACTTTTTAGGCACCTGAGAAGAAATGGTTGTTTATTTTCTAAAGAATTTCAACAACCCATCTCGCAACAAAATGTTTCTATAACTCTGTTTACCTTTACCACTTCAATGTAAATCTACATACATACACACACCAACAAACCATTTTTTTAAGTGAGCGGCAGACCTTTTCCCCATTGTGGCGGCTTTTGTTGGTTTCTTTTTTCTAAAAAATGGGTGCTATTCCCCTCGGCCTTTGCCTTAAAACTTTGGTACCGCGCTCGTCTACGTTCAATTCCGCTTGTACCAGCTTCATGGATGATGACCTCCGGTTCCAAAACTTGTTGGAAGTCCGAGGATTTGGGGAATTCTTTCTCCACTTCTGCGAAGATCGGCCAGTCTCGTGGTGCCGATATTTTCCCTAATCCCAGGTTTGGGAAAAAGGTAGGCGAGGGATCTGATAACACCACTAACAAAAATGCGGGTGGTGTTCTCAGCGGGGATGGTATAAATACAATCTTCTACGTTTGACTCCGGGGCGGCGCACTAGGGTCTACGCGAGCCAGCTAGCTAGACAAAAGTCCCCAAATGCAGTTACGGGGGGAAAATTGGCAATTGGTTATTTTTCTCGTTTCTAAGCCATCAGTGCTATATATTATAAATTTTCATTCCGTTTTCCTCCTTTTTGACCGTTTTTTTTCAAAAAATTTGGGTATTCCATTTTTTTTAAAATCGAGCAATTTTTAAAGGGCCCAGAAATTAATTTTGGGAAAATTTTTTGGGAACTGTCGTTTTTTTTTCCCTTACAGCGCTTGTTTAGTAGAGCATATTGCACCCAAAGTTTTTTAAATTTTGGGGTCCTTTTAAAAGGGGGAGCAACGAATTTGGAAAAGGGGTTTGGATATCGAGCTTTGAACTTCGATATATTGAATACGACAAAATATATCGAACTTTCGTCTGTGCCAAAATGTTTAGAATTTTATGCTCTTTCTAAATATGCAAAAAAACATGGGGTCTCTCTTTGAATTATTCGATTTAGCCCCCCCTGACCCCTCTCACACCCCTAAAAGAGGGGGGCAAAAAAACATAGCCCAACAGATTAGCCCCCTGAATGAAAAAAAATGGCGGAAACCGATTCTCAAGTATGACTCAGGAAAAAATGTTCAGGGGGGTTTGTGCGTTATTTTCCCCAAATCTGCCCTCTGTATAAAAATGCCAATATTTTAATGTGGAGGCTCGGCTAGTTGATGGCAGTGGGGGGGGGGGGGGGTGTTCCCCACTCAATTTTTTTCTTGATTCGGAAGTTTCAAGATCACTGAGAAGCTATGCAGTGAAAAATTTGACGATTCCCAAAAGGTTTTCACATTTATTAGTTTTTTACAGTCTTGATGATAGAAGATTGCTCGCCCCGCGTCAACGGCAAAATCCCCCATTATCCGCTCATTTTTCCCAAGGGGAAAAAATTTCGAAATTTTTTGGGCGACAAAAGGTGACATTCGCATTTGAAAAACGTGTTCCCAGAGGTCTTAGGAACATTTTCTTGCCACTCAAAACGTGGGCATCCGTGGGCGAAAAAACGTAGGGGGCCCTTTAAAAGCCTAAAATTCTCGTCAATTTTGAGTAAAATTGGTTCCGACCTTATACAGTCTCTAAAACTCCAAAATATTGACTTAAATGAAATATAAAAGATGAATGTATTCAGCTTATCATTAGGAAGAACCAACAAGTTCAAATTTTTTGAACAAAAAAAAAAGAAACTTAGAAAAAATCGTATTTTTTGTCGGGGGGTCGCAATGGCTAGAAACCAATAGCACCTAAATATACAAACACATCTTGGGGCGGGGTTGCTTTAAACGCATGTTGCAACCTTACCAAACATGATCGGTCGGAAAAATTTTAGTACAGATCACTAACAAGATAGGGGGTAAGATATGAAAAAACCCTATTGTAAGATATGGGGAATCACACTACTTTGTCAATTTCCGGTTTTCCGACCTCCAAAAATCGATTTTTTGTCTAGCTAGATAGCCCCTCTTTAACCATAGTGGGGGCGGGGTCGGCGTTCCCATCATGGGACGATGTATCCAAAAGGGTGGAATAAATTCACGGGCGACCGCTGGGTGGTAGACTTTGAAAATTTATCGTGAATTGAGATTGATTGAGATTGATTGAGTTTGATCGACAACCACCCAATTATTTAAGAAATCGACCGACCGTAAATTTAATCGCCCGATCGTAAATTTAAATTTAAACCGACCGTCAATTAATTGACCGACCGTAAATTTAATTGACTGATGGTCAATTAATTGACTGATGGTCAATTAATTGACCGACCGTCAATTAATTGACTGATGGTCAATTAATTGACTGATGGTCAATTTTTTGACCGATGGTAAATTTAAATTGACCGACCGTCAATTAATTGACTGAGGGTCAATTAATTGACTGATGGTCAATTAATTGACCGATGGTAAATTTAAATTTGACCAAACCGTAAATTAATTGACCGACCGTCAATTAATTGACCGACCGTCAATTAATTGACCGACCGTAAATTTAATTGACTGAGGGTCAATTAATTGCCCGATGGTAAATTTAATTGACCGACCGTCAATTAATTGACTGATGGTCAATTAATTGACGATGGTCAATTAATTGACTGATGGTAAATTTAAATTGACTGATGGTCAATTAATTGACCGACCGTCAATTAATTGACCGACCGTAAATTAATTGACCGACCGTCAATTAATTGACCGACCGTCAATTAATTGACTGATGGTCAATTAATTGACTGATGGTAAATTTAAATTGACCGATGGTCAATTAATTGACCGACCGTAAATTAATTGACCGACCTCAATTAATTGACCGACCGTCAATTAATTGACTGATGGTCATTAATTGACTGTGGTAAATTTAATTGACCGACCGTCAATTAATTGACTGATGGTCAATTAATTGACTGATGGTCAATTAATTGACTGATGGTCAATTAATTGACTGACGGTCAATTAATTGACGAGGGTCAATTAATTGACTGATGGTCAATTAATTGACCGACCGTCAATTAATTGCCCGACCGTCAATTAATTGCCCGCCCGGGTCAATTAATTGACCGACCGTCAATTAATTGACCGACCGTCAATTAATTGACTGATGGTCAATTAATTGACCGACCGTCAATTAATTGAGATACCGTCAATTAATTGAGATCTCGTCAATTAATTGAGATATAGTCAATTAATTGAGATATCGTCAAATAATCGAGTATTTTTCCCTACACCTGAACAATTTCTGATCAGCGTGATCATGCTTACAAATAGTGTTGTTGTTGAACGAGTTCATTTTTGCGTCGTGGTTGTCTAGGTTTCTTCTCGACGCTCGATGCGCCGTGCGTTACTTCACCTCACCCGCCACAGCGTGCTCCGTCATTTTTCGACACTCCTCTCTGTCTCTTTCCTCTTTCTTTCTCTTATCTCCCCCATCACTCGCGCACCATCACCGCAGCCGGCCATTTCCCACTCAAGTATTCACCCCATTAGACTGCCCAGTGCCCATGCTTGTGTCACATCCGTGTTCACTGAGTTCACTGCAGTTTGTCGTACGGTTATTCTCACAATCACACTCATACACGAGCCTCGCCCCTTTGATTATGAAAGTCGTTTTGACTCTCTTCTATCTTCCTACTATGAATTACCCTTTTTTCTCGGTTCTTCCGTCGAGGAGGTTTTATTTTTTTTGTCTTTCTTGACCATCGCATCGGCCGCTTAAAAAGGCAAGTCTAAGAGCTACGACAAAGCTCAATTAAACGAAAAATATTTTCATTTGCAAATATCTCGAGACATATGTATACTCAACCGATTTCAATGAACTTTTTTTTAATATTTTCGAAACTCGTTCGTTTGAACAACAGAAATCGTCAGAATTACCACATAAGTAAAACTATTATGTAGTAGGTAATATTGATGTAATTTGTCATCACAATGCACTGTGTTTAGGAAGAGTCCTCCCCTCCCCTTTTATTTTTTAATGGTTGCAGAAAAAAAAAAAAAAAAAAAAAAAAAAAAAAAAAAACCCGGGAGCAGGGGTAATTTGTCATCACAATACACTATGTTTGGAAAGAGCCCCCCCCCTTTTATATTTTTGAACGGTTGCAGATAAAAAAAAACAAAAAAAACAAAAACAAAAAAAAACCCGGTACAGGGGTTTTGTCATCACAATACACTATGTTTAGAAAGAGTCCCCCCCCCCCCTTTTTATATTTTTAAACGGTTGCAGATAAAAAAAAAAAAAAAAAAAAAAAAAACCGGAACGGGGGAATTTTGTCATCACAATACTCTATGTTTAGAAAGAGCCCTGCTCCCCCCCCCCCCCCCCGTTATATTTTTGAACGGTTGCAGAAAAAAAAAAAAAAAAACAAACAAAAAAAAAAAAAACAAAAAAAACTAAAAAAACAAACAAAAACAAAAAAAAAAAAAAAAAAACCCGGGACCAAGGGTTCAGTGGCGGATCTAGAAATATATAAAGAAGGCTAAAGCCCAAAAGGAGAGGGGGGGGGGGGGTTAACGTCAAATTTTGTCATTGAAAGCCCGCATCACTTTTCCAAAAATCCCCTCGAAGACTGCGAAAAATTTTGTTTATTACAGTCCCTTTATTACCGCCTTGGTCCACCTATGGCCCGATATTCATACCGTTTGTCTGACAGGTAGGGCAAAAATTATTCGGAAATTATTCGGTGAGTCAGGAAACGCCGAATAAATCGAATTAATCTACGAATAATTCTACAATTGACCTATACCTTCCGTGTGTTTTCTTTTCCTCAGCTCAGGTAGCAGATCCAGTTTTCAGTGTTGCCGGAGTCATTTCATTAACTCTCATTATTTGGTTGCCCAACTCTTCCGTATGAGAGCTAGTTTTAAGCGTTCCCAAAATTTTTTTGGCGTATTTTGTGGGGGGGGGGGAGGATTAGCCCAAACTTATGATTTTCAAGTAACTTACATCTTGTTCCGATCGTTACGAAAAGGTGCTCAAAACTGAGCATTTCAGCGCAAACTCCGGATTAATTTTTTTTTTATTATTTTTTTATTTTACTGTCGAGATCCGATCAAGGTCAACGTTCTATCTTGGTTCATTCTAAAAAATAAAAACATTTTTTTAAAAAATTTCAGAAGGAAAAAAAAAAAAAAACACAAAAACCCCCTTAGGATTTTAAAATTCTGTAAAAACTGTAAAGTAAGTTACTTGTAGACAAAGAAGTTTTAAAATAGTAAACGTTTGGTTTTAGCGCCTATTTTTAAAATGTTTGCCTCTCAGGCGAAGGCAACCTCAAAAACTGCGATGGACGACTTCCATTAAATAATAGATGAGAGGGAAATGTAGTTTAAAATTTTTTGGGCGAACCCGTTTTTATTTCGGAAAAGTACTTGCTTATTATAGTATTTTAAATTCGTCGCTTTGAAAATGCTGACTCTTTAAAATAGGAGTGATATTTTGATGAAAAGGGGTTTTTAAATCGAACATTGGCGTTTATTACATCGGAAACGGAAAAAAATAACGATCTCCGACGATTTGCGCAAGAAGGCATAGAATTTCTCGCCCTTCCGAATGCTGTATCTCAAGGAAGGACCCCCCCCCCCCCCGAAGATAAAAAAAAAAAATTACGTTTTTAGATGAGTTTTTGCAAACATTTTATGGAATGTCGCATTTACTATTTTTTTTTTTTTTTTTTTTCCTTTTCCCTTTATTCGTCCTGTTCATCCTAAATATGTTACCCAAAAAAATCGCTATTCCACTCTTACAATTTAGGAAAAATTAAAAAACACCACCTTAAAAAATGACAACAGTGTTACATAAAGCCCCCCCCCCCAAAATCACCTTTAGGAGGAATCCTCTACATCAGAATACTTAAATGGGGCCCTTTCCCTTATCACTCTTGTCACAAAGAGCGTAATCAATGTGGCAACGTTGCATTTGGTCTATTTAAACACATTCAAACATATAATTCGATTTACCATCGTATACTCGCCTACAATTTTCTTAAACTTGTCAAATAGAAACGTTACCGGATTACACGCAAAAGCCTCCCGCGGGGGCGCCTAAGATGAAATTGGACTTATGAAACAAAATCAATATAGTAATGAAGGAAAAAAATTGCATGGAAGGACAGACAGTATACATACATTTTTAAAAAAGAAGTTCAATTTGTTGCTCCTAATATTCAAGTTTGGGAGATTGGTTGGTTCGGAACTAATTTAGCGAAACGTGCGATGTAGCAACGTTGCATTTCGTCAATTTAAATCTGTGATATGGAGAAAAAATCCTAGGGTGTTGTGTAGGCTTGCATAGATATCTAAAACATAATATTTTTTTTAGGGTTTTTAAATATGGCCAAGAAAAAAAAGAGAAGATAAAATGCCATCATTTTCCAATACCCCCCCCCCCCCCCCAATCCTTGATGTTTTTGACATCCTGGCGAAGCTTGTCGTTTATGCCTACAAGCTCCCTTCCTATCATCGCACGCTTCACCACTCTTCAAAAAGCAAATGGATTTGGGGGGGGGGGGGTTTTGCATAGCATGTACTAACCAAACACTTGCACTCACCGCAAGTTATACACAGGCCTGAATTTGGTTCCAACCAGCGAAAATTTTTTGAAATCGGTTCAGTACAGCTCGAGATATTCGTAAATAAAATATTGCTGTCTTCTGATTTTTCTTTCTGAAAAGAACTGAAAATTTTTTTTCTGTTGCTTCTCATGCGTTTGGTCCCAAGAAAATTTGACCATCGAGATCTTTGATGATTTGATGACCCTTATTCCCTTTTTCGCTTGCAATCCAAGCAAAGGGGGAAAAATCACAAATTGAACACATTTATTCAACTTCTTACAAATAATTAAGAATTTTCTGGACCTAGACTCGCAAAATTTTGACCGCTTTTTTTTCTATTTTTTTTTCTTTTTTTAGGATTTTTGAATTTTCCGTCTTAGCCGCTAATACATCGGCTGATAAACCTATAAAAAACAGAGCAATTTTTTGCACGATTATGCTTGTGCTTGTTACGTCCTCGAAATTACTAAAATAAATTAGTAGAGCATGGCTTCAGTGTAATAATAAAACGCCTAAAGCAATCAGCTGTCGGAAATTGGTTTTGTTGTTTGTAGGTTAGATTCGGCCGTATTCTTGTAAAACCTTGAGTGTCCAGGGCCCAATAAATGTACGGTACGGACGGTCCGTTGTTCTTGACCCCAAGTAGCGAATCCTCGCTTCTGATTTTTTAGGGCTGCACTGCACCTAACGTTATAGAACAAGGACCGTCTGTACCGTACATTTATTGGGCCCAGTTTACTAAATTACATTTTCCCCACTCACTAATGGAGGTTTGAGGCGTACATGAGGAGATCAGAAAGAAGTCGAGAAAGGGGTAAGCGCTAAGCGTGAGGTGTGAGTGGAGTTGCGACAGTTTCGGGGGGAAAAAATTGAAAGACCAAGTCACCAAGCAAAGAGTAAACAAGAGTCACAATTGAATGGAAGGGCCCGCGTGCGTGGTCAACGCAGATAAGAGATCGAAAACGCGGGCAAGCCTCTGGTTGGCTGTAATCGTGGTGCAAAACCCGTTTTAGGCCTTATTGAAATTAACATGGGAAATTCGTTCCGCAAAGAGGAAAATAATTCGGTAAATTTTGATCACCGAAGTGTTCCGTTGCAGGAAACCGAAATTTTTTGGGCCTGAGAACCGAATACTTTATCGGAAGTACCGAAGGTCCGAAGACTTCGGTAATTAAACTTAAATTCCGCCCCTACTGAAGTTCTTTGGTACTACCAATGAACTTCGGTCGTACTAATGAACAATTCGGTACTCGAGACCGAAAATGTCGGTTTCCTGCAACCAAACACTTCTGTGATCAAATTTTACCGAATTATTTTTTTCTGTGTACTAATCTTAATTTTGTGATGGAGGTTAGGTTTAAAAGGGTTTTCGTTCACCGCCACTTCCACTGCCGTGCTAAATCTCAGTTTTGAATTCCGCGGTAAGAAAAAAGGCGGCGCAAGCGCTTTTTTTGGGGAACCAATAAGAGCCCAAGGTTATAGATTATCAGATATGCTCATCTGACTTCGCGCCACAAATTCAGTGGCGTGCAGTGCAAAATCACGGCAGCCAAGATGGCCGACAAAAACAAAAAAATAGGCCGACTCGCCCAGGCAACTTCGGGCGATACTCTCGAAGTCGCCCAATGAGTCGTTGTGTTTTCTGCTTTTGTCGGCCATCTTGACTGCAGTGATTTCGAACTGCGCGCCACTGAGTTCGTGGCGTGAAGTCAGATGAGCATTGAACATACCTGTATAAACTATAAACCCTTTGGGTTTGTAGGTATCTGTTCTCCATCTACCTTGGCAACACTGGATACTGCAGTCACTGCACTGATTGGAGAAATCCGTTTTTAAATTTAAACCCGAAGCAAAAATCCGGCGGAAAGACAAAAAAAAAAATGCGTACGGTAACATCACGCTGAACCGGTACTTAAAAAGTAGTCAAATAGTGCCGAAAACTTAAAGCTGTTCGATCGGCGCAAAGGCCGGACTGAAAAATTCATGATAAAACAAGAAACAAGTGACCGTCCATCGTAATGAATGAATGAATCCAACTTATTGATAAAATATTCGTATAACTATGAGGGTGGAAAACCCATACAAGAATGGAAAAAAAAATATCGTTGGGGGCCCCCAAACCTGGGGGGGGGGGGGGATTGCCGCGACTGCCCTACGGTATAGTTACGGCCCTGAAGTTGCCATTTAATATCGACTTTTTTAAATTTCCCCAAAAAAAAAATCTGGTTAGAGAAGAAGAGTCCTTGGAAGTTTCAAGAACTTTTATGTTTTAAGTAAAAATGAAATTTACATCAAGGCAATACCTAATTCCTTAAATGTCTCATTTCAGTTAATATCGTGAAGTTTTGAGTGTCCTAAAGTCTGGGCGGGTGAGAGGTTTACCCCCTCCTTATCCCGGTGCCCATGAACAGTGGTGTAGGAATTAAAAAAAAAGGCAAATTTTTAAAATAAATAATGTTGATGCTTTGGAGAAAATTTACTTGCCAAATGTGAGATATGGGTAGTTTAAAAAAAGGGGGCAGAGAAGAGCTCGGTTATCCTTTCCCTAAAGTAGATTCGATAGAGTTTTTCAACGTATCTTCAAAAAAAGTCAATGTTTGAAAAAATTTTCACTAAACCTTCAACAGTAAATTATTTCTGGTTAATTCCTTTCTTGGCGTGAGAACACACAAACAAGAGAGTTCAAACGAGTCATTCTCGAGAGTTTTTTTTTCTTTTTTTTTTAGTAAAACATTTGGTTCAAATAGTCAATAAAAGCAAACGAGATTTGTTCAATCCTCGTAGTTATTCTAATGTCCTCAGTAGTGACCCGGATTTACCCTTTTGCCGCCTCTGGGGGCTATCTTGAAGTCGCCGCTCCTCACCGTTTATCAATGTGCTAATGGGGGGTTAACCCCTTCCCCAGAAATGTTGAAAATTTGAGTGTTCTTAGATGCAATTCTCGCCTTTGTATGTAGGAAAAACCCAAATCCAAAATGATCTATTTTCTCCGCCCCCCCCCCCCCAACGAAACCAATCGAGACCCAGATGCACTATGATGCATAAAAATCTAAAAAAATACGCGTGTAAGAAACTTTTAGGATGAAAATGGACAGGTAATTGACTTCGAAAAAAAAATTTTAAAATACACAATTTATTTATTTTATTTTTATGTAATACACATAACTCGAAGGACTATTCATAAATTAAAGCTTAAAAAAAACAATCAGAATGGAAACTGCCGTAATAAGAGCCAATGGAAACAGTTTTTTTGGATTCAATTTGAAGTTTCTCAAAATGGCGGACATATCTCTATCTGCAAGGGCATATACCGGGAAGGAGTAGAGATGCAGTCCCCAAAAAAAGTCAAAGTAAGAGGGAAAATGTAATAGATTGCCTGAATGTGAAAAATGTGATATTCACGCGCTAAATGATGCCCCCCCCCGTCTGGATTTTTTTTTGGACACGCCCTTGTGTCTCTGTCTTTCGCATTGCTTTATGGCTTTTAATTGGAGGCTGAAGCAGCTTCCGCGCTCGTCGTGTCTCGTTTGGGGGGGGGGGGCGAATGTTTGTAAGTTTTATTTTATTTGACATTTTATTTCACCGTAGAAATTTTTGGGGGTGAGTTTTTTTCCTTTTTAAATTTTTTTCTTCTTTCCCTTTTTTTCCTTCCCCCTTTTTTTCTATCACAGACTAAATATTGCCGATGTGGGCAGATGCCCTTTTTGCACCCCTCCAAATCCGTCCCTGGGTGTCTAAAGTTTCTAACAAGATTCTCCTCGATTTTATCTTTTTTCAGTAGAAAAAATTCACTAATCCAACTTCTTGAAACTTTTTCTCCTATTTTTCCAAACCAGAGACGAGACCAGTTATGATTGTGACCAACTTGACACTTTACTTCGCCTTTTAAAATTTCTTGATCGCCATAATGATTAAATATTTACATGATCTCAGGTCCATACCACTATGTAAGAACCCGAAGCGGGCGTGCGCGAGTTTTGATGTTGAGTTTCCCTTCAACAGACTCAAAATTCAGCTTTAAAGAAGGAGGATAAGGCGATCAAGTAGCTACATGGAGAGGCAAAGAAAAAACTGATCACTGGTTAAGAGTGCAAGCAGAGGCAAAAGCGGTGATATGGGAATGAATAAAGCAAAGGGTGGACCTGGACCCACTGTAAAAAAAAAATCATAAACAATATACAATGAGCACTAAGCTGCAGGGGAGAGGGCAGAGGGTGGCATAGCAGAAAGCCGGGTTGGGTAAAGAGCGGCACAAGGCATGAAATGAAAGATGAAACTCCTGCCGAAAATATTCCAAGATCAAAACCTCAACTCGAGCGAGCAAGCGGGACAAGCAATGCGCACGAGAGAGGCAAGTGGAAGAGGAAAGAGGAGGGGAAGGAAGGGTGAGTGTTTACAAGACGCGCACCATAGCGCAAATTCGTTTGGGGTCTGTTATCTGTAAGTCCGATGGTGAGAACAGCATGGACGGAAATACAGGGTGTGTAACAAAAAAGGATCAGGGGCGAATATTTCGGAAACCGCTTCGATTTTCGAAAAACGCTCAAACACGTTTTCGCTTATTTGGAGGAGGGCATTTTGGGGGGGGGGGGGGGGGGGGGCACTTTCTGCACCCCCAAGGGGGGCCGGGGGGGGGGGGCACCACCCTCCTAAATTGCATATTTCAAATGGGACCCCACATTTTTTTTACAGATTTGGAAAGCATTTAAAAATTTTAAGATTTTTAACGCAAACCGCATGTCAATATCGATTTTCATCTTCGATACATCGAACTTCAAAGTTCGATATCGACCAATATTCGAAAAATCAGAACTTCTCCATAAAAGGTCGGATTTTTAAAAAATAAGTGGCTAAAGTACTTTCCAGAACGAGTACTTTTCAAAAAAAAATACACCTTTTGCATAAAATTTACACTGTTGCCATTTTGGGGCCCCGAAATATTCGTCAAAATTATCGAACATTTTTTAAATTTGTTTTTTTCTTGAGAAAAGATCCAAGTTTAAATTATTAGCTCCAAAATTATCCAATAACGGGTAATGTGTGCTGAAATACGCTTAAAAGCTCTTAAAAGTCTCGTTTCATTAATTAAAACAAAAAATTTTTGGCTCAATTTCAGAATTTGATCACATCATTTTTTTTGGCTTTTCTGAGTCTTTTGACAATTTTTTAGCGTATTTTAGCATACGTTAACCCTCATCGGACAATTTCGGAGCCAATATTTTGAATTTGGGTCGTTTTTCAAGAAAAGATCGAATTAAAAATGTTCGATGATTTTGATAAATATTCCGGGGCTCCAAAATGGCAACAATGTAAATTTTATGCAAAAGGTGTATTTTTATTTGAAAAGTGCTCGTTCTGGAAAGTACTTTACGCACTTAGTTTTTAAAAATCCGACCTTTTTTTGGGGAAGTTCTGATTTTTTTAATATTGGTCGATATCGAACTTTGAAGTTCGATGTATCGAAGATGAAAATCGATATTGACATGCGGTTTGCGTTAAAAATCTTAGAATTTTAAATGCTTTTTCCCAAAACTGTAATAAAAAAGTGGGGTCCCATTTGAAATATGCAATTTAGGAGGGTGGTGCCCCCCGCCCCCGGGCCCCCCCCCCGGGGGGCCGAAAGTGAAAACCCCCCCAAAAAAATGTCCCCCTCCAATTATGCGAAAACGTGTTTGAGCGTTTTTCGAAAATCGAAGCTGCTTCCGAAATATTCGCCCCTGATCCTTTTTTATTACACACCCTGTATAGGTGTTGCAGTAGAGGGGGCGGAGACGCGACGGCCGACGCGGCGTGCGACGAGACAGGTCAAGACTTGAGCTGGAGCGACAAACATGCAAATGATGAGGAATGTTGTGCGTTACCGATTTCTCAAATAATTGAGTATATCTCAATTAATTGACGATATCTCAATTAATTGAGCGATGGTCAATTAATTGACGGTCGGTCAATTAATTGACGGTCGGTCAATTAATTGACGGTCGGGCAATTAATTGACGGTCGGGCAATTAATTGACGGTCGGGCAAAATTTTTAATTTTACCACCGTCAATTAATTGACGGTCGGTCAATTAATTTACCATCAGTCAATTAATTGACGGTCGGTCAATTAATTGACGGTCGGTCAATTAATTGACGGCGGGCAATTAATTGACGGTCGGTCAATTAATTGACGGTCGGTCAATTAATTGACGGTCGGTCAATTTAAATTTACGGGCGGTCAATTAATTGACGGTCGGGCAATTAATTGACCATCAGTCAATTAATTGACCATCAGTCAATTAATTGACGGTCGGTCAATTAATTGACCATCAGTCAATTAATTGACCATCAGTCAATTAATTGACGGTCGGTCAATTAATTGACGGTCGGTCAATTAATTGACCATCAGTCAATTAATTGACCATCAGTCAATTAATTGACGGTCGGTCAATTAATTGACCATCAGTCAATTAATTTACGGTCGGTCAATTAATTGACGGTCGGTCAATTAATTGACGGTCGGTCAATTAATTGACGGTCGGTCAATTAATTGACGGTCGGTCAATTAATTGACGGTCGGTCAATTAATTGACGGTCGGTCAATTTAAATTTACCATCAGTCAATTAATTGACCCTCAGTCAATTAATTGACCATCAGTCAATTAATTGACCATCAGTCAATTAATTGACGGTCGGTCAATTAATTGACCATCAGTCAATTAATTGACGGTCGGGCAATTAATTGACCATCATCAATTTAAATTTACCATCAGTCAAATTTAAATTTACCATCAGCAATTTTTGACCATCAGTCCAAATTAAATTTACGGGCGGTCAAATTTTTGACCATCGTCAATTAATTGACCATCGGTCGATTAATTGATCGAGGTTTAGATTTATTGAGATTGATTGGGGATTGGATTGATTTAGATCGAACGACTTCACTCAAATTTTTCAGAAATTTTCGAAGACTACCGCTGGGTTTTATATGATCTGGCAAGCTGGTTTTGGTGGTAACGCGGTTTTTGGGTGCCCGCCTTTTTGTCCGTGGTTTTCTTTGGGTTTCCATTTTTTATCGATAACGGCCACCCGGGGGGGCGTGGTGTTGGTGTTTATCGCGCATCGCTAGAGTTGATTGAAAGTTTTTTTGGTTTCTGAGGAAAAGGGCTCGATCAATTTTTTCATTTTTACAGGGCTATTTTTTCCTTTGGTCGGCCTTCCTCAATTTTCTTCTCAGTGACAGGATTTGCCCTTTCCCAAAGGATGATGCGCTAGTAACCCCGGTTTTAGGTACTACTGACTTTTCTGAGGGGTTTTTCCCCCTCGCGCTTTTCCAACTCAATGGTATGAGTGGGAATTTCCATTTCTGGATCAAAATCCAGGAGCTCCGCTAAAACGTCTATCATAATTTTGAGTCTGACCTGTAACCAATGAAACATTTTATTTGTTAGTACAGAAATACACTCCTTGAACTTTTTTTTTTTTTTTTTTTTTTTTTTTTTTAAGTAGGTCTCCCGAGCATTTTTTAACATTTGTCAGTTTGGGAGAGCCTAACCAGTTTTCACCTTATTGAAACGAAAGGTGGTATAATTTGTTCACTGGGCGACGAAAAATTCCTTTCCGTCTGATACCATCAATGTGGAACGATATCATCAAACATTTTTCTAGATACTGAGATTCTACGTTTTAGCAGCGTCTGTACAGGGTGTTTCACGTAACCTTGCGCACTATGGTTTTCTTGAACGGGTGACGATACAAAAATACGGAAAAATCAGTTTGATGGTAACTCGGACCTGAAGTTTCATTTAAAAATACTGCCACGCCCCAAAATTTGGTTTTTGGGGGGTTTTCAGGGGGGCACCCCCCTAGTCTGGAAATTTTCAAACAGCAACCCCTATCTTGTGGTACCTGATTTGAAAGAGGGTAAAATTCTAAGCATTTTGGCTTAAACCGGAAGTCGATATCTTTTTTCGTTTTCGAGATATCGAAGGTCAAAGTTCGATATAGGACCAATTTTCAAATATTCTAAACTCTTACAAAAATAGTCGTAAAACAAAATACTGCACATGTAAAATGCTCTACTCGACGAGTACTTTCAAGAAAAAAATACGATGTTACAATCAAATAAACCGGATGTCGACTTTTAGACACCTTGATATTTTTGGTGGGCAAAACCCCCATTTCTCAAAATTTTCAAACGGCAACCCCTATCTTTTAATACCTCATTTGAAAAGGCGTAAAAAGTTGTGCATTTTGGCGCAATCAAAAGTCCGATATCGTTTTTCTAATCGAAGTATCGAAAATCTAAATTCGATTTAGACCATTATTCGACCCTGTAAAAAACGGATCCTATCGCGTGATACAGTATTCAAAAGTATGTAAAAAACCAAGCATTTTAGTGCAAATCGGAAGTCAATACCTTTTTTCGCGGTTGAGATATCGCAAGTCAAAATTTAGTCTCTGGTTAGGGCGTCAAAGTCATGTCTGGTTTAAAGTAAATCGTTGGCTCAATTTTACCCCTGGCTCTTTTAAGTGGGTTACGTCCTTCAATGTGTATTCGCTAGAATAACTGTCAAAAACTATAATGGCATTACTGCAGGGGAAGCCGGGGCAAGATGGGGGTGCTAAGCTTCTAAAGCCTGTAGCTCCAAGCTGTAAATAGTTAAAAAAGAAAAAAAAAAAAAATGAATATTCCTCTAGTCTATCACTATACAGTACCGACGAATGAAATTGTTCCAGATGGCTCGAGCCGCCACTGAATGTTGTTATACATTAGAACAGTGCTATGCGTTTTATGTTCCACTCACAGTATTGCCTGATTATTTACGAGGCGATTATATCACGTTGTTAGTCCGCTTCCCTTGGCAACCTTGAGATTTACAAATAATCGACAAGGTGCATAGATTTACGTCAAATCTACTTTACCACCACAGACCGAGGGGGGGGGGGGGAAGGGGGGCACGCGGGGCACCATTTTGTTGCGTCAAGCAACAATACTAAAATTTATATATTCAATGAAAAAAACAGAAATACCTTTTTTGGTAAATATTTCAAAAGAGTGATATTTGGTATTTTATACATCAATTGTATGGATTATTGGACTCACTCTTCACGTAGAGAGGAAGGTTAGGTTCTTCCTTATGAGTGATCTTCTTTGTATCCGTAGCGACGCTGTTGAGCTTGTTGGCCACTAAGGCGTGCTTCAACATACTCCCCCGGTTGAGGTTTCCTCAATAATAACTGGCAAGGGACAAATCTGCGAGGTTGTTCTACGCGTCCAACCATTCCCTCTCTGTCAAAGTATAGGGCACCATACTAATATCGTCAGACGCCAATTCTAGCTGAGTAGGATTATTGGAGTAAGTGCAGTACATTGTATACTTGCGCAGTTTGAGTCGGCAAGTTCTATGTGACTTAGACACATACTCAGGAGATTGCAAAATAGTTCCCTCCCATGGATACTCCTTGAGTGTCTCTGTGGTAGACCTTCCACATTCCTCTAATAAATCATATGAGTAAAGTTGATGATCTGTGGGAAAACTACAATCATAAGCAACTAGTCCTAGTACGGAGACCGGAAATAACAATATGAGAGGATTCATCATAGTTTTGTTTATATTTTCCATTAACTTGATATGACTGTTAAGCAGCAGTGGATTCGTCAAGAACTACAAGAGGTCTTCGTCTGGGTTTATTCGCAGTTGTGGCTATTATTCCGGAGGAAGGAAGTGGCTTAGCTGCGGCAATGGAAGAAGAGGCTGATGTTGTTCCCCCACTAGTAATTGGCCTGGCAGCGGCTGTGGCTTGGGTGGTGATGATGTTGACCCTGTTTAGTGAGCTAGATATTTCTGCTTTCATGGTTTGAGAGGTGTCTCTCAGAGCGGATTCAGCCACGGCAGTGAACTTGTTAACAGTGCGTACTAATAGATCTGTCCCCTCTACCACGTGACCTGTTATCTTATCCAGTTGTCGGACTACATGTCCATAATCTATGCCTGGTTTGCTGAGGGAGCTGCGAGCAACAAGAGAAGGGTATGGGATTGGCTGAGAGAGCACCTGTTTTTTCTTGCCTTTCTGATCAGGATGACTTCCCATTCTGGCACTTGCTATTGACAAATTATTGCAGGCATTCATGTACTTGAGCATTGTCTCACTGTTGGAAGTGTTGGGCGGAGCACATCGAAGAAAATGATTCCCTTGTAGATCAGGGTGAGGAGTGTGAAGATGGTTCCACTCATCATTCCACCACACCCCAAAAGTTCTTTCCACATCTACAGGTGGTACACTTGTTACTCCCAATACGAAATCTAGCATTTCTTTGTTTACTGTATACCATTCTTTAGACAGTCCTGCAGAGGTTGACGGTTCTGGAGAGGGATCTCGTGCGACTTCTCTATGTTTGACTGGTGGAGAGGCCTTCTCCGATATAGAAGATGAACTAGATGAGGATCGCCGCTTCCTCTTGGTGTCCGCATTGGCTTTCTTCTTTTTGGATTGTCTAGTATTGGCCCTTGTCACTGGTTTGGCCTTCGTCGAGTGGAGTCTTCTAGGTCTGTTGGCTGTTTTCACCATTTTGTTGCGTCAAGCAACAATACTAAATTCATATATTCAATGAAAACAGACAACAGACCTAGAAGACTCCACTCGACGAAGGCCAAACCAGTGACAAGGGCCAATACTAGACAACCCAAAAAGAAGAAAGCCAATGCGGACACCAAGAGGAAGGGGCGATCCTCATCTAGTTCATCTTCTATATCGGAGAAGGCCTCTCCACCAGTCAAACATAGAGAAGTCGCACGAGATCCCTCTCCAGAACCGTCAACCTCTGCAGGACTGTCTAAAGAATGGTATACAGTGAACAAAGAAATGCTAGATTTCGTATTGGGAGTAACAAGTGTACCACCTGTAGATGTGGAAAGAACTTTTGGGGTGTGGTGGAATGATGAGTGGAACCATCTTCACACTCCTCACCCTGATCTACAAGGGAATCATTTTCTTCGATGTGCTCCGCCCAACACTTCCAACAGTGAGACAATGCTCAAGTATATGAATGCCTGCAATAATTTGTCAATAGCAAGTGCCAGAATAGTGCGTGTGCTTGGATGGGGAGCTACCGCCTTACCGCAAGTCTTTGAACGGTTCACCGTGCATTTGCTTGTGGGGGGAGCGACCCCCTGACACAAGTCTTAACTCAGGAGAGCGAACGCTCACTTCTGAATATTTTTGTATTTTGTGAGTTGGAGAGCGAAACGCTCACTGCAACTGATTTGGGAGTTGGAGAGCGAAACGCTCACTGCAACTGATTTTGTGGGCATTTATGAGGCGAACTTAACCTTAAATAGGAAATGATTAGTATTTATTAGGAGAGCATCCGCTCACTTCGAAGAGTCCAAAGTACATGGAAAGCGAACGCTTACTTCATGAATTTGCAGTATAAAACTAACTTAACCTTAAATAAAAGAATTATCAAAGTCTATTTGGAGAGCGTACGCTCACTTCAAATAGTTTTAGGAGACATGGAAAGCGAACGCTTACTTCATGTGAGAATTTTATGGTATAAATGTATGGAGAGCGAAACGCTCACTTCACTTTAAGTTAATTACGAGTATTTGTATGGAGAGCAAAACGCTCACTTCATACATTATTATTATGCACAACTTTTTAGGTTATTATAATTAATCACGTCGAGGTCACCATTTTGTTGCGTCAAGCAACAATACTAATCATATATTCAATGAAAACAGACAGAAATACCTTTTCTGGTAAATATAATGCAAATGAGTGATATTTGGTATTTTATACATCAGTTGTATGGATTATTGGACTCACTCTTCACGTAGAGAGGAAGGTTAGGTTCTTCCTTATGAGTGATCTTCTTTGTATCCGTAGCGACGCTGTTGAGCTTGTTGGCCACTAAGGCGTGCTTCAACAGCGCCATCTTGTTAATTCTGGACATTTTCGGGAGTAAAGTTTTTTCTTTACCGAAAAAAGATATTTCTAATTTCAGCTTAAGACTCGATTGGAGGAAAAGCAGGAAGAAGAGAAAGTGATTAAGGCTACTCAACAAGAATATGAGCAACAAATCGTCGCTTGCAAAAGGAAGGTTGCTCGCCAAACTGACTGCCTGCTGAGAAATGGTTAATGGAAATGGTTATATCGGTGTAGACGTCAGGACTTTCGCGCGTCCGGAGTGACTATGCAGTTCGGAGGAAACTGAATTTTCCAGCGATCTCAATGAAACAACCAGTTACCGGAATATCCGCGAATGTCATGACGCACCCACGCCGGTGACTTTCAAGGTCTCCGAGAGGGGGGGGGGGGCTAACGTGTTGATGCCCACGACTTTATGTATTCATCCTTCTTGATCGCTCATCCATCCATTTTCCAAACACACTAGTAAGATCTGTTGTGAATCTATTTGAATCTATAGGTACTGGTAATAAGATATTTTTTACTTTTATTGAGAATACCAACAGGGTTCACGCAAGGTAGAGCTAAAGCATTTTTAACTATTGATTCTAGGTCCAAATTTCTCGTTTTCAGTGGGTTTCATGCTTTTCTGATAACACCATCGTGTTTCTCGTGAAATTTTACCCTATAATCAATAGTTAAAAATGTTGTAGCTGTACCTTGCATGAACCCCTTTATCAAATGAAATTATGAAGTAGGTTTTAAGACAATTGGTTTCTATTGTTGAAGGAAAAATATTGTTATTACAAATGAAGTTTTAAGCTTTATTTCTGAAGATTTTCAGGTCACTGTAATAAAAGCAAGTTTAAAGAAATAAATTTACAATTCTTAAACAATAATCAAATAATATTCAATAACATAAAATATTATGTAAACGTAATGTGATAGCCAGAACTTAGTCAAAAAATGTCAAAATTCTAGAGAATTCTGCTTCTAAGCTAGTCGAATCACGCGCACAGTACTTAAAGTTATCGGATCTTCGACACCTGTGCTGTATTTTATAGCATTGACCAAATCTTCAACAGTGTAGTGGCTTATTGAGGGCACGTGTATTTTATCTGACGATATCGCAAAGAAGCCGCCAACTCTTGCGGCGAAAGATGCTGGTGAGATTCCTTCATCTTTTAACATTTTTAGTAACCTCTTATTACTGTCATCGTCTTCCTTTTTTAAAAGTTTATTCCAATATTGCGTATGAAAATTAATAATGCCCGTTATTCCAGCAAATTTCATGCTCCCTCTGTTTGTCCTGTATTCCGAGCCATACAGGGTGTCCGAGAAATGAGTTCACACTTTTGCTGTGAGCGCCTGGTTGATTGTAAAAATCTGACAAATTCAGGAATAATCTATTACCCCTAAGCGACTTCAGAGAAAATATCGTGGGGCTCCCACCCCCCTTAAGGGTGGGCGTAGGCCCCAAAATGTACCCCGTGTTGCCAATGTATCACATATTTCAAATGGCAGGGGGTATTTTTTATTTCATCATTCAAAAGGGCTCAAAAAACTGAGTAATTTCGTTTTTTCAGATTTTCAAAATTTTGTTGGTAGTCAACAAAAATTTTTTACTAGGGTAACAACGTCATCTAGACAATGTGATTAGCGATGAGTTAAAAGTAACGTAACGATAAACGGTACTACAACTTAACCCATCAACGTTAGAAAGACGTTATAAAAACGTACGATTGATCGATTTTGATGTGACTTGGTCAACGTGGTTTAGGATGAGTCGATCGTGTGACATCGTGACAACGTTAGGAAAAAGACGTTTCCACGTTACTGGTACGTTACAAGACGTTACTATGATGTTGCCATAATACGAGAAGACATAATGGTTATGTAGCTTATTTTATGTATACCTATATATTGTATATATGTTTCAGAAACTACAAGAGCTTGCCCTCCAAAGGGTTTCGCCGTTTTTATCAATTTGGAGCAAAATTGAATATCTGGAGGCATTATACAGGGTGTCCGAGAAATGAGTTCACACTTTTGCTGTGAGCGCCTGGTTGATTGTAAAAATCTGACAAATTCAGGAATAATCTATTACCCCTAAGCGACTTCAGAGAAATATCGTGGGGCTCCCCCCCCCTTAAGGGGGGCCGTGGGCCCCCAAAATGTACCCCGTGTTGCCAATATATCGCATATTTCAAATGGCAGGGGTATTTTTTATTTCATCATTAAAAAGGGCTAAAAAAACTGAGTAATTTCTTTTTTTTTCAGATTTTCGGTAGCCCCTCTCAAAACAAAATGGCGGCCAAATAGCTACCCCATACTTTAGAGGCCCATAACTTCGGTTTGAATTAATATTTTTTCAAAAACTAAAATTTTTCTGAATCCTCAGAACGTTTTCTTTCCAATAATGTGCCACACTTTAACATTTGGTGGAAAAAAATGTGGCGCGGAGCCCCCCCCCCCCTAAAATTTTTGAGTTTGGGGGGCTGTAGCTCAAAAAAGTCAAATGTAAAGGGGGGTCATGTTGTACATCAACCGAAAGGTCTTAAAAAAAGGAAGAATTTGGCGCAAACCCAAAGTCACTACGATGCGTCTATTCAAAATGGCGGCCATTTAACAATTTGAGGGTGGGGGACCGTCCCCCCCAAATAAAATCCTTTCATCGAGTGATACACCAATCGAAAGGTCTTGGAAAGAGAAAGAGAATGGCGCAAACTGGACGTCAATACGATGCTTTTATCCAAAATGGCAGCCGGTCAAAGTTTTTTGACTATAACCTGCAGGGTCATAAGCCAAAAAACTTTGACCGGCTGCCATTTTGGATACAAGCATCGTATTGCCGTCCGGTTTGCGCCATTCTCTTTCTCTTTCCAAGACCTTTCGATTGGTGTATCACTCTATGAAAGGATTTTATTTGGGGGGACGGTCCCCCACCCTCAAATGTTAAATGGCCGCCATTTTGAATAGACGCATCGTAGTGACTTTGGGTTTGCGCCAAATTCTTCCTTTTTTTAAGACCTTTCGGTTGATGTACTATCAACGATTTTAAGATTGTCGCGAGATTTTTTCGAGCTAAGTTGCGCCTTCAATGTGTCGGTTCGGCCACTCTTCGTACTCCTCACTCGACGCTGGCGAGGGCTAGTGCGGGCGGAACGGGCGGAGTGGAGTGGGGAGCCGTCGCATATCAGTCCCCCACTCACACTCACACGCACAACTGTCGCGTCGGCTTTCACTCATTTTCGGCAAGGCACGGCACTTGTTATCTTCGCGTCGGCTTTCCTGCTTCTGAGTCTTCGTATTTCCTACGAGGTATTGAAGATTTGCGTCGGCCTTGACCGATTGAATAGACCCATACATTTTTGCATCATTTTTAATTCCATCTCACCTGCTCGCACTGATTGTGAGTTTCGAATCTGACGTGGCGCTTGCTGCCAATTTACCCCCTGCTTGCCGTTTCAAAGGAACAATTTCCAACTGACCAACGCCCGCACTCCAATTTCCACTCATCAAAACAGTTGAAATGGTTTGTTATGCTGATGATTTATTTTTTTCAGCATCGATGATGGGTGGGGAAAGGGGAGAGGGCTAATCATTCGATGGACACACTTGCATGACTTGAGTCGAGTTCCATCCAGTTGCAGTCCGTCGAAGAGGCGGGGGGAAAAGCTTTAAGGGCTCAGCCCCCCCCCCCCCCCCCCTTCGCTCGTGACTCAATCGTAGAAGGGCTAAAAAGGGAAATATGTAGTTTTCCATGTAAACTAGGTGAAAAAATGCAGCGACGACTTGAAGCAAAAAAAAACGTGAACCGGAAAAGCTGTAAAACACGAAAACAAATATTTTGAAAAAATTTTTTTTTTTTTTTTTTTTTTTACATTTTGCTTTGAAAATGGCTGCGCTTTGAGCCGAAATGTCGTCCCCAAATTTTTTTTATGTCTTTTCCCCCCTTGTTTTTCAGCATGGTTCGCATGTTTTTTTTATCACACCTTAAGCCCCTCCCCCCCAACATTTATACGGGGTGTGGCAGACCACCCGTCCACTATCTTTATCTCAAAAGGGCCCAAAAATTGAGCTTGGGGGGCAAAACTTTCATGGGGTATATCGCCCCAAGGAATCCAATAAAAATTTTCACCCCCCCCAAACCCACCCCTTGGGGTTATTTAGGGGGTGGGTACCCGTATCTCAAAAAAATCAAATAAAAAGGGGTATTTTTTGACTTTGGGAATCTAATACGGCATAAAAAATAAAACTTTTTTATCCCCAAGTTTTTTTTCTAAAAACCACCCTTTTTTGAGTTGGGGGTGGTTTTCCAAAAATTAGGGGTAATCTTTGATTGACCGCTGTGACCCTCCAAATCTTTGGATTTCAAAAAACTAAAAGTTTCTAAAAGGGGCAGCCCAAAGGGCTTTCTTTTGATGTATCACATGCCTTTTTTTTGTGAAAAGGGTACAAGGCCCCCCCCCCAAAATTTTGGGGCTTCGGGGGGCCTACGAAAAAATTGTCAAATGTAAAGGTAGGCTTGTGATACATCTTTTGAAAGGTCTTTTAGAGACAAAAAAAGTGATACCCCTAAAAATCGTAAAAAAAACCCCCCTTCCAAATGGCGGCCGTTTTAAGGTTAGGGGCTCAAGGGGGACCTTCAAAAAAATGATCCAAAATTGAACGATACAGGGCAAAAAGGGTTTTAAAAAATAGAAAAATAATGGTTCAAACCGCGAGTCAAACCGACTTTTAAATCCAAAGTTACGGCCGATTGAAATTTGGGGGTAGTTGGGTTTCCCAAAAGGCCCCCTAAATTTCAATCGGCCGTAATTTTGGGATTGAAAAGTCGGTTTGACTCGCGGTTTGAACCATTATTTTTCTATTTTTAAGACCCTTTTAGCCATGTATCGTTAAATTTTTGGATCATTTTTCTAAAGGGCCCCCCCTTGAGCCCCCAAACCCTTAAAACGGCCGCCTTTTTGGGAAAGGGGGGTTGTTTTTACGACTTTTGAGGGTATCATTTTTTCGTCTCTAAAAGACCTTTCAAATGATGTATCACAAGCCATACCTTTACATTTGACAATTTTTACGTGGGGCCCCCCCAACCCCCAAAAATTTGGGGTGAGGGGGCCCTTTTACCCTTTTTCACAAAAAATAGGGATGTGATACATCAAAGAAAGCCCTTGGTCTGCCCCTTTTAGAAACTTTTTTGTTTTTTTAAATCCAATGATTTGGAGGGTCACAGCGGTCAATCAAAGATTACCCCTAAATTTTGGAAAACCACCCCTAAATCAAAAAAAAGGGGGGTTTTTAGAAAAAAAACTTGGGATAAAAAAGTTTTATTTTTTTATGCCGTATTAGATTCCCAAAGTCAAAACATACCCTTTTCATTTTATTTTTTCGAGATACGGGTACCCACCCCCCTAAAAAACCCCCAAGGGTGTTTTGGGGGCTGAAAAAATTTTCATTGGATTCCTTGGGGTCGATATACCCTATGAAAGTTTTGCCCCCGAAGCTCAAATTTTTGGCCGTTTTTGAGATAAAGATAGTGGACGGGTGGTCTGCCACACCCTGTATAAAAAGGGATGAAGATAAGTGGAAACAGTGGCGTCGCAACATCTCGCAACAATGCAACTGCTCCATTTAAACTCATTTAAAAATATCGAATTTTCCTTGTGCACTGTAAACACCCTGAATTCGATATTTTACATGAGTTTGAATGGATAAAAACTTGTTGCCGAATTGCACGCGACGCCACTGAGCGTACTGTTTGAACATTAGAACATTTATACCGGGGGTAACGCTTCCTCCGCTTTAAAAATCCGCTTGAGTTCTTTCGCATATGTCGATTTATTTAAAAATAGCACAAGTATCGTTTCGTTTCGTTTTTTTTTTTTTTTTTTTTTGGGGGGAAACGGACTTAAAGAGTTTCTCCTCTAAAAAAGGCACTGAAAAGAAAAGACCTTAGTTTTAAAAAAGGGAAACAAAAACGGAACCTTGAGAATTTCGATACAGCCTGGTTTTTCAAATCGGATTGCTAGACGAACCACGTTCAACTCATAGGGGAAAAAAAAAAAACTGAAAAAGCTTCATGTTAGAGGGTGGCATGCAAAATAGCCCCAGAAGAGTAGCCGTTCGACGTGAGAAAGAATGCCGAAGACCGCGTCTCAAAATATCAAACGTAAAAAAATGGGTGGGGTGTGCGTGCGTTTTCCCACCCCCTGTATGTCGCTCCTTCTTCGACTACCCGGTAGCAAGGTTGGCATCTGTTAAGCATTCTCGACGGACAGAGCGTCCCTTTGATAGACTAGATATATGTCGCAGTAAACAAAGAGCAAAATTTTTTGAGCAAAAATTTTAAAAAAAATTTTTCTATAAAATTTTCGCATGATATACTCAAAAATATTTGACTTTCCATTGTATTAAAAGAAAACGGAGACTCTATACTTTTTTTATCTGGGAAGACATTCTGCAAATTTTTTGCGATTTAAAAGGTTGAGATCATAAGCATGAACGGCATAATTGATCTATTATTTCTGCGCATGTCAGAAATGAAAAAAAAATAGTAAGCATCAATTGATTCAAATAAAATTTTTTCGCATGATGTACTAAAAAATGCTCGACTTTCCTTTGTATCAAAAAAGCTGAGACTCTCTACTTTCTTTATCTGGAAAGACATTTTGCGAATTTTTGCTTTCTCTTTTTCTTTTTTTTACCTTTTATTTCCCTTTTTTAGCCCTTCTACATTGAGTTTCGTGGCGCGGGGGGGGGCTGAGCCTTAAGCTTTTCCCCCTGCCTCTTCGACGGACTGCTACTGGATGGAACTCGACTCAAGTCATACAAGTGTGTCCATCGAATGATTAGCCCCTCTCCTCTCCTCACCCATCATCCGATGCTGAAAAAAATAAATCATCAGCATAACAAACCATTTCACTGTTTTGATGAGGGGAAAATTTGGAGTGCGGGCGTTGGTCATTGGAAATTGTTCCTTTGAAACGGCAAGCAGGGGAAAATTGGCAGCAAGCGCCACGTCAGATTCGAAACTCAAAATCAGTGCGAGCAGGTGAGATGGAATTAAAAATGATGCAAAAATTTTGGGTCTATTCAATCGGTCAAGGCCGACGCAAATCTTCAATACCTCGTAGGAAATACGAAGACTCAGAAGCAGGGAAAACGGGCGCGAAGATAAAAAGTGCCGTGCCTTGCCGAAAATGAGTGAAACCGACGCGACAGTTGTGCGTGTGAGTGTGAGTGTGGGACTGATATGCGACGGCTCTCCCACTCCCTCCGCCCGTTCCGCCCGCACTAGCCCCTCGCCAGCGTCGAGTGAGGAGTACGAAGAGTGGCCGAACCGACACATTGAAGGCGCAACTTAGCTCGAAAAAATCTCGCGACAAACTTAAAATCGTTGATAGTACACATGACCCCCCCTTTTCATTTGACTTTTTTGAGCTACAGCCCCCCAAAATCAAAAATTTGGGGGGGGGCTCCGCGCCCCATTTTTTTTTCCCCCAAATGTTAAAGTGTGGCACATTATTGGAAAGAAAACGTTCTGAGGATTCAGAAAAATTTTTGTTTTTGAAAAAAAATTAATTCAAAACCCAAGTTATGGGCCTCTAAAGTATGGGGTAGCTATTTGGCCGCCATTTTGTTTTGAGAGGGGCTACCGAAAATCTGAAAAAACGAAAATTTCTCAGTTTTTTGAGCCCTTTTGAATGATGAAATAAAAAAAACCCCCCGCCATTTGAAATATGCGAAAATTGGCAACACGGGGTACATTTTGGGGCCTACGGCCCCCCTTAAGGGGGGTGGGAGCCCCACGATATTTTCTCTGAAGTCGCTTAGGGGTAATAGATTATTCCTGAATTTGTCAGATTTTTACAATCAACCAGGCGCTCACAGCAAAAGTGTGAACTCATTTCTCGGACACCCTGTATAATGCCTCCAGATATTCAATTTTGCTCCAAATTGATAAAAACGGCGAAACCCTTTGGAGGGCAAGCTCTTGTTGTTTCTGAAACATATATACAATATATAGGTATACATAAAATAAGCTACATAACCATTCAATGTCTTCTCGTATTATGGCAACATCATAGTAACGTCTTGTAACGTACCAGTAACGTGGAAACGTCTTTTTCCTAACGTTGTCACGATGTCACACGATCGACTCATCCTAAACCACGTTGACCAAGTCACATCAAAATCGATCAATCGTACGTTTTTATAACGTCTTTCGATTTTATAATCATTCGATGGACACACTTGCATGACTTGAGTCGAGTTCCATCCAGTTGCAGTCCGTCGAAGAGGCAGGGGGAAAAGCTTTAAGGGCTCAGCCCCCCCCCCCCCCCCTTCGCTCGTGACTCAATCGTAGAAGGGCTAAAAAGGGAAATATAAAGGTAGTTTTACCATGTAAACTAGGTGAAAATAATGCAGCGACGACTTGAAGCAAAATAAACAGGTGAACCGGAGAATGCTGTAAAACACGCAAACAAATATTTTGAAATAATTTTTTTTTTTTTTTTTTTTTACATTTTGCTTTGAAAATGGCTGCGCTTTGAGCCGAAATGTCGTCACCAATTTTTTATGTCTTTTTCCCCCCTTGTTTTTCAGCATGGTTCGCATGTTTCTTTTATCACACCTTAAGCCCCTCCCCCCCAACATTTATACAGGGTGTGGCAGACCACCCGTCCACTATCTTTATCTCAAAAACGGCCGAAAATTGAGCTTCGGGGGCAAAACTTTCATAGGGTATATCGACCCCAAGGAATCCAATGAAAATATTTTCAGCCCCCCAAAACCACCCCTTGGGGGTTATTTAGGGGGGTGGGTACCCGTATCTCGAAAAAATCAAATGAAAAGGGTATGTTTTGACATTGGAATCTAATACGGCATAAAAAAATAAAACTTTTTTATCCCCAAGTTTTTTTTTCTAAAAACCACCCTTTTTTGAGTTAGGGGTGGTTTTCCAAAAATTTAGGGGTAATCTTTGATTGACCGCTGTGACCCTCCAAATCATTGGATTTCAAAAAACTAAAAAGTTTCTGAAAGGGCAGACCAAGGGCTTTCTTTTGATGTATCACATGCCTATTTTTTGTGAAAAAGGGTACAAGGCCCCCTCACCCCAAAATTTTGGGGCTTCGGGGGGCCCTACGTAAAAATTGTCAAATGTAAAGGTATGGCTTGTGATACATCATTTGAAAGGTCTTTTAGAGACGAAAAAAGTGATACCCTTCAAAAGTCGTAAAAACAACCCCCTTCCAAAATGGCGGCCGTTTTAAGGTTAGGGGGCTCAAGGGGGGACCTTCAGAAAAATGATCCAAAATTGAACGATACATGGCTAAAAGGGTCTTAAAAATAGAAAAATAATGGTTCAAACCGCGAGTCAAACCGACTTTTCAATCCAAAGTTACGGCCGATTGAAATTTAGGGGTGCCTTTTTGGGAAACCCAACTACCCCTAAATTTCAATCGGCCGTAACTTTGGATTGAAAAGTCGGTTTGACTCGCGGTTTGAACCATTATTTTTCTATTTTTAAGACCCTTTTAGCCATGTATCGTTCAATTTTGGATCATTTTTCTGAAGGTCCCCCCTTGAGCCCCCTAACCTTAAAACGGCCGCCATTTTGGAAGGGGGTTGTTTTTACGACTTTTGAGGGTATCACTTTTTTCGTCTCTAAAAGACCTTTCAAATGATGTATCACAAGCCATACCTTTACATTTGACAATTTTTACGTAGGGCCCCCCGAAGCCCCAAAATTTTGGGGTGAGGGGGCCTTGTACCCTTTTTCACAAAAAATAGGCATGTGATACATCAAAAGAAAGCCCTTGGTCTGCCCTTTCAGAAACTTTTTAGTTTTTTGAAATCCAATGATTTGGAGGGTCACAGCGGTCAATCAAAGATTACCCCTAAATTTTTGGAAAACCACCCCTAACTCAAAAAAGGGTGGTTTTTAGAAAAAAAACTTGGGGATAAAAAAGTTTTATTTTTTTATGCCGTATTAGATTCCAATGTCAAAACATACCCTTTTCATTTGATTTTTTCGAGATACGGGTACCCACCCCCCTAAATAACCCCCAAGGGGTGGTTTTGGGGGGCTGAAAATATTTTCATTGGATTCCTTGGGGTCGATATACCCTATGAAAGTTTTGCCCCCGAAGCTCAATTTTCGGCCGTTTTTGAGATAAAGATAGTGGACGGGTGGTCTGCCACACCCTGTATAAAGAAGGGATGAAGATAAGTGGAAACAGTGGCGTCGCAACATCTCGCAACAATGCAACTGCTCCATTTAAACTCATTAAACATATCGAATTTTCCTTGTGCACTGTAAACACCCTGAATTCGATATTTTACATGAGTTTGAATGGATAGAATACATTGTTGCCGAATTGCACGCGACGCCACTGAGCGTACTGTTCGAACATTAGAACATTTATACCGGGGATAACGCTTCCAGTCCGCTTAAAAGTCCGCTTGAGTTCTTTCGCATATGTCGATTTATTTAAAAGTAGCACAAGTATCGTTTCGTTTCGTTTCTTCTTTTTTTTTTTTTTTTGGCGGGAAACGGACTTAAAGAGTTTCTCCTCTAAAAATGGCACTGAAAATAGATAAAGACCTTAGTTTAAAAAGGCAAACAAAGACGGAACCTTGAGAATTTCGATACAGCCTGGTTTTTCAAATCGGATTGCTAGACGAACCACGTTCAACTCATAGGGTAAAAAAAAAAAAACTGAAAAAGCTTCATGTTAGAGGGTGGCATGCAAAATAGCCCCAGAAGAGTAGCCGTTCGACGTGAGAAAGAATGCCGAAGACCGCGTCTCAAAATATCAAACAGTAAAAAAGTGGGTGGGGGTGTGCGTGCGTTTTCCCACCCCCTGTATGTCGCTCCTTCTTCGACTACCGGTAGCAAGGTTGGCATCTGTTAAGCATTCTCGACGGACAGAGCGTACCTTGGATAGACTAGATATATGTCGCAGTAAACAAAGAGCAAAATTTTTTGAGCAAAAATTTTAAAAAAAATTTTTCTATAAAATTTTCGCATGATATACTCAAAAATATTTGACTTTCCATTGTATTAAAAGAAAACGGAGACTCTATACTTTTTTTATCTGGGAAGACATTCTGCGAATTTTTGCGATTTAAAAGGTTGAGATCATAAGCATGAACGGCATAATTGATCTATTATTTCTGCGCATGTCAGAAATGCAAAAAAAATAGTAAGCATCAATTGATTCAAATGAAATTTTCGCATGATGTACTCAAAAATGCTCGACTTTCCATTGTATCAAAAAAAGCTGAGACTCTCTACTTTCTTTATCTGGAAAGACATTTTGCGAATTTTTGCTTTCTCTTTTTCTTTTTTTTACCTTTTATTTCCCTTTTTTAGCCCTTCTACGATTGAGTTTCGTGGCGCGGGGGGGGGGCTGAGCCCTTAAAGCTTTTCCCCCTGCCTCTTCGACGGACTGCTACTGGATGGAACTCGACTCAAGTCATACAAGTGTGTCCATCGAATGATTAGCCCTCTCCTCTCCTCACCCATCATCCGATGCTGAAAAAATAAATCATCAGCATAACAAACCATTTCAACTGTTTTGATGAGTGGAAATTGGAGTGCGGGCGTTGGTCAGTTGGAAATTGTTCCTTTGAAACGGCAAGCAGGGGGTAAATTGGCAGCAAGCGCCACGTCAGATTCGAAACTCACAATCAGTGCGAGCAGGGAGATGGAATTAAAAAAGATGCAAAAATGTATGGGGCTATTCAATCGGTCAAGGCCGACGCAAATCTTCAATACCCCGTAGGAAAAACGAAGACTCAGAAGCAGAAAGCGGACGCGAAGATAACAAGTGCCGTGCCTTGCCGAAAATGAGTGAAAGCCGACGCGACAGTTGTGCGTGTGAGTGTGAGTGTGGGACTGATATGCGACGGCTCTCCCACTCCACTCCGCCCGTTCCGCCCGCACTAGCCCCTCGCCAGCGTCGAGTGAGGAGTACGAAGAGTGGCCGAACCGACACATTGAAGGCGCAACTTAGCTCGAAAAAATCTCGCGACAATCTTAAAATCGTTGATAGTACAACATGACCCCCCTTTACATTTGACTTTTTTGAGCTACAGCCCCCCAAACTCAAAAATTTTGGGGGGGGGCTCCGCGCCCCATTTTTTTTTTTTTACCAAATGTTAAAGTGTGGGACATTATTGGAAAGAAAAAGTTCTGAGGATTCAGAAAAATTTTTGTTTTTGAAAAAATATTAATTCAAACCGAAGTTATGGGCCTCTAAAATATGGGGGAGCTATTTGGCCGCCATTTTGTTTTGAGAGGGCTACCCAAAATCTGAAAAAAAAGAAATTACTCAGTTTTTTGAGCCCTTTTGAATGATGAAATAAAAAAACCCCCTGCCATTTGAAATATGCGATATATTTGGGAACACGGGGGACTTTTGGGGCCTACGGCCCCCTTAAGGGGGGGGGGAGCCCCACGATATTTTCTCTGAAGTCGCTTAGGGGGAATAGATTATTTCCCGAATTTGTCAGATTTTTACAATCAACCAGGCGCTCACAGCAAAAGTGTGAACTCATTTCTCGACACCCTGTATAATGCCTCCAGATATTCAATTTTGCTCCAAATTGAAAAACGGCGAAACCCTTTGGAGGGCAAGCTCTTGTTGTTTCTGAAACATATATACAATATATAGGTATACATAAAATAAGCTACATAACCATTCAATGTCTTCTCGTATTATGGCAACATCATAGTAACGTCTTGTAACGTACCAGTAACGTGGAAACGTCTTTTTCCTAACGTTGTCACGATGTCACACGATCGACTCATCCTAAACCACGTTGACCAAGTCACATCAAAATCGATCAATCGTACGTTTTTATAACGTCTTTCTAACGTTGATGGGTTAAGTTGTAGTACCGTTTATCGTTACGTTACTTTTAACTCATCGCTAATCACATTGTCTAGATGACGTTGTTACCCTAGTAAAAAATTTTTGTTGACTACCAACAAAATTTTACTGGCACCAACAGAATTTTACTGACTGCCAGTAAAATTCTGTTGGTGCCAGCTCAGATTGCATAAAAAGCGATGAGGCAAAATGAGAAAATATATACATGAAAAGAACCTCCAAGATTTGCTAAAAAAAGATGGTACCAGGTTGGAAAAAAAGTAAAACATCTACTTACTTTGTAGGCAGAATCCAATGTTTCAATAATTAACTCGTTTCTCCGCATGAATTCACAAAACTCGACTTTTTATTCTCCTACTGTGTACGTTTCACCGAATAAACCAAAACAATACATAGCTGAAGATCTACCCATGGATGAAAATATACTGTTAACTAGTAAGTACTGTGTAACTCCGGTTTAGCAAAAGAAAAAGAGAATTTCGTAGGAAACAGATTTAAAGAACATTATACAGGGTGTTGAAAAACCGTTCCCGAATATTTCAGGGGCGGATTCTACAGGTCAAAATAAGAATTTTTTACCTATAAACATGGGTCCTAAATTGCAGTCTTTTCGAGTTACAGTGTTGCAAAGTTTCCGAAAAACAAATTGAAAAATTGTCATAACTCCCTCGTGAATTTTTCTTAATGCTTATAAATAGGTACTCTGGTGTAGTTTTAGGGGTTCTTGCCGATTTTGGCCGTGAAAATGCTGAATGCGAAAATTTGAGGGGGTTATGGGGGTTTTTCTTGATTTTTCTCACTTATTTTGGCTAAATTATGTGAAAACATGCTTTCGGATTCATTGAACTCAAAAACGATTAGCATTACTCAAAAGTTCGTGAAAAAGTATGCATTTTTAGCCCTTACAAGTTTATCCAATTCCTAAACCATTTCCGAGAAAATCGTCCCTGAAGTTGGAGAAGTCGGCCAAAAATTGACAGAATCAAAGAAAAGGCGATTATTGGCCGACCTCTGCAACTTCAGGGACGATTTTCTCGGAAATGGTTTACGAATTGGAAAAACTTGCGTGGACTAAAAATGCATACTTTTTTACGAACATGTGAGTAATGCTAATCGATTTTGGGTCCAATGAATCCGAAAGCATGTTTTCACATAATTTGGCCAAAAAAAGTGAGAAAAATCAAGAAAAAACCCCATAATCCCCCTCAAATTTTTGCATACAGCGTTTTCACGGCCAAAATCGGCAAGAACGCCTAAAACTACACCAGTATATCTGTTTACGAGCATTAAGAAAAGTTCACGAGGGAGTTATGACAATTTTTCAATTTGTTTTTCGGAAACTTTGCAACACTGTAACTAGAAAAGACTGCGATTTCGGACCCATGTTTATAGGGGGGAAAAGTCTTATTTTGACCTGTAAAATCCGCCCCTGAAATATTTGGGAGCAGTTTTTCAACACCCTGTATCGACAAATGGTCACAAATTTTCAGTCATCAAAAATAAAAAAAATTATACAGCATTAATTTGGTTCCATATACAGGGTGTTTCTAAAACTTATGTCATCCTTTCTACCACGTATTTTTGAGGTCAAAATAAGACTTTTTTTCCCCCTATAAACATGTGTCCGAAAATGCCCCCCTTTTGAGCTACAGCCCCCCAAAGCACATTTGAAGCACCAATCAATATCGACACATCGATCCGGACCGCGATTAATGTATGGTGGGATTATCGAATAAGGTTTCAATTTTCTGACCAAAGGGTCATGTTGGTCACTGTTCCGATCGATCTTTAAAATAAAAATCAAGAAATACGGCAGTAAAAAATCCAATGCTTGACTTTTTTTTTAATAATTTTTGTTGATGCTTTGGTACTTTTATGTAAATGTATGCTTTTATGCAGATCTGTGTTTGGATGTTTCTATGTAAATCAAGGATTCGATACAAATCGACGTTGCGATATTTCAATATAGATTAATGTTTCGATGAGCCTCGATGTTTCGATACATCGCTCCGATGTTGGAAATTGACATCGAAGCGACTTCGTGGAGCGTGTGGAGAACAGAGGACCAGTCCGTTTTATAGGAGTACGAACAACCTTCATAAAGCTATACAACGGCGGTTGAGAATGAACTCAAAATGTGCAACAACTTGACATTGCATGTAACTTACTGTAACTTGGATACCAAACTGCACTCAACGGTGCTAACACCTATTCTATCTTGAGCTCCATAACCTAGAACCTATTGCATGGACCTTGGATGGATGCCATCACCCGAGAATGAAAGGTTCTTAAAGCATACTTAAATTCGGCGGTACGGCGGTGAAATATTAGTCTCGCTCATAGTTAGACTCGAGTTACGGCGGGGAGAACACAGCGGTATAATTACACTAGAAAGGAAAAGCGGTGATTGATCAGGCCACGTGAGTCAGGCCTGAAGTCCTATCATTATTAGTGGAAAATGCGGCTTACCAAGTTAGCAGATCTAAATAATCCAAGTAGAGAAAGAAAGTAGAGAAAAGTGTCAAACTAGACTACAATCAAATAATCTACAGAAAAGAAAAGCGTTTGCGTTAGTCTAATCAAAACCATTCAAGAGAGAAAGAAAAAGCACGAGCACAGTTACTACACAAGCACCTTAGCGAAGCATAGGAAAAGCAATGGCGGCCAGACGCTTCGAGGAGGTTCGAAGCCGCGCTCAGTGCGAGGTAGATCAGCTGATTTGTGACCTAGATCTGGAGTGGTAACGCGGGTTGTCGATTGGCGCGGTGAAGGTGATTCTTCCGCGGTTGCATTCGGGCGGCGTTACGAGTAACTGACATTACGTTCCTTCTGATTGAAGGCGCGACTAATGTGTTTTCGGCCGTGGCCGTGTCATTGGCGGAAACGTACATCCGGGCTTTGAACTACTTTAGGAGTTCGAAACAGGTTAAAATAGTGGATGTCGAAGGTTAACTGAGAACTTACCTATGAAATTTGTATGATGTGAAGAATGTAGAAAAGAGGGAGGCGGCGGGGAGAAGAAGGCGGCGGTAAAAAGAGGTAAAATGAGAGAGAGGGCGGCGGTAAAAAATTGTTGGCGGCGGTAAAAATTGTTGGCGGCGGTGAGACTTGGCATTTAATTGCCCTGGTCTCTAGCCGCGAGGCGAGTGGCCATCAGGGCGTGAAGGCGGGCACGGCCTCTTGCGCGCGCGGGCGGATTGCCGGCTGCTTCACCTTGAATTACTTGATGCGCACCGTGTCCGGCGGGTGGCGCGACCAACTGAGCCAGGGGCACCGGGGGAACTACTGCTCTACCCACGGCTGCTGGACCATTGAAGAGCATCGAGACCTCATGCAGGAGGCTGTGGTGACGGCGGCGGCAGGCTCGGCAGCCTTTACCGGAGCGGCAGCGGTCAGAGGGGTGATTTCCCAAGCAGTTGGTACATCGATCGCTTGCCTGAACAAGGTCAAGCCTAGCGAGTGGCCCCAGATCTATTACGGAGGGACACAGGAAAACGTTGTGGCCGTTCGTCCGGCACCACACACAATACTGGGGAATTCCAGGAGCGGGAGGCGGCGGTGAGGGATTTAGCGGCGGTGGAGAGTCCTGGTCTTGGAAGTCTTGAAAGTCCCCGTCGGACAAGGACAAGTAGTCCGAACCGTCAACCGTTGAACCGACATCACTAAAATCTTCCATTGCTGAAACAAACAAACAGGGAAACGGCGGGGTTCATTCGTCATGCAGCGGCAAAGGGTAAAGCTTATGTACAGGCCGTTTGTACACTCCGGCGGCTGTCTTTACAAGTGCAACCCTAACCCTATCGTCACTACCCGGGAATACCTGCACTACCCTACCTAACTTCCAATTGAGCGTAGCAGTGTTCGGCTCGTGAATAAGCACTAGCGTTCCCACGGCAAGCGATGGAGAATCCTTCGTCCACTTCTTACGAGGTTGTAAGGTGTGGATGTACTCTAGATTCCAGCGGCGCCAAAGGGCTTGCGACATGGCGTCGACCAGTTGCCAGCGTCTCCGGGAGGTCAAATCCTTATCTGAATAGGCGGGCTCGGGGATGGCAGCTAGTGGTCTTCCAATGAGGAAGCGCCCAGGCGTGAGCGCTGTGAGATCATCCGGCCCGGAGGACCAAAATGTAGCGACTAGGGAGAGAAACGGAGGACCACTCAGATTAAAGAGATCTGAGAACTAGAGAGAGAGAGCAAACACTTACACTTGACCAAAAATTTAATACTTAACTCACCATGAGATCTGAGCTCATAAGAGCATGCTTAGAGATAGGTTATCATTCTAATCCTGGAAGTCAGTCACTCGTGCCTGAAATAGGGGGATTGCCTAAGGCATAACTAAGGACAGCGGGGCGGCGGTAGCGCCTTTGTTCACATCATCCTCGGTATCAGTCATGATGGAACTTTCATGTAAATTGTTCAAAAGAATTTACTAATGAGTACAATTAATGCGGCTTGAATTATCAAGATTAATCAGCAGTGAGGGTCAGACAACACAACACTGCGGAAAGCGGAAATAGCACAAAACACTACACGATGCAAATGTACATGAGCGAGACACACTAATAATGCATTAGGTGCAATGCGGAGTGAGAGATGCAGAGGTTTCAAGAGGAAAAACAACTAACATCTGAGAGAGAAAGCGTGGAATTGAGAAAATTGATTGATGAAGTTAAGCGAACTTCAGGCACGAGTGGTGCTATCCAGGATTATATGAGTCACGGAGAGCGTTGAAATGAAAGAGAATGAAGTACTACACTAGCATAGAATAGAACTTAAAAATTGGAGAAGTATTAAGTTGAAACAGCGGAGTTGAGTTCATAAGTTTGGCCAAGTGTAAGGTAAAAGCGAAGCGGCGGCAAGTAATTGATAATTGAACGATTGGTCAAATTAACTGATTAACTTGTAAAGCGGTCACTAGGTGACAAAGCGATTGATATGAATCAATAAAGCGGGCTGCACTTCGAAGGAGTGAGCTTGAAATGTAATTAACCAGACTGTATTATGGTTAGAATACAAAGATTGAGGTTAGGTTTAGCGAAGCATCCATAAGACAGGTGCATCAAGTTATCCGTAACAGGAGGTTAGGTTAACTTTATCCGGCCCGGAGGACCAAATGGAGCGTGTGGAGAACAGAGGACCAGTCCGTTTTATAGGAGTACGAACAACCTTCATAAAGCTATACAGCGGCGGTTGAGAATGAACTCAAAATGTGCAACAACTTGACATTGCAATGTAACTTACTGTAACTTGGATACCAAACTGCACTCAACGGTGCTAACACCTATTCTATCTTGAGCTCCATAACCTAGAACCTATTGCATGGACCTTGGATGGATGCTATCACCCGAGAATGAAAGGTGCTTAAAGCATACTTAAATTCGGCGGTACGGCGGTGAAATATTAGTCTCGCTCATAGTTAGACTCGAGTTACGGCGGGGAGAACACAGCGGTATAATTACACTAGAAAGGAATAGCGGCGATTGCGGTGATTGATCAGGCCACGTGAGTCAGGCCTGAAGTCCTATCATTATTAGTGGAAAATGCGGCTTACCAAGTTAGCAGATCTAAATAATCCAAGTAGAGAAAGAAAGTAGAGAAAAGTGTCAAACTAGACTACAATCAAATAATCTACAGAAAAGAAAAGCGTTAGCGTTAGTCTATAGTCCGGCCAATATAAGTTGACACCTGAAGCAGAGAGAAAATGATCAATAAAACTGGAGAAATGCAACAATGGACTGAAAGCGGCACCCCCGTCAAGACGAGCACGCCGCTTGACAGGGTCACTCCACACAGCGTTGCCACATAGTGCAACCTGCCTGATTCTTCAGGTGTCAACTTATATTGGCCCGACTATAATCAAAACCATTCAAGAGAGAAAGAAAAAGCACGAGCACAGTTACTACACAAGCACCTTAGCGAAGCATAGGAAAAGCAATGGCGGCCAGACGCTTCGAGAAGGTTCGAAGCCGCGCTCAGTGCGAGGTAGATCAGCTGATTTGTGACCTAGATCTAGAGTGGTAACGCGGGTTGTCGATTGGCGCGGTGAAGGTGATTCTTCCGCGGTTGCATTCGGGCGGCGTTACGAGTAACTGACATTACGTTCCTTCTGATTGAAGGCGCGACTAATGTGTTTTCGGCCGTGGCCGTGTCATCGGCGGAAACACTTCGAAGGACCGAACGAGACATCGCACAGGCATCTTCCAATCAAGCATGTGGGCCTTATTCCGGTTTTGAGCGAGTCAAGTTGGCATCCTAGCGAATGATTTCTTTAGTTTTAATTTAAGAATTTATCAGTGCGTGTGCGAATGCTTACGGCACGCATACTTAGTCCGGGAAAAAATGAAAAATAATTCGGTAACCTGAAATAAATTGCAAGAAAACGTTTTTTGGTATCAAAAAACGCCAAAAAAAAACAGGAGAATCCGAAAATCAACTTGTCTTAAAAATCCACCCAACATTTCACTTCCAAAAACCCGAAGATGTCCCGGAATTTTCGAAAAAAAAAGTTCCTAGCGAGGTTATTTTTGTTTTTGTGAAAAAATACCTCAGTTCAAAATTAAAGAGGGCAAAATTTTCAAAAAAACCTTCAAGACCGATTTTAAAAATTCCAACAACTCACCCCCAAATAACACGTGGTAATTACACGTGTAGAATCCATTAATGACCTCGAGAGATTCAGAAATGAGGTCTGACTGTATTTTTCAGGCAATCTTATACCTTCAGCGGCACAAATTTTATGTTACGGATTGGAAATTTGAAAAATAAAGATTGAAATCTGATGGAAAAAATTCTTAAAAAGATATTTGGTCGTCGTTGTTTTGGTCGATACGACGCGTATTAAGCGAGATAATCGCTGCAAAAGGTGGAAAAGTCAGCGCTTTTACCATGAAGAGCGACACTAAGTATGCAACCCGCCACTCCGCTGCTACTTCGGGCTGCCCGCTATAGATATGGACCGAAGTTGCAATGTTTCGATGTGAATCGATGTTTCGATGTGGATTGATGTTTCGATACATCTCATGAGTCATCGACCCGCATTCGATGTCCCTTAAACATCGAACAAGCGTTGATGCATCGGACATAGCACAGGCCCATTGGAAGAGCGTTTCCGTTGGTAGAAAAAAGACGTTTCTCGCTTTCGTCATTTAGGCGCCATTAGAAAAAAAAGGCGCTTCGCGCCCTCATCCTTTAAGCGGTCGCCCCACCTGCACACGGTGGATCGTGGCAATGAGGAGCAGCGGACATAGGTATGCTGTAGCCTTAAAACATCAACAAAAGACATCCAGCACACGTATTCTGACTGAACTTTGACGTAGATTCCAATTTTTTACTGATAAATAAGCTAGGAATTGAATTAATTAATTTAAGAGCCCAATAACCTTGTTTTGTTAATTGTAAAATCTTGCGCGATTAATGCGTCATAGTAGCGACTCTTTAAATATAATGCTGATTGAATTCGTTGATACGAAAGTAAACTGTAACAGTAAATTGCCGTCCCCCACTCACTCGACACCCTCACCCCCTTCTATCTCATCATTGTACTTTTTCCTTTCACAATATCCTTTTGGTACCTGAAGTATTGAGGATAGTTAAAAAAGGAAAGAAAAATGTATGAACTTGGAATTTTTTATAATACATAGATACTAAAAAAAAGAAGAGAGCAGCTATAATTTGAACCAATCTTTGCTAGAAAATTAGCACAAAGAGAGGAGAGATAGAGATTCAGGAAAAAGTTGCGATTTTTTTTCTTCTCGTACAATTTCGGTCTAATATGTGAAATCAGGGGATCAGAGGAAATGAGAAGAAAATGTAGGATGTCTTCATTCGTTGCAACTCGCGAAAATTTTCGAGCATGATGTTCCCGGGCTGCTCGAAATTCCTTGTTTCTAGCTTCTTCAGCCTCCTCTCAAAGATGTCCGACAGGAACAGAAAAAGATGAGATAATTTGTCCACCATGTATAATAGGTAAGTATGCGATGAACGGAGCTAGGCATGTAGTACCATTCGTTAAGTTGCACGCAGAGTTTAGCTGTTTCGAAACAAAATTCACCAAACTTCTCATGATTGACCACATGTAATCACTTGAAGTGCAATCGCAAATCTTTTTATCAAGAATTCATCTACGTTTAAAATTTCAGCTGTTTTTTGATAGTTTTTGAAGAAACGTCGAGTGCAACTTCCATCTTTACTGGACCCTTTACCTTGCACCACAGAATAATACTAACCCAATGGAAGCAAGTTTGGAATTTAACGGCACCAATAGGCAACACTGTGGTCCTATATCCCAACATGGCGGACGAGTGTGTTTTGTGTAGAAACTCATTTATTTCTGTAAACTCTGGAAAGAAATCTTAAGATTCCGGCCTCACTTTTATTCTAATGGCATTTCAGAATGAAAATTTCGCGGATCATGTCCTATGTTTTTTTTTCGCGCGCGAATCCATATGTAAACATCCTATATCCCAACATGGCGGGCGCGAAATGAATTTGCTTCAAAATCCGACAGAGTTTCCGTTCTGATTGTATTGTTCTGTGCTTGCACCACAACATCAATTAGTAAACCCATTTTATTTTTGAATTCATGAGTTTAACTTTAATTCTTAGTTGCCAGATTTCAACTGGAACCTCAAAATATTATCATGAGCTGAGAGGGACAGATCATTACGCATTCGAAAATTTGGCAACATCGCATACTTTGACACCCCCTCCCCCTCAATCGAAAAAATTACATTTTTTTTAAATTGTACGAATTAAAAAATATAATCCCGTCTGGGTAAAAAGTGCTTATCAGCTCTACGCGTGATTGCGTGATCGCGCGCGCAAAATTACGAGTTTCATCGTAACATTTATTTTTCCCACGAGCGACCGGGCAACATCGGGCATTTACTGTCGATTGATATAGGACCCGTAGGGTGTAAGGAACATTTTGATGGGTCTGTGAACTGGAAGATCTCCCGAGATGATGTTCAAAACTCCACTTATATCCGTTAAAAGAAAAATTTTAGGCCATTTTTTAGAATCAACATTTCATGGTCAAAATTTGAGAAGAAAAATACAATAACAGCATTTTTGTGACCTTAAACATCCCTTAGACATGAGGGAATAGCATTGATTTGAAATTGATGCGAGGTTTAGACGTGGAGCTACGGTAAATGTGCGAAATGACAAACTTTTGCATTAACCTGTTTCCTGAGCCTCCAAAATCATTTCCTAGACCATTTCATGGCATTTTGTTAATGTAGGTACCCTAAATGAAAGAAAAATGCCTCAAAATATGCTATAGCAACACTCTGATTTTCGGCCTCATGTCCGCTGCTTACTATGGTGACGATCCACAGTGCGGCACCCCCCCCCCCCCCCCTCTTTGAGCTGCGCCGCTGCAAACAGACATAGCTTTTAGAAGAAGAGAACTGCGGAATTTCTTTTTTCCATACTCCTATATACTGCTGCAAGCGATTATGAGCGCAACGGCTTGAACTCAAAGGTTCGGTACATCGAGGTATACCATTAGAGAGGCTGCTGCATGTTATATAAATTCCATTCCGCGATTACAGAAAAGATCAGTAATCTTATCTCAACCGGTGGAGTTGTCGATGACTTCAAAAGACTTGCTGACATTTTAATTAATTAACGGAGTTTCCACCGATTAAGGAAAGATTACAGATCAAAGTATTTTCGTGCATTACGGTCACGGTATATGGAGAACAGATATGGACAACACTCGACGCAGGAGGCGTGGCCACTTGAGAAAAAGCGACTTCGCCGCCATCTTGTCTCTTATTTACACTGTGTATCTTACATTGTTGTTTGTGGTTAGGTTTGAAAGGGAAGTTTATTTGAACCAATACTTTATTTATTTGAACAATGCAATGTCATTTTTATGTTTAAATGTTAATGTTGTGAATATAGAATGGATTAACATCATCAATTACGTTGTTCACTTTCCTTTTCAAACTTTGAAATCTAAATTTGAATCGCGCGGTCAGAAGAATGGCGGCGGAGTCGCTTTTTTCACAACCAATCAGAGCCAACCTCATAGTGTTGTCCATACCTGTTCTCCATATACCTTGCATTACAGTTATACACTGAACTGAACTGTGTAATCTTTTCTCAACCGGTGGAATTATCAGTGAGTAGAAAAATATCATTAAGCAAATTTTAGCGATCGAATATCATTCACCGTCGTATGATATTCGATGGATTTGCATTTTATTTTGATGATATTCGATTGTTTCGTTGGTCTCACCGGAGACCGTTGAATTCCAACAATTGGAAATTTCGAATTCACCTCCGGAGGTAGATTCGATTTTCGAATTGTTGCAACCGGTGTCAGAAATCTCATCTTCTATTCTTTTTGACTCCTTTCGCTACGATAATAATTTCGGAAATGACGAACTTTTCGAATAAAGTTTATTGTACAGACCATGCGTAGAAGTAATTTTCCTATGAGACAAACATAATTTTAGCTTCGGAAACGCTAGTTTTTTTTGTGTCAAAAATGGCCATGTTATTCAGAGCTGATTTAGAGGTTATGTTATGGAATAATTCTATCGCAGTTTTCATTTTCACGAGAATATCATTCAGAAAATTCATTCTCGACTCTCATTGGCTAGATTTTTCACCGATCAGCGGCATCAGTTAACAATCATCAATTCTTGAAGTGAATGATATTCGATCGCTAAAATTTGCTTATTGATTATACGCAAAACGGTAGCTCTAATCGCGTTGCAAAATAAGTACGTTTCTACCTGAATCGCCTAGTTTCCTCTCATCCTTAACAGGGTTTAAGATGAAGATGGTCTCCTTCACCGGTCACTGGATGGGCGATCCGGTCCGTCGGCCTTTATCCCTGTTTCGCCTCCCCCGTCCGATTCGCGCTTATTGCGTTCGCTGGCTCGCTGTGGGGGGGGGGGGGCTGGCTACCTGTTGTGCAGATCTCTGCTCAGGTCGCGCGCGCATATTTTCGCGGCCGCGCATCCCTCTGCGGCCTTGCTGCGTGTCCCGCGCGCTTCTCGCAGAGTCGAAGCCTGGAGCGCTTTAACGCTAGTTCGCTAAAGAGTCGTCGAGGAGTCGCGTCGTTTCGTAGCGCTCTCACGGTGAGTCGTCGTGTTACTTTACCGACTCCTTCTCCGCGTTGACGAAATGTTCGCTGAATATCGCGAAAAATATCCACCGCTGATCATTCTTTCAAACTTCCCTTAAAAACTCTTGGCGCCTATTTCATCCGTATTCTAATTCCTTCCAAAAGAAGTTCATATCCCACAGCTTGCTCCTGCCCCCGTTCTCGCATACTCTTTAACGAGCCCTCATCAACTTCTTGGAAGTCTAAATATCTCTTATTATTTTCACTAATTTTTTTCTCCTCCCCGAAATACGTTAAGAAAGCTTTGTTTTATCTTGAATCACGCAATCTCATTCACAATATCGCTCTTGTCCTTGCGAATGAAGATTTCTCTTGCCGGAAAGAAAATAAAAGCAGTTGTTAAGATATCTCGCAGTAATCGCCTAAGTACTATCAAGATTTTTCCGAAGTAATTTGAAATTGCTAAATTTTCCGACTGTTTAATTTGGTTCAGCTGAATTGTGATTTCTTCATTTGGAGTATAATTTTTCCTGGTTATGCCTGAATGATTGTGAAATGTCCTTGTGATACCGCTCCTTATCTTCGAGGATATTACGAAATGTTTTAAAAAAGTTTGATATTCTCACAGCAAGGATTTCTAGTTTGTCTTTAAATTTGCGTAAACTTGTCTCCTGTTTTCAAGTTTTCTGGAGTTTCCTCAATAAGCTCCGGAAAATTCCCCTGTTTGTGTGGACGACTTTGCTAGTGTTTCGTGAATCACTCTCGTTATCCGGGAATATTTCGCAAAGTGTCCGGGAATTACCAGATTTTCCAATTTGGCTCTCCTTTTCGCTCAAAATTCTGCTGTTCTTCCGCTGGCTCTAGCCAATTGCATCGGAATAGAGTTTTTAAAACGCTCGTTGGCTAGAAATACGCTGTTTTTAGTGTGCTCGTGTTTCCGGGTGTTGTGTTTTTTTTTCTTGATTTTTTACCATCATCGTTATTATTACTCTTTTTTTTTCAATGTGTGAGATTGTTTCGTGCCGATTGGATTTTCTTCTTCAGTATCACAGTTTGATACCTTTGGATACTAGCCTGGCGACTACTGCTGTAGCAAACCCAAGTAGATTTTGAATTTTTTTTCGTCGAAGGTAAATAACCTTTTAATTTTTCAAACTTTGATTCGAGGGCACTGACTTGGTATGTTCTTTTGCAAAAGACTGCGAAGTAATGCATCTTATTTACTTGTAATTTTTTTTTTTTTTTTTTTTTTACTTTCTTTTTTTTTTATGAAATTTGACAATATTCGACCAACTTTTAAACTTCCTAGAACTTTTCTTTTTTTAAGCTTCAAAAGCACTTGTCCCATTAAGGGTCATTTACTGTCCATCTTTTGGTCAAAAATTAACAGTCTGAGAAAAGTAAAAAAAAAAAAAAAACTAGGAATTCCTTGGTAAAAATGTTTCATGGCCAATTTTATATGGAAATCAATTTCCATGGAAACCAAGTATTTTTCCATGAACTACATCGACTTCCATGGATAACACTGAAAATCCACGGAAATTTGTGTGGTTTTCATAGAAAAATACTCAGTTCCCATGGAAATTTGAGCAATTTCCTTGGAAATCTATTTCCATGTTAAATTGGTCATGGAACATTTTTACCAGGGATCACGTGTGCCTGGAGGTCCAATCGAACAGAATTTTTCCATAAAAAAAGGTTTGAACACCAGATTCGTGTATGGCTTTGGCTAGTTTTGCAATGTTTTGAAAAAAAAAGAGAAGAAGAATAAGCAATTTGAGGTATGAGCGCAAAAGAGGAGTGACAGATTTTACCTCAAATATGTTGTTACCTGCATCAAGACGAGATCCCGGAGATAATGCCACTTGCTTTCGCTCATCTAAAACTTATTAACTTTATTGCCGTAGTAGTAACTTAATAGCAACCCCCCCCCCCCCCAGGGTGATTCTTATTTTTCAAAACTGAGTATTTTTTGTGCGAACGGTGGATTTTTTGTTCTTTGTAGTCTAAAAAATTGACCCATAACAAGCATTTTGAAAAAAATTGACTCTAAGTGGCCCCTCATCGGCAAAAAGGGCGTAAGTACCAAATATGAATTTTCGGGTGTTTTAATAGTCAATTATGGTGTAAAATGGCCACTTTTGGCCCCTTAAGGCAAAGGCACAAACACAGCTTTTTAGATAAAAGCTCAAAAAGCTTGTCTGAATCACTTTTTAAGGAAATTTGGACTCAAAAAATGAAATTAGCAACCTAAAAAAACCCCGGATACCTAATTTTATAAAAATCGGAGCACTCTAAATGCTACGGTAAGGCGATCGAAATCATTAAAAATACCATTGTGTTAAATGAGCGTTGCCACGGGGTAGTATCAATTTTCCTGAAAATCGCCGAAAACTTAAATCGTGTTTTTGAGAGCTTACACGTCGTCAGAGCGTAAAATCACAAAGGAGCTTTCTTGTTGGAAATTACAGCTCAGAAACAAAAAGCACGTATCAATTTTTTTGATACCTTGCATCGTTTTCGATATACATATATCGAAATAATCGATTTTGGGGCCCTCCCCTGAATTTAGCACAGCACCTAGGCATGGGGACTTTTAGGTGGTCATTACTGACACCAAGACGAAGCGATTAAGCCCAAAAAACCTTTGATGGGAATTTGTTCTTCCAATAATCATCCATTGCCTGGACTAAAGCGCGGCGAAAGCATTTTACGCATATCTTAAATGGACTTTTGTGGCATTAGGACTGCAGATAAGCCAAAAATAATGAAAATTTCAGGTCTGTAGGGGCCACAAGTGGCCAATTTACACCATAATTGACTATTAAAACACCCAAAAATTCATATTTGGTACTTACGCCCTTTTTGCCGATGAGGGGCCACTTAGAGTCAATTTTTTTCAAAATGCTTATTATGGGTCAATTTTTTAGACTACAAAGAACAAAAAATCCACCGTTCGCTCAAAAAATACTCATTTTTAAATAAGAATCACCCTACCCCCCCCCCCCCCCCCGTAAAATCGTATTTTTAACCATATTCATTCACACATCGGGTGGCAAACCAGTTAAAAATATCCCCTTTTATTGATAGTTACTGTTACATTAGACCTCCAAGCACACGTAATCCACAGTTTTTTTCTTCTTCTTTTTTTCAAACCTTTCCTTCTTGAACAAGAGGGAGGCATAAAATAGGCCTTAATGGGACAGGTCCTTTCTTGAATGTTTTAGTGAAGTGTAAAATTCAATTTGACAAGAGAAGCTGAGTAATTTTCCAAAATAAAACACTTTGTTTTGAGTTTATCTTTGTCAGGGAAATCGATGGATTTCCTGCTGGCATTCAAAGACTCGTCGGAACTACGAATTTTATCCTAAAACTTAACTTAAAGCTTACATTGTCTCCTTCAAATTGATGAATTTCAAATATGCAGATTTTTTTGCCCAAATAGGTCCTTGGAATTATTGTAGGAAAGTTGGGTTCTTGTACTTTGTTTCTGTTTTTTGATAAAATTGAAGTGTGAAAATTCAACATGTTACAAGTGCCATCAGACGTTGCAAAGATTGTGCAGCTTCTTAATCTTTTTTTTAAAGTAACCTCTGAAAAAACTCAGCTGGAATTCTGTCCCTCGAAAATTCGTCAAATTCAAGAAAATTATTTCCAAAATTGTCGTTATTTTCAGAGCCTTTAATTATTTTTGACAGAGAGAAACAGTTGCACAATCTTTGCAACGTCGGATGGCACTTACAAGATTTTGAATTTTCACGCCTCAAATGATGGCGAAAAGCGTAACTCCAACGGGTGTCGTTTAAGGGGTAGCCTCTCCCCCCCCCATAAAGGATTTGATTGATTTTGTCAAATAAGGAAAATTCGGGAAGCGAAAAAGGAGTTGTGTAATTTAGCGCGCTCAGGTTAAGGTAGCTTTACATTTTAAGAAAGAATGTGTGACAAAATCTGTTTTTGTTTTTGTTTTTTTTTTTTTTTCGAAAAAAGTGCCCGTGAAATGAAGTGTAAAGAATTTCAACGTTCTAATCCGGGTTCTCAGAATATTGTTGAGAAGTTTTCCTTCCGTAATAGTGAATTTCATTCAGTGGTATTGATTCTAAATAGGTTGTCCCTAAAAGACTCGGGCTGGCACTCAGCACTCTATTGAGGTAGTCTTGGTTTCACTGAAAGCACTCAGCAATCTATTGAGGTAGTCTTGGTTTCACTGAAAAAAGAAAGAGGTGACAAAAATCCATTTTGACCAAGATTAACTTATTTGAACGAAAATGACTAAGTTATGGCAACAGGGTATGAGACATTCGACCACGGTTTTAGTTTTTGTTTTTTCTTTTTTATTTGTTTTTTGTTTCTTTGTTTTTTGTTTTTTTTTTGTTTTTTTTTTTTTTTTTGTATATGTAACAAAATTGGACTGAGTTCGTTTAATCCTCATTTCCGCTGTCTACTGAGCCTTCAAAAACATCTCTCTCTTTCTCAAAGTATCTACCTTCAAACCTGATACACTGTCCGTACTTTCTTTACATTTTTGTAGAATTGTCTCTTTTAATCCCTCTGTGGGGATGGCTTTGAAGAATTTTTGGACTTCGGCAGTGGCGTCGCGTGCCATCTGGCAACAATGCAACTGCTCCATTTAAACTAATTAAATATATCGCATTTTTCTTGTGCACTGTGCACCCCCTGAATTCGATATTTTACATGAGTTTAAATGGATAGAATACATTGTTGCCAAATTGCACGCGACGCCACTGGACTTCGGTCTTGATTGCGTTCTTTGATTCTAATTGCTTGCCTCTGCGATTTTTCTTCAATTCTGGGAAAAACCAGAAATAGCAAGAAGCTGAATCGGGGCTGTACGGTGGATGCCCGATGTCGTGTTAAACGCTCTCTAGTAATGTCTGTTGAGACAAGAGTATCGGAAAAGTAGCACTGTCCTGTTTTAAGGAGAAAAAAAATGTGTTAAAAACCATAGGCAATTGTCTTACACAAACCATCATAGAAATGCTACAACTCAGACAATTTTTTGTTCAAATACAGGATGTAACTGAACTCCAAGTACTTACAAACGTCTACTACGTATTTTGGAGGTCAAAAGAAGGATTTTAATTTCTTTTACCATGCGTCCGGAAATGCCCCATTTTGAGCTACAGACCCCCAAAGTTTTAAAAAATGTAAGGTTTTTTTTTTTTTTTTTTTTTTTTCTTTTTTTTTTTTTTTTTTTTTTTTTTTTAGGTGCAATCGTGTACCTTTAAGGGTACAATTTTAATGTTAACGAATACAAATTTGAAAATTAATCACGAAAATCAGGTGGGAATAATTCTAAGAACGATTTTTAGTCCTTAACACTGGCGCGACCAGGGGATCTGTTCCATCTCTTTCATTTCCCATTTGAATGTATAAATAGGAAAAGGACAGAAAGATGGGGTTTATCCCCTTGTCTATCCTTGTCTAACATACGTTATTTAATGGAGAAAAGAGAGGGATGAAGAAACTCTCGGTGCGCTACTGGTCATTAAAATTGTTTCGATACGATCCGTTTTCAGCAAATATTTGCTGCGCAATGTAGAAAACGAAAAGTCAGCGCTTCTGCTATGGCGGGTGGCCCGAAGAAGCATCGGAGTGGCGGGTTGCATAATTTTATTCCCTAGCACTTACCATGGTAAAAGTGCTGACTTTTCCACATTATGCAGCAGTTAAATCGCGTCGTATCGAAAAAAGAAAAAAAATGCAAGATACCATAATCATCCATCTATTTAAGAGTTTTTTCCATCCAATTTTAGTAATTAATTTTCAATTCGTAGTATAGAATTTGTGCCGTTAAAGGTACTGAGGCTCCCATACGAATCTTCCACAATCACGGTGAGAGGGGAAATATGTTGACCCCCTCCAATGCAAGAAAGACGGCAGAGGTGATTTGCGAATTGGACCTTCGCTTGTATCGAGAATTCGAGATATCTCGATATCTTGTGAGGCGATATCTCTCACTGCTCGAGCAGTCGAGTGGGGGTAAGAAAATTTCCCCTCTCGCCGTGATGTGGAAGACTTTTTTGGGAGCCTTAGTACAAGATTTCCTGGAAAGTGCACTCATGCTTAGTTTCTGAATTTCTCGAGGTCATTTATGGATTTTACACGTAAAATTACCTTGGGGTTCCAAGTTTTATTACATTTGCTTCATAATATTGTGGTATCTGTTAAAAAAAAAAAAAAAAAAAAAATCAATGTTTAAAACTTTGGGATTTTTTTTCTTCTACGTTTTCCTGCTGTAGGTCAAAGGGCTGCATTTTCAGATCTATTTTAATAGTAAATAAAGTCTTACTTTGACCTCATCTCAATTATACTTGGTAGAATTTTGTACCTGGAGTTCCGCTACAACCTTATCCTTGGTCTCAATCGATTGTTTTGTATTTCTTCTTCCGAAAGAAAACATGGTTAGCTCTATCGGTCGCTAATTTTTCGAGTCACAGCGCCAGTCCGGGATTTTTCAGGGCAGTTAATGTGGATGCTTTTGTAATGAAACGCTGACGTTTGCTGCAAGTTTTTTTGGGCAAGTAAGATGTGCCCTTTGTAAGTCCTGTCGCGTAGCGCAGACACCATATTATCCAGTGAAATCTCCATCTTTACATAGCTTGGTTTGAAAAGTTCTCTTCTCACTTCTTTGCCGCTATGCTTATTGTTAACAGTACTGGCGTTTACGCTCTACGGCTTGCAGAAGAAAGTTCCCTATTACGGCAAGAGGGGAAATATTTTTACCCACGTTCAAACGACGCGACGTTAACGATCTTACTTGGAACATTGCCTTCAAAACGCTTCATTAGTTGATGAGCTCTTTCTTTGCCTCATTCCTTTTACATAGTTTAAATGAGAAAATATCAAGACATTCTTTAGCCAAGGCCATCTCAAGGAGGTTTTTTCGTCCAGTTTCTGAATAAGGCTCTTCTTGCTAACTTTTGATGTATGCATTTTAATTGTCAATGGGGCAGTTGCAAAGGTTTGAAATTGTGTGTTTTTTGTAAAGACACTTTTTTTTGTAAAAAAAAAAAAAGGAGTGGGAGAGAGAGGGAGGGAGAAATTAGACAGGAACCTCCCATGGTACTCACGTGCGTAGCTTCACCATAATGCCTTTGCCAAAGCTGCAATCAGGCTATTGCTAACTTTTGTTTTTAGCGATTGAATAGTTAGTTCTTCCGTAGAAAGCAGCGAAAAATGACGAAGACTATATTAAAATCACGAAATTCACTGCGAAAGTCACAAAATGGCTTTGAAGTTAAATTCATTTAATGGCGGAGCAACTCAGGTGCTAGCTAACGCTAAAGTATTGACAGTCAAGAATGCACACGTAACGCAGAATGCTGCTTTCATTATACGGAGATTCGCCACTTATCTCGAATGATGGACTGTCGAAACTTTTGAGTTTTATAGTACTATGAGAGACTCCTATCTAATTTGAGGTTTTCCTCTGTGTATTTCTAGTGGGTGAGAGAGGCGAATCAGGTATGAATCTCCTATGATACCTGCATAGTTTCGCCAGCATTGCTCCGCATTGGCGGTGCTACACAGTCGCAGGTGTCATGTAGGATTCCTGTCTAAGTCGCTCTGTCTGTATGTTGAAACGCGTGGAGGGAAGCCTCGAATTAAATAGCAATCCCCAATGGTTTCTTCATCGCTCCACCTTTACGTCTTAAACAATAGTCATTTTGCGAGTGAATTTCGTGTTCAATTTTTTAATGTGTTCGTCGTGATTTTCGCTGATTTTTACGCAAAAATCCTCTATTTAACTGGTTAAAGCAAAAGTTAGGAAGAGTCCCATTGAACCAACCGAAGCAATATCATTAGAGAGGATTTGTCGGACGTGCTTTTTGAGGCAGCACGACACGGAGGCAGCGATTATGGAAATGTCTTATAAACATTTTTACACAGGCTCGGTTTGTTTGCCTCACTTTTTTAAACCTTTACATTTAAAAATAAAAAAAGAATTGTGACAAATCCTTTTGAAATTGGTTTTAAACGGAAGTGCAAGTGCTTTTGAGTGGATCTGGACACTGAAATTAATTTAAATGTTTGTTTGGAAAGGAATTTTCCAATGAAGAAACGAACGCATCATAGATATGGGCAAAATTTTCTCACCTAGATAGTTGTGTACAAATTCTGTGTTCAGTTAGTTACTCTAACCAAACCTAACCCAATCAATAATTTGGAAAACTTTCAAAATTAAAACATAATTTCCAAACCTGGAATCAAATTAACTAAATTACGGGGTTTTAATGAAATCAAGATGGGGAGGGGATTTGAGGCAAACAACAAGAATAAAGAAAACCCATGCATGGGTGGCGCTTTGGGGTCGATATTGTGGGGGGGGGGGGCTAAAATTCAACGCTTTTTTTCTTTTTTCTTAAACCCCTTTTGAGTTTATTATGTTTAACTTCTGGCGGGGGCCCAAATGGCCCTTTTCATGCTTTTACTTTTTTCTTTCGTTTTTGCAATTTCCCCTTTTTTCTTTTTCTTTAAAATTTTTTTCCACTGTTATACAAAAATTTTTGGGGGGGGGCTATACCCCCCAAACAAACAAGCGCCCCTATGACCCATGCTGCCTCACTTTACGATATGACCTACAGCACGTAATATTTCCTCTACATGTATAGTTCGTTGCACCGCAACCGGTTGATTTTTACGCCTTAACGACATAGTGTGTCCGGCTGTTATGAACGTAAAACCGGGTTTTCTCTCATCTTTAAAAGGGGGTCTCTCAATTCTGGCAAAAAGGGTATTTCCTCCCATTTCGGGTGTACAAAATGGATACTGGGTGAGGCGTAGTCGCCTCGTATTTGACTTTTTGCTTTTACAATTTCAAATTTTGGTTAAAATTTGCAGAGGTTTTTTGCGAGATTGGCACAGAGCCGCCACTGTCATAAATTACTCTTTCTGACCCTTCGGGCCCAAAGTTTTTGACGACTTCAGACCATAGTGCGCCGAATCCAAATTCGGCCTTAGTTTTTACTCAAAACTCATACTTTTTCCAGAATTTCGAATAGTTTGCTAAGAAGACGTCATTTCGAATTTACGTAAAATCTAGGTCAGTTAAATGAAAACTTACAGCATTTTTAAAATCAGCGTCTCAAAATACATTAGATAGCGATGATGAAGTGAAATGGGGCAGTTGCAAGGGTCTGAAATGTTGTGTTTTATATGAAGAAAATGGAAGTACTTATGAGCTGAGAAAAAAGATGCCTTTGTTTTAATTAAGTCCATTTTTCGGAGATGAGATTTTGGTCCAAAATACATTGTTTTAAATGGGAATTCCGCGTGGTGACGTCACTACACACACGAATTTTTCTTAACTTTACACGTGTGTATCTCCAAAACCAAGACACTTAGGAAAAAACCAAAGTCACCATTGTTCTCAGCTTATCAAGTACTATCATTTTCTGTGTAAAAAACACAACATTTCAGACCCTTGCAACTGCCCCATTGCAGGCGTAGAATTACTCTGAAACACTAAAAATTAGACAAATTAACACTGATGGATGGTGAATGTTGCGGACGCATTATGTCGTTTTTGATGCTTACTTCAACCGGTTTGTGGAAGTACGTTATGTTCAAACTTACTAAAGGCCCTCCTTTCACTTCTTGTATGTTCTAGGTTTCCTTAAGTGCTGAGTTCGGTTTGCACGAGTGAAGTGGCGTTTCGGATTCGGGTTCGATTGGATTGAGCCCGAACGACAACTCAATCTCGTAAGTTTTTTCTGACCTTGTGGTCGTACTCTGTTCATTTTTGTGCGTGGTTTTGCGTCATTTCATTCAAAACCGGAAGCGAGCAACGGCCATGAAACCATCATGGAGTGCACCGAACGAATTCGTCCCGTTTTTTCTTTGTCCCGGACAGGAAATTGACTAATCGCGGTCCTATTTTATAATTTTCTCCGATGTCTCTGAAGATCACTTCTGCTTGCTTAGAAATCGTCAGTTCAATTCGACGCAATCTCCTGTCCCCCTCTTGTGCTGTGTATCAAATCTAAACAACGATCATCAACGATCATCAACGATCAATTCATCAACGATCGGAACGAACGGACTCACCATTTTCTTAATGTTCTACCGTGCAGAGATGTCACATTTCGAAGCTACCGGTACAACTCTTCGTGAACATGCTGGTTGAAACCGGTGTTCCTTAAATTTTGAATTTCGCGGTCATTCGTCTCTTCTGAATCCCGGTTCAAAACTTCGCTTCATTATTTCCATATCGATTCGAGCAGGCGCCCAATTTTAAATTTCTACTGGCAGCAAACCCTCATTTGTTTCATCGGTCATGCTTTCCAATTGTGATGATTTTGGTCGATCGGTTTTTCAAATTGATCGGAAATCCACGGCATTCAGTTCAATAAAAATGTTCTGACAGTGTCGGCGTATCAGCGTCGTCGATCTGATTTCGTTCCAATCGTTTTATTGATTGGTTATCAGCCAACCAAAACTCCCAATATTTAACCATATCAGTGACTACAATTGCGACTTCTTTCGGTATAATTCGTCAGTACATTTGTTCAATCAAAATTCTGCTATTTTGAGTTGAAGGTCTTTTTGAAGGAGCTGGTTTTAATTCTTCTTTCTCGTGTTGATCATTAGTTCGACAACTCGATGATTAGTAATACTCTGAGCGTCTACAAAAACGCTCTCAGCTTCCGTGACTAATAGTTCTGAGTGTTTAATTTTGCTCCTTTTTTAATCAATCTATGCTCAGCCAGTGCACACATCTTCTTAGCTGTCATCGATTTCAGTCATTCGGTAAACCTAGTTACTGGTAATCAAAAGCAAAATTCGACAATCTCGAATTCAGTAAATAATTGCTGTTCTTCGATATTCTTCGATATTTTTCATTAGTCGATCGATAGTTCTGTATAGTTTCTTATCGGAATCACATTCCGTAAACGAGTGCAGCTTTGAATAATCCTCGAACGCCGGGTTTAGTTTCGCGATCATCAGCTCTGCTCGGATCAGTTCACGAAATCGATAAATCGATACCTCGAAATCGCTGTTTAGTTACCATGACGTCATCAGCGTGCGATTATAAGTACCGCGGCGGGCACAACGGTGATGCGAATGACGTCATTAACTCCGATGTGGATTATTCTGACGAGGACGAATACGACGATGACGACGATAATGATGATGATGACGACGATGATGATAATCGTGAAGATGACGATGATGACGTTATCGACGACGACGAAGAAGACGATGACGAAGATGACGACGACGACGATGATGATGATGATGACGATGATGACGACGACGTCGATGAAAACGGCGATCAGTTGCCGTACCCGGGTTTTGTTCCAATTGCGTTGAAGTATCTGGATCAAGCGTCCAGGCCAAGGAACTGGTGTTTAGCCATGATCACCAATCCATATCCTTTTTCATACTAGGTTTCAATCTGGCAACTGCGCATTCTTCCCATTTGAATGGATGATAAACAATCGATTCTTTTAGGGCCTGTTGCCCCGTGACTAATCGATTATTTCTCATGAAATCAAATGGGAGGTAAGCACTGTTGCCAGATTGCTGGATCAGCCAATGCTTGGTTTAATTTTTCGGCTTCATGCCCTTAATCGGTTTTGTCTCGGGTCGCTCCTCTGCAGTCATCAGTCCTAAATATCACAATAATTCGATAAATTTTTGAACAAATGAGCTCGGCATGGGATTGCGAGCAAAAGTTTTTACGGCGCCAAGTCAATCGTATGATAAGTTTCAGAAGCTTTCGTCGTTGAAGCACATTCACAAAGAGTCATTCACAGAGCCCGATTGGCCTAAAACCGTCTCGGGTTCATAACTCATTCAATCACTTGCATTCCATGAGTAACTTGTTGCCCTTCTCTGCGACCCATGCGTGATCGTTTTTCGATTACCTTTATTATTGTTGTTTCCTCATTCATGCACAATCAAACTTTCGTGTAAGAATGATGTGCTCTTATTCTCAGTGTTGGTAAGATCCCAAACTTAGATTTGCGCTGTAATGACGGTAGATAATTCATCCTACACCACTGTATCGTTTTTGCCTACGTCCGAAATTGAAGGCGAAGGAGTTACCATTAGACTTGACTTTATCGTGTGTAAACTGTATGTCGATTAGATCGTTGTCATCTAACCGCGATGAAGTGTATTGGGATTTATAGTGCCTGCAACTTGCACTCAGAGCTGCTAATTCGCGTATAAGTATTGCAATTTTTCAATTCGCCAATGATTTCACTGGTTGAGAAAAGATTATACAGGGTGTACTAGACCACCCGGATAGGGCATTTTTCTCGAAAACTACTGAACCAAATGATTTGAAACAAAAAAGTCAGATAGGAAATTTACCCTAAATTTTCCGTTTTTGGTATTTTCAATGGCCCCCAAAAGCTCCTTGTGGGGGTTTTTTTGGGGGGGGGACTCAAACACATTTTTCAAATTTTCTCGAACAACTCTCCAATGAAAGTATCTAAAACAGTTCATGTTCGTAAATAAGAGGCAATTGGCGACATTTTTGCTTCTATCAATTTTTTCCAAAAACCCCGAATTTTCTTAGTTATAGGGGCTTTTTGGAATTCTTTTAATCAGCCCTTGTGACCACCCTGTTCACAATTTTTCAATAATCATTACAGATTCTGAAAGAACACATCAATACCTCTCGATTAATGTGCCACATGTTACCTTTCAGTAAAAAAAGAAGTGTTTTTTTGCCAAATAAAAATTTTGGGGCTTCAATTGGCTCCAACCACTGAATCGCGCCAATTCTGCAATTGAAACCCCAAAATTTTGATTTGGCGAAAAACACTTTATTTTTTTACTGAAAGGTAACATGCGACACCTTAATCGAGAGGTATTGATGTTTTCTTTCAGAATCTGTAATGATTATTGAAAAATTGTGAACAGGGTGGTCACAAAGACCGATTCAAAAATATTCCAAAAAGCCCCTTCAACTTAAAAATATCGGGGTTTTTGGAACAAATTTATAGAAGCCAAAATGTCGCCAATTGCCTCTTATTTACGAACATGAACTGTTTTAGATACTTTCATTGGAGACTTTTTCGAGAAAACTTGAAAAATGTGTTCGAGCCTGCCCCCTCCCCCCCAACCCCCCCCCAAGGGACTTTCGGGAGCCACTGAAATTATCAAAAACGGAAAATTTAGGGTCAATTCCCTATCTGACTTTTTTGTTTCAAATCATTCGGTTCAGTAGTTTTCTAGAAAAATGCCCTATCCGGGTGGTCTGGTACACCCTGTACATAGTTCAGAGGGGGGGTTCGTTCTCCCCGCCCCTCAGGAGAGGTGGGGCGTACCTCTGACTATACCAACTACCCTGAGGGGCGGGGAGAACGAAACCCCCCTCAAAAGTTACTCCTCCAAAAAATAAGGGATATGTGTTCCAGCGTTTTCCATCAAATTTAATTTTGAGTCATTTCAGCCCAAGGTTGTATTTCTTTCTGAAAAGACCTTGAAGTTCTGAGTATTTTAGGTCCGAAGTTTTTTAAATTACGACTTTTTAAACTCGAGCTATGATTTTTGAAAATCGGTCGAAATCGAACTTTGACCTTCGATTTATCGAAAACAAAAAACTATATTGACCTTCAGTTGGTGCCAAAAGTCTTGGAATTTTATGCCTTTTATCAACCTTATCACAAGATGGGGGTCGCCATTTGAAATATTCGAGTTAAAGAGGGTGGGGCCCACCTCCCCACGCCCCCGGGGGGGGGGGTCGGGGAAAACGAAATCCTCCTAAAAAGATGCCCCCCTCGAAAATATTTTACACGTGTTTCGGCGTTTTTTGAAATTCGAATCCGTTCGCGAGAAAATCGAGATGGTACATATTTTCTTCAACACCCTACGATTTCCACTGTTTTACATTTCACGCTTAATAATTGTTGTTGCATTATTACGTAACAAAATGGTAAACTCAACGTTGATTAATTCTTGATCTATTCTCCAAGTCCATGGAGTCTGAGTATAGTTGAACAATGGGCCCAACAACCCAGCTGTGACAATAACCTGAAGAAAATCCAAAAATGGAGTTGCAGAAATATCTGCTAATTGAAGCTTAGATTTAGTGGTCAAAGAGTTAGTCAAACTGAAATCCTCCTTCCAAAGAATCCTCTGCTTGTTAATGCTACCACTAAGTGTTCTAATAAAATGTCTATTGGGACTTTCCTTACTAGAATTAAGTTCAATCGAGATTGTCCGATGGACACTTGACAATTGACATCTCTTTGTCTGCAAATCTTCATGTTGCAGGTAATATGAGTGAACTGAGTAAGATACTTCATAGCTAATACAACTTGCTAATAGATTAATTAAATCTGTAACTTCTATGCGAGACTGGGTCATTATAGACTTGTAGAATTGGGCGTCCACTTCAAGTGCTTCTCTTCTTTGCGGGTTCAAAACTAAATCTCCCCCAAGCTTGTTAATTCCTGGCACTTGTAATTTAGCAGCAGTAAAGGTTAGAGCAGGTATCAAGAAAGAACAGTGATCTAATCTAAATTTTGCCTGTATCGTTTAATTGTATGGTTCGCAGAATCTCAGAGCTCCGTAAATGTGGTGAAAATATTTGTTGGAAAAATATGTACCTGTCCTCTTCTCCCCTCTGGAGAGCTGCTGCCCTGTTGGACGTTATTTGATACCAAGTGGATATTATACTGGTCGAATTAGAAAATGCCCACATCACCGTCCCAGGACTAGAACATCTGTGACCAAAGTTTCCTCCTGCCGTTCCCGGCACTAATCCTGGAATCATTCGGTCAAGCCCTTGCATCCTGCTAGGTAATTGGCTCACTAAAAAATTGATTTCGTGAGGATCACTATTGATGGACTTCATGCAGGCTAGTATTTTCAACATAGTCTTTATTGCAGTGCCTGCTTCTACTCCTTCTAGAGATGTCAACTTAATAGATTTGACTGGGTCACCTGTTCGACTTCCACTGTAAAGTTCGTAAGGGCTTCTTTTATTTTCCAATTCATACAGTGAGGATGGGATTAACTTTCTAGGGTTGATGATTAAGGATGTATCTGTGATCGGTGACCTCTTCTCGTCATCCAGGATCAGTTGTGTTCTGCAGGTGACAAGGTATATGGACCGGTCACCATCTCAAGCCGTAAGTGGTAAGTGTATGGAATCAAAAAAAGTCTTGCCGAGAAAGTGCAGACAGAAGCCAAATTATGCTTGTCACAGAATTTTAGGAGTTGCGTTTTAGCACCATAGAGCAGCGTATCCAAAGAATCAGACGATGATAGGTTTGCACTCTGAATACGCTTGAAGAAGTATGACAAAATTTGCTAGAACAATAAGTAAAAAATAATGAATAATAAATAAATAAACTTAATAAAAATGTAATAAATAAATATTAAAGTTGCTGGATCCATGTGTCTCACAGCCTCACTAAAACACCAACCAGAATGACAAGTCTTATTGATACCAATCAGTTTCACAATTGAAGATTTTCTATCAAATCTAGACAATTTACTTACTTAACAAAGATCCGATATGAGAGTAGGAAAATAAAGAGTTTGCTGAGTTGTGTCTATGGGTTAGATTTTTAACAATTCGTTTCCCATTTGCAACTGGTCTGTCAACCCAAAAACATTCTTTTAACTTTCCATTGGACACAGTACTCTAGGTGGCTAGGAACTATTCTACTTTCCGCTTCACTAGTGCTTCTGGTAGTGGAGGTCTCGCTGTGTTAAGTGAGGTGGGTTCTAGAATCAATTGCAGTTTTGCTTCTGTATTATTTTCTCCTATCTTGAAATTCATTGCTCCTGTCAAGTACGGTCTATACTCAAGATGGTTTTCCCATACGTAATTCAACAAACATAAAGATTCGCTCAACGTACCCTGGTGTCCTGCGTACATGTATCCCGACAATTGCTGAATTGGCAGAAACCCAAAATCCGCAGGTAAAAACGAGAGAGTGACGAGCCTTTTCTGATTTCTTGAAATTTGTGAAGACAACCACTAAGAAGCATGTAGCAAAAGTTTGCAACAGCTACATTGCTATACTGGAACTAAAGTTTTCCGCCAAATTCGGCAACACTGCTCACGGCCCCTCCGTCGATTTCATCCCGTTGCCAAATTACTCTGTTTTGGACTCCTCGCAGATTGCAGTCGATAAGTTATGTATCCAATAACGCTAATGGTTTGTTGCTCGGTCTTCAACAGGGACGGAACTTCTCCGTTCAATTGTCCATGATGTTCACTCTTGGCGCACGAAACTAATTCGATGCCTCTATCTAAATCGTGTCGCTGGAACCAGAAGCAGGTCTTCGAAAGTATCTTTCTCTCTCACTCTCATTCAATAGTTATTCTCCTTGTCTCTCCCCCTCCTTCCATTCAGAATCATCGCAACATCATCATTCCAATCCATAAATGCGTTTCTTTTTCCATCCGCTGCTCTGATCTATCGGGAATTTAGATTTGGATCGATTGAATTCATCGGTCTATCGGTCCATCGCAGTGTTCCTGTCAATTAGGCTTCTCAAGCAGTTTTCTCGCTCTTTTGATCATATGTTTGATAGTGATCTCTCTACAGCATCCTCTTTATGAAAATAATCAATCTGGCATATCACGACTCAAAGAGAGCAACTAAACATCCCTCTCCAATGATTAGAAGAATAAAATCAGCTATTTACTATCAATTATTGGTATAATAAGCTATGAATCAGTACTCTATTGTTATTAAATATCTACGTTACAAGGCGCTCGTAAACTTTTGCTACCGGTGATTGAATAGTTGAAAATGACGATGAGTATACCAAAAAAACCAGAAAATTCTTACTCAAAATCGGGCTTAATGGCGGAATTACGTAGGTATCATGGGAGTTTCCTATCTAATTTGAGACATAGCTCTGTGTTTCCGTAGAGAAAGTGACAAATCAGCCAGAAACAGGCTTTGTTTGGAACACTCATCACAACAGTCCCCAAAACTAAAACCCTCTATTAATAAAACAGAGACACAAGTAATCATATTTTCACTACAATTCGTCCAACTCTAAAAATCAGATCGAATGACATACTAATCATGTTACCCTTGTTGGAGATTTATATCTCATTCATACTATACTTTTAACATATTTAATCTCTCTAAGAAAGTATCATCAAAAATACAAGACCAATATTTAATTTTACCTTTGCATTCTTCCCTTTAACATTCTTTTTCACATCAACTGCTGAAACTGCTGCTTTCCTCGTTCTCTTCTTTTTCTTTATTAGGTATTCAAACAAGCCACCTAAAATTACAAAAAACACATTATTACAAACAGAAAATACATAGGCTGTACAAAAAGTACTGCACATTTTCGTTTTTTGAACGAACGGAAGCAGCTATCAAAGGACGGGGCACATTCCTTATGGGAAATGGCCCCTTGCCAAAAGTTATTTTTTTACATGAGATTGACGCCGCTCGTCGAGCTGATCAAAAGTTCTCACGGCACCAAAAAAAGTTACCGTGCCGTTTTCGCGCAATTTAAGCTCAAAGTTGAAAAATAACAATAGGAATCGGCATCAGTACGGGGTGCATTTCTCGGAAAAGGATGGGTGATCGGCGCTTCTGTCTCTCGTAAAACAATACCATTGTTCACAGTCAGACCGACCGCACGTACGTATAGTGTCCGTTCCTCTCCCTTATACCCTTTTACACATTTTCCTATGATGAGCTATGGTGAGGCTCTTGGGTGGAGGGGAATGCGGTCAGTGAGTAAAAGGAAAATGTGTTAAAGGGTATAAGAGAGAGGAACGCACACTATACGTACGTCGTACGTGCGGTCGGTCCGACTGTGAACAATGGTACTGTTTTACGAGAGACAGAAGCGCCGATCACCCATCCTTTTCCGAGAAATGCACCCCGTACTGATGCCGATTCCTATTGTTATTTTTCAACTTTGAGCTTAAATTGCGCGAAAACGGCACGGTAACTTTTTTTGGTGCCGTGAGAACTTTTGATCAGCTCGAAGAGCGGCGTCGATCCATGTAAAAAAATCAACTTTTGGCAAGGGGCCATTTCCCATAAGGAATGTGCCCCGTCCTTTCTGTTTATGTGCTCTTAAAGTCCTAGTAATTACCTATAAAATGAGACCTTGTGGAGCTCTTTAAGTTAAAAATTCGCTGATTAACAGAGTTTTGAAAATGACGTGTTGAACGTACCCCTCCAGGATTTTCAGTGGTTTTTTTTTTCAAGAAAAAAAAAAATAAATAAATAAAAATCAGAGGCCTTACAGAGACTGAATTAAGTTGGCAGTATAGAGCATCAATGCTGGTAGCTAGTAGCTAGTTGCAAGCGTTGCCATGGAAACCGTCGACAAGAAATAACTTGTTCAGTCCTCTGTACGGTGAGTGTTCAAGCGTGAGCTTGTCCGTCTCTGTCACATCTGTTCCGAGTGAATTTCCAAGCTTTTTTTCAAGATGAGCGCTGAATCGAAAAAAGAACAACACCATGTCACAATCGTCTTTATAAACATCTTTCATTTCTAAAAAAGTATCTTTCACCGAAAAACCGCGAAGAAAACAATAATGAATGACATGGTGTTGTTCTTTTTTCGATGCCGCGCTCATCGTGAAAAAAAGCTTGGAAATTCACTCGGAACAGATGTGACAGAGACGGACAAGCTCACGCTTGAACACTCACCGTACAGAGGACTGAACAAGTTATTTCTTGTCGACGGTTTCTATGGCAACGCTTGCAACTAGCTACTAGCTACCAGCATTGATGTTCTATACTGCCAACTTAATCAGTCTCTGTAAGGCTTCTGATTTTGATTTATTTATTTTTTTTTCTTGGAAAAAAAAAACCACTGAAAATCCTGGAGGGGTACGTTCAACACGTCATTTTCAAAACTCTGTTAATCAGCGAATTTTTAACTTAAAGAGCTCCACAAGGTCTCATTTTATAGGTAATTACTAGGACTTTAAGAGCACATAAACAGAAATTTGATAGCTGCTTCCGTTCGTTCAAAAAACGAAAATGTGCAGTACTTTTTGTACAACCTATGTAGAATATTTTTAAAGATAAATCAAATAACATAACCACTCAATATAAAACAATCTAGTGCAAAAAGCCTGCGTAGCTCCGTTGTTACGACTTTGCTGTTTTAGCTGTGTTCTGAGTTTATTACTGAATTTTAGACTTTTTAGTTTGATTTTCATGACTTTTGCTGGTTTTTACAGCAGATTTTACACAATTCACTTGCTTTTAGCAAAAGTTTGCAAGAGCCCGATTTGTACAATTTAGCTTGAAGAGTTAAAGATTCACCATTTGTAAACGCATATGTAAAAGAAAAAGGCTTGTCCATCTATTCCCTCAGTCTTCAGAGGCCGCTGGGTTGATGGACATGGGATGGACTCCATTTAATTCCATCGGAATTTGAGAGAAACGAATGGAATGCCCAATCCCAATAGATCGATGCGATGGGCATCAGAAGGGGACAAAGAACGGGTCTGACATTTCGATTTTTAAGCCAAATATCAAAAAACATCGGCATCATTGGTGCCATAACTAATCACGGTTAATGTTGTCGATTAGTAATCAAAGATTATCAATTTGCATTTACTCCATGCCCTAGAAATTCAAATGATGAATACTTTCTTGCATTTGTTTAAATTGAATAATACTGGTGATCGATCCTCGGTTGTCGAATTTGGCATAAAATCCGAGCATTTTACAAAGAGTTACAATGTGAAAATAAAATGAACATTTTGCACATGGCTGTCAGATTCAGCATTAAAGTAAAGATACACATTTTCCATATAATTTAAGGTCATTCCAGGTGAATTTTTTCCAGATTTCAATCCGCCACAAGCCGCTGTTGGGAAAATCGTGTTTGTGGCTTTTAAAATTGATAACGAAAGAAGATCGTCAGCACCTGTGCAATTTTTTTTATGAATATCTTGAGCCCGAAACGAGCTAAACTGGTAAAGAATTGAAGTCGTATTTCATGGAATTCATTTTGTCATGAGATTAGTCATTGCAAGTGAGTGTGAGTGATAATATGTCCATCTACCTCACTCGCGCTCAATGAAGCTTATGGGAATTTTCGTATTTCATGATTTCCGGCTTTATTTTTGAGTTTTACAGCTTGAAACTTTCAGGATATTTTCCTTAAAAGTATGTTTGCAGGTGCTGAAGTTCCTCAAATTTGTACTATTTACACAAATTCAGCAATTTCAGCCGAAAACTGTTGATTTTTTGAGCAGCGTGATTTTGTGTCCACGGTTTGAACTAATCAACCCTGGAATCGTCTTATTGTAAAATACTTGCAATGATGGGCAAAAATAATTTTTTAAATAAAATAATTGACTAAAATTATTCTAATGTTATTCTTATTAGTAAATCAAAGTTTTGACACTACCAGCCATTCATCTTCTGATAGATGAGTATGCGGGTAGGGCCAACACCCCGAAAAACTAATAGGAATAACATGAGAATAATGCGAATAATTTTAGTTAATTATTCATGGTTATTCAGAAAATGATTTTTGCCCATCACTGAATTCTGGATTATATTTTTTGCCAAATCTGGCAACACTTGATCGATCGTTCACGCGCGAAATCCGACAATGCTGCTTTTGGGGGTAGCCACTGTGGTCAAGCTGCCCTCCGGTCTAGATTGTCTGTCCCCTGTCTTCTGTCCTCCTGCCCCCGTTCCGTTCCCGCTTTCATTTCCCGATTTGATTTATGGCCCCACGGAAAGAGGGAACAAGAACGCTGGCATGGCGCGAGGACCGAGGGGTGGAGAGATCCCTATCGAGGCGAGAAAACACGACCAATTACCGTTCGACAACAAACAAAAGATATTAATAATATTTTATTGCGATTGGATTCTCTCCTACCACAGCAATATTCACTCCGGTTTGATTTTTATGGAAGGTTTATCATCGCCCAGCGGATGGGGAAAAAAGGACTCATCTGTAGGGTCGATTGGCGGCGGATTTTACTCAAGAAATAACTATATCCAATCGCTTGTACCCAAAGTTAGCAAGAGCCTCATTTTGCCTTTAAAGGTATCCGACATGGCCTCCTAAGCGGTGTCCTCAAAATTACGTTCCTTAAAACAAAGTCCATTTAAAGGCACAGCAGTTAGGGTCATGAATTCCCCGCTTCTTCTCGATTTTGGTTGTTGTGTGAAGTGGGGAAAAAATTAATTTGTTGAACTGAACGAGCCACCTCGTCTTGCGTTCACATCACATTAATTTAACAGCTTTCGTCCTGCGAAAATAAATCAACTTCATAGTTAATCAAATCATTAGTCTAGTTCTCTCTGTTTTGCAGAGATCCGTCGAAAAATCCCCCTTTTCTTGTTAACTCTCAGTCGATCAGCTTCAAGTGGAGGGGAAAATTAATTGGACGACTTGACGCAAAAAGGAACAGCATAGGAAATTGAAAGCAGTTGATTTCTTTCTGCTGTAAAGCTCTCCAACTAATGCATTCCTATGAATACCGTCCCACGCTGTTAAAAATACAAAAACTCGCTCAGCGTTGTTCAATGTGGCTTCGAAACCCCGACTGCGATTATGTTCAGACACCTCTAATTATTTCTCCCAGATATTGAAGTACAAGGCTGTGTAATAATGAGTATTTATATCCACAAGCAGTGCTGAAACATATCCGTTTTATTAACAAATACGGAGTCCAAGAGATTATTTACAAGTAGAATTTTAGCCGTTTACGGTCAAAACTCAGTATTCGGAAAATCTTTACCTTACAAATCTACAGCTCAGTTTTCATTTTCAACAAAGCTCTTGAAAAAGCTTTTCTTTCGATCCGGGCAACGAACGATGTAGCAGTTATTACAACTTTGCGAAATGGTTGACAGTGACAAAATCCGCCTTCATTTTCCGGCGTATGCAAAAACAGTACCGTTACGTACGAATAGTTAACGATTCGATTTAAGGACTTCCCAGCGACAGTCCGTTTCTAATCATTAAAAGCTCGAGCTCTACTACTTTTCCCATACCCTCGTTGGACTCTCTAATGACTCGATGTCTGCCTTGACCTTCACTTCGAGACATGGGTGGATACAGGACTCAGCTTTCATTTCAATAATGCTCTTGAAAAAGCTTTCCTTTAGATCCGGGTAACGAACGATTCAGCAGTTATTACAACTTTGCGAAATGGTTGACAGTGACAAAATCCGCCTTCATTTTCCGGCGTATGCAAAAACAGTACCGTTACGTACGAATAGTTATCGATTCGATTTAAGGCCTTTTCAGCGACAGTCTGTTTCATATCATTAAAACTTTGAGCTCTACTACCTTTCCCATACCCTCGTTAGACTCTTTAATGAATCGATGTCTGCTTTGACCGTCACTTCGAAACATGGGTGGATACAGAAATTTGTCTATCTCTCTCTTCTCCCGCTTGAATGAGTGTGTTAGATACCCCTGTGTCCGCCCATATGCTCCGAGCTCGGGGATTCCGTCTTTGGCGATAGACAAGTCAAGTGAATTTATTTTTCAACGCCAAGCAAAGTCTCGTTAGAATAGTGTCTTCATCGGACTCAAAAGTTGAATTTTAAGGATAAAATTATTGAGATGGTTTAAAACTATTTATTTTCATTCGTACTTGGGTGGGAGTAATTTATGAACAATCGTATCGTAGTTGTATCGAGGTTTTGAGGTGCTATCGAGTTCGTGTTATTCTTAAGGGCGGTTTACCTTTAATTTTGTCATAGGCTCGAGACAATCCCCAACCCCGAAACACATGAAAAAGCTGTTAGTACTTCGTTGTAAAATAAAATGAATGATAGCTCAACTCCACTTCTTTTAAATTTGAACTCCTAATTGCAGAAACCTAGAGTAGTACGCAAAACTGAATTTTACAGAAGAAACCAAACAAACTGTTTTAAAACTAAATAGGCTATTTAAAAATGTAGTACCACAAAAAAAACTGTCAAAATTACTTGTTATATTGTTAAAACTACCTCTTTGGCCGTAGACCAGTTTTTTATTTGTTCCTCCGTTGAAATTCAGTTTTTGTGCATTACTTTGGTTTTTGCAAAGGAGCTATTGCATACTTTTCCCTTATAGGCTTATTAACTGCAGTCGATTTGGACGTAAGACCCTGTAAAAAAGACGGTAAGCTTACAAAGAAATCACGAAATCCACTCCCAAACTCATAAAAAATTTCAAATGCGAGTTCGTAATGGCGGTGATAACTACGCCTCTTCTTCTTGTGTGGTGTTGCGAGAACACCTCGTGCATGAGGATGGTGCTTAGTGAGATAGTGAAACCCAATGTAAAAGGCGACTATTTCCGCCATTACGAGCAGGGATGAGAACCGATTCGGAACCCGAGGAACCGGTTAATTTTAGGGAGACCAGAACCGGAACCTGGATGAAAATTTCAAACAGAACCGGAACCGAAATGACGCAGCCAGGAACCGGTTTCTAATCGGTTCTGAATCAGTTCCGTGTCAGCTGTGATATTTTATTTGGGGAAAAATTTTTGGCATGTAGTAAATCTATTTTCATTGTCAGCTGACCTCCTATAAAGAATTTTGTTGCTTAGGTCTGTTTAAAGTTCTATCCCTGTCTGTCTATCTACTGTAGAAATTATATCCGGAAACCTTTGAGCTTAACTAATCGCCTCACAGGTAAACGTCAGTGGTTCACTTTCAATGAAATTTTGAATTTGTTGAATTTTGCCGGAACCGGAACCTGCCCACCGGAACCAGAACCTAAATCATCTGACCCGCCGAAACCGGAACCTAAATCTCTGGCCTGTTGGAACCGGAACCGGAACCAAAATCCGAATCAGTTCTCATCCCTGATTACGAGCTCGCGTTTGAGAGAATTTTATGAGTTCGGGAGTGGATTTCGTGATTCGTTAGTGCACTTATCGTAATTTTTGCAGACCTTCACATTCAAAGCAACTATTAATAAGTCTGTAACAAAAGTTTGCAACAGCTCCATTAGCGGCTCATTTGGTTTGTATTCATTGATTAATCCGTCGACCTTTGACTTTCCACGAGGTTGCGACCCGAGTTTTTTTTTTTTTTTTTTTTTTTTTTTTTTTTTTTTTTTTTTTTTTTCTTTCTCTCACTCAAAAATTTATTTTCTCTCTTTCTCTCTCTCTCTTTGCCTTCCTCATTTTTTTTTAAATGTGAAACTCTGTTATCGTCGTCAACCGGAGTGTCTCTCAATTGAGTCTCGTCGCTCTCCTTGATAATTGTTGCGCTCATTATTATAATAATACTCGTTGGATCCTTCAGCTTTTCTGCACCTCCCTCCGCGCCTGTCCCTTGGTGACTGTTGAATGCTCCTGTCATCATCCTGTGAAGTAGCAGTCACAACTCGTAACAACTCGCAGACCCCTCAGCCCTCTGCTCTCAGCTCTCAGCTTTCAGCGCTTCAGCGAAGGGGGACAAGAGTCGACATATACTGCGCACGTCAATCCAGTCCTCAGCTTAATTGCCAGGTGAGTGTCGCTGTTCGTATTATTTCTCTCATTGTTCCGCACCAGCCGCGAGGCGTGCAATTTGGCAACGTTTAAGTTTTTCCCTTTAAACACATTAGAAAGGTCGAAACGTCTAGTCATCGCCGATGAATCGAAGCATTCGATTTTTTCCGAAAGTTTAAATGGAGGAAGTGCTTCGTTGCCTAATTTCACGCCGTACTACACGGAAAAAAAACTACGGTGAAAATAACCATACGGATACCTGATTTTGGCACCTGCTAGATGTTATGGTAATGTTAACCAGAAGTATACTATGTTTTGACTAGGTACTAGGTGATGTTACCTGATTGCATGTCGAATTTACTTAAAGTATCGGTAAATGTACCATACTTCTGGTCAAGTTTACCATAACATCTAGCAGGTGCCAAAATCAGGTATCCGTATGGTTATTTTCACTAATCTTTTTTTTCCGTGTATGACCACAGAATAATACAATCAGAACGGAAACTCCCATAAGAGCCAATGGAAGCAAGTTGGGAATTTACCGGCACCAATAGGCAACGCTGTGGTCCTATTTCCCAACATGGCGGCGTGTGTGATTTGTGTTGAAACTCATTTATTTCTGTAAATTCTGGAAAGAAACCTTAAGTTTCCGGCCTCGCTTTTATTCTAATGGCATTTCGGAATGAAAATTTCGCGGATCATGTCCTAATTTTTTTTTTTTCGAGCGCGAATCCAGATGTAAACATCCTGTATCCCAACATGGCGGACGCGAAATGAATTTGCTTCAAAATCCGACAGAGTTTCCGTTCTGATTGTATTATTCTGTGCTATGACCTGCAAAAGAAAGTCCTATCATCGAAACCGTCCTTGATAATGCTGTCCATTGATTTCCAAAGATTTTTAGATTTTTTAAGACGTACTTTCAATCGGCAATATTCTCTAAATCAGGGGGCCGATCATTTACCTCATCGATAAACCGATCATTAAGACTGTCAATGAGAAATGCTATTGGTCGATACGTGTAAAATTTGGTTGTTGCTACATGGTAACCATCGTTTAAGTACTGGTTTTATAAAGGTTATTCATTGAATGGCTTTAAAAATCAAGCATTTTAACGATGGTTACCATAGCAACAGCCAAGTTTTATAAATATCACTTCTTTAAAAACAAGGAAACACGTTTACTTGTGACGGTTTTCCTTGTGCGAAGTAAAGTTCTTTTGCATGTATGAGAATCACTGTCTCAACAAGGAATCTTTTACTTGTAGCAGGAGACATTTTCCTTGGGTTAAAGGAATTTCCCTCGGTCAATACTTCATTGTGCAGTTTCTTTAACACTAATGAAATACACCTTGGATTAAAGAAAGAATTCTCTCAGTGTCGCATCACTCGTAGCATGTCTATCGATGAAGTAAATGATCGGTCTCCTGGTCGAGAAACGGAGTAATGAAAATTCCTACCTGAATACTTTTTTTTTTTTAAAGTCATAGTACGACGTTTGCCCAATCTTTCGTATCACAAACCTTAAAAACTGACATTGATTTTAAACGGGGCTGCTGCTCACTTTTTCTGCAGGTGATTTAAGGGTCCAGATGCGTAATATTAGAAGAGGCATCTTTTTATTTTTTGTCTGTTTGTTATTTTTTTTTTTTTTTGCCAGGTGAGGGTTGCTATTCGCAATATTTTTCTCAGACACCTGGCCGTACAACGTTTGCCTAATCTTTCGTGCATAAATCTTGAAAAATGACATAGACTTTAAATGGGGCTGTGGCTCACTTTTGCTTCAGGTGCTTTAAGGGTTAAAAGTGGCGTACTCTTAGGGGGCATGACGTTTTTGCCCCTCCATTATTTGAAATTTTTCTCTTTGTTTTGTTTTGCTTTTTTTTTTTTTGCCAGGCGAGTGTCGCTTTCCTCTATTATTTGAGATTTTTTTCTTTGTTTTGTTTTAATTTTTTTTTTTTTTTTTTTTTTTTTGTGTGTGTCAGGCGAGTGTCGCTTTTCGCATTTTCTTTTTCATCATCCCGTACGACGCGGTTGTCCGATCTTTCGTTCATAAATATTGCAAACTGACATTGACTCTAAATTAGGCTGTGGCTCACTTTTGCTACAGGAGATTTAAGTGTCCAGTGGCGTAATCTTAGTGGAGACATGGCCGGGGTGGCAAAGTATCGTTTTGTCCCCCCTCCCCCCCTCACCCCCAAATTTTGATGTAAAAGAGGAAAGCAGTTGGGAAATCATTAACGTGTACAGTAATGTTTGACTTACCTTCAAGATTAACGACTTAATCACAGAAAACGTTTTCGTCTAAAATTATTAAAGTTTCAATCAAATTTTTACAACCTTGTAGTTCGATCGTGCACTGGCCGATTGGCCTAAATCTGCACTGAACGGTTCCCCGTTCGCCTTGTACACTGCAGCCTTTCCAGTCAATCAATTCAATTCGTAATTCAGCAGGATTTTTGATCCATCTAATGAATTAGTTCAAAGAGTCAGCTCTAGAATATTTAATTTTTGTGCTGCTTGAATTGGCCAGTAGAAAACACAGCAAAATCAAGCAGAACTTTTTTCTTCTCAGCAGTACTTTCATCAGGGAGTTCCAAGAAGTCATTTCCAATGAAGTTTGCCCTTACTTGCAGTAGATGTTTTCTTCAAACTGAAATGCTTGGGCGTATTTCCTCTCCAAACTACTTCATTCCTCAAACGTAGTGGCGGCGCGTGCATCTAGTCCATTTAAAGTCATTAAAAAAGTCGAACGTTGGAGGTGCAAAGTCCCCTCCCTGGAATCGATTCTTTACACGGGTTTAAATTGACTAAATGCGCCATTGTCAAATGGGGCAGTCAGTTTTGCCCATTTCGAGGAATGGGCACTTAATCGACCGGGATATAACATAAGTAGTATTTAAGTAAGTACTTGTTCTTTAGGTTCGTTTTAAGGGGTTATCCATACATAGCAATGGGCAGTGGCGAGGCGTGCCATTTTGCAACGTATCTTCGTCCCCCTTTAAACACATTAGAAAGGTCGAAACATCTGGTCATCGCCTTTGACCGAAGCATTCGATTCTTTCAGTGAGTTTAAATGAAGAAAGTACATAGTTGTCAGATTTCACGCCTCGCTACTGAGCAATAGATCTGTTGCTAGCATTCGCTTCGCTATACCTCAACATTTCCTCACTTTCTTGTGAACGTATGAATCAATCTCTTTAGTGAACTCGATCCGAAAGAATTGAATCCCTTCCTTGGTTGAATGGGGTTTCCCTTCTACGATGTGTTGTTTTTTCACTTCAATCTTCTAATTGAAGTTTTCTTTGTGACGGTGCTTTTTAAAAACGCAAGAACGCTGGCACTTAAATTTCTCGTCTTCAATTTTTGATGAACTGATGAAGAGTTACTCTCGCTCTACCACCCACCGGCTACCTCTTTCTTTTTTCTGTCCTTCTGAAAGGTTGGTTCTTGTTGATTCACGCTCGCTTTGAAGCAGTGCCTCCAAATTTGGCTTAAATAGTACCTACTTTACGTTGAATTTCATAAGGCGTACATAGAGAAATCACTTCTTTGAAAACCAGGAAACACGTTAACTCGTGACAGTTTTCCTTGAGCGAAGTTAATTTTTGTTGCATGGAGGAGAATCACTGTCACAACGAAGAATCTTTTACTTGTAGATGCAGACATTTCCCTTGGGTTAAAGGAATTTCCCCTTAGTCAGCATTTCACTTTGCAGTTTCTTTAACACGAACGAAATGCACTATGTATTCCAAGAAGAATTCTTTCAGTGTATCCAGATACGAACTTCTACCACGGATTATTGAGGTCAAAATAAGACCCCTTTTCCCATTAACAAAGGTCCAAAAGTAACCCCCCCCCCCCTTTGAGTGACTCCCCCTCCCCCCACTAGTCCCAAGTTTTACACAAATTATGGTTTTTTGGAATCGCGACCACAATTAATTATGAAAATAATGAACTGAAAATTGGTGTTTCGAGGTAATTGTACGTGTAAAATCCGTTGACCGCGAGAAATCCAGAAATTTAGTGTGAGTGGATTTACTTAATTTTCAAGCAATTTTGTACCTTTAGTGGCACACATTTTATGTGCGGATTCATAATTTGAAAATTAATTACTACTATATGATGAAATAAGCTTTTTTCCCCGATATGACGCGTTTTAAGCGAGATAATTGCTGCACAATGTAGAGAAGTTAGCGCTTTCACCATATGGTGGCTGGTGAGTGGCAGTAAGTATGAAACTCGCCACACTGCTATTTATTCGAGCCGCTGGCCATAATAAAAGCACTAACTATTCCATATTGCGTTTCAATTATCTCGCTTAAAACGTGTCGTATCGAAGGGGGGGGGGCGAGGAGGGTCAAGAAACTAAAAATGTAAGAGGTTTTACCCATTTGATTTTAGTAATTGATTTTCAAGTTTTTAATCCGGAACATTTAACTTGTGCAGTTAAAGGTGCAAGATTGCCTGAAAAGTACACTCACAATCAGACTTGATTTTTAATTTTTCAAGGTCAGTAAGGAATTTTACGGGAAAAATTACCCCGGAACTTTTTATGAAATTTGGTTTATACATCGTAGTCGCTATTCTAGAAAAACATTTCTTTGAACTTTGGGGGGGGCTGCAGCCCACGAGGGGGGTATTTTCAAACCAATGTTAATAAGAGAAAAAAAAGGTATGTTTCTGACCTCAGAAATACGTGTTGAAGTATGTACTACAGGGCTGAGGTTTGGCGTATAATCAATGCTATTTTTCTATTCACCGATGATTCCACCAGTTGAAAAAAGATTACACAGTTCAGTTCAGTGTATGACTGTAATGCACGAAAATACTCTGATCTGTAATATTTCCTTAATCGATGGCAACTCCGTTGATTAATTAAAATATCCGCAAGTTTTTTAAAGTCATCGACGACTCCACCTGTTGTGGCCGGGTGACCTGGGAAAAGGACACTTTCAAAGACTTATTAATATTCTATGGAAAAAATAAACCTTCGAAAGTGTCCTTGGAATTGGCGTAAAACGCACTGATGGCGAGTTACGCGATGAAAAGACCCAACTTGGAGATTGGGTCTTTTTGCGCTTGGAGGCGCATAAAAAACCCCAGGAGATTGCTCCTTCGGGCTTAGCTAGGTTTGGACACCTAACCGGACATGTCTTTGGACAGACGAGTTGGGTGACCTTGGAAAGTCAAGACAAACCGTATGGAAGCGGTTTGCCGGTGTCGCTTGGAGACGATCTTAAAGAGAAAAGAAAAACTAAAGGAAGCGCATGGAGACGCTGGGTCGGCTTGGAAACCGTCTAGGCGCTTGGAGACGCGGGACGGCTTGGAGACCGTAAATTACGGGGACTTGGGATTTTACCGGAGGTTTGGAGGCCTCAGAGCTTTGGAAGGCCCATTGAACGATGAGAGGTATGGAGGCCTCTTTGAGTAGCGAAGACCGCAACAGTAGGAGCTATGGAGGGCTCACTGTATGAAGACAAGAGCTTTGGAGGGCTCACGGCATGACAGGTACAGGGCAGGACTTCAACTCACCATGCAAAGCAGGGCTGGAAAGGCAGCAAGCAGCAAAGACCGGAGCAGGCAGCAGAGACTGGAGCAGGCAGCAGAGGCAGGAACTTGTTCATCGGCCGAGGCACGCTGAGAAGTGAGTAGCCGCGAGGCGCGCACTGGTATATATAAGGAGAGCGCGCGCGCGACGCAGCGAGGAGACACGTGGCGAGGTCAAGCGGCACGTGGACAGCGCATAGCGCGCGGCAAGCGAGCAGTCGGCGAAGCTTCGCGGCAAGCCGCGGCAGTTGGCGCGGGATTCAAACAGCGTAGCGGCGCAAACATACCGCCCGCCTTGACAACCCGTAGGGTTTCAAAAGAGAGTAAGAACAAGAACATGAGTTGAAAAAAGATGAGTAATATATATTGTGTAGAATTAAGTACAGCTAGAAAAAAGAAACATGGTATGGTTACAAGGATGACATCTGAGCAGATAACTTAATTGCGGCGCCTCCTGTGGTCGTCTCTGCTACTGTATGGGTGAGACCTTCTGCCGTGGTTGTGGGCCTGGTGCTCGGACGCACGATTGCGGGACCTTCCTACTTGGACCTCGGCGCGGCGCTGGATCCATCTGGCGTCTTCTGACGGTCTGATTCGGGAGTTCCTGACAGGAGAGTTGCCCAAAGGATCGAGCTGGTCCAGGGCAGCATGGAGCATCCAGAGGGGCGTCTGCACGGCCTGGTCACACTTTTTCCTCGTGATAGGATTGGTGGAGGCTGGTGGAGAGGTCACAGGTGATGGATTCACTTTCGACACTATTTGGTTTGCTGGTAGTGATGGAGCAGCAGGCGTGACCACAATCTGAGAAGTACACAAAGAGGGGAGTGAAGCAGGGATAGTAATATGAATAGTGGGTGAGGGAACCGGGGTGGGCGCCAAAGGGGATATGAGCGAAATAGCTGAATGAGGTGAGGCACGTGAAGGCGGAGGGGTGCTCAGCAATTCGTCCTCCTTGGATGGAAGAGGTGAAAACATGGAGATAGTTGCTGAAAGAGATGGAGAATGACAGGGGGTAGATGAGGATGGAGCGGAGGAGGAGGGTTCTGGCCTAGGAACGTGAGATGAAACTTTCAGAGGTTTGGTGGACTTTCTCTGCGTACAATCCTTTTTCTCCTTCGACAATCTTTTTGCCTTTGGCTCCTTTGGCGGTAAAGGTTTTGCCTTCCCTTCTTTTACAACAGGTGACGCCTTGGCTAGTTCTTTAAGCTGTCTAAGTAGTTCAAGTGGTTTATGGCGCGAGACAAGAGGCGATGACGGTTTACCAGATCGGGGGTATTCTCGTGAAGGCTTGGGAGGGCTGGCCAGATTGTCGATGGCCATAATCTCAATGTCGCTCTCAGAACTGGAAGACATGATCTGAAACAAACAAATTACCAGTAAGCAGGGAGAATGGAGCTTCATTGCTTGCCTATGGGGAGAGGGAAGAGTTTGACGATTGGACGTCGGACTTCGCCATTTTGTGTTTTGAGAGAGACCACCCGGACCACACCATCTTTCCCTGGAAAGAGCTGGGAAATTCTCCCGGTACACCAGTTCAGAGGGGACGAGAGAGGCTCGTGAACGAGAACTAGGTCACCCACTGCGAGGTTCGGGCGCGGTTTGAGCCATTTGTGCCTGGCCGTAAGAGTTTGTTCGCCTAAGAGAGAGAAATTTGCTGACAATTGGTCAGAATTTGATAATGGACGCACATTTTAAAAGTCGGTAATGTTCCCTTCCAACTTTACTCTCTTCATGTAGTCGACGATGTCTTCTTCAGCTCCTCGATCTACAATTCTCATTCCGCTTTGAGCATTGCTTGAAAACATTGCTTTTGTCCCTTCACCTGGAAAATTTATCGTCTTAGAGTAGTACTTTGGCAACTCTTTGGCTAGAAATTCGAGCTTAGCCTTAATTTCTCTAACGTCATCGTTCAAATCGTTGACAGGATCAAAGACAGCTGGAATTATGTCATCAGGATTTGTTAACAGAGGTGCATTAACATTTTGGATGTTCCACTTTGTGCCGGGAATTGAATTGTTCCTGTAAAATCGCAGTCGGACAGCAGCTGGTGTATTAACGTCGGCAAGGCGACGACGTCTGCCTGAGATTGGTGAAATGCACATTTTCTGGGCGAGGTATGAATCGCTGCGCCTCATCAAAGGAATCATCAGGATAACAGGTACGAAAGTAACTTCCGCATCTTTTAATACTCCGACGAATTAAGAGGGCGAGTAATTGGATCTGGGAGATATGTTAACGTCCGAAGCACTTGTTGGGAATCAGAAGGAATTGGCGGGACCGTGAGATTAGTGTGCTGGGATAGTTTGCTTTCGGCGTGCTATCAACATTTTAGTTTGATGCAGCGCAAGATAAGCCCGGGAAAATTTGATAAATATTTCCGGGGGCCGGCGCTCTCGTTGGTGCATTTTGGAAGATGGCTTGAGTTGTAACTACAGCAGAAAAGCCACACTGCCTAGTTGTAATGGGAAAGGGAATGGCCTTGTTAGTGTTCAGCTGATCTAATCGTTTTTGCGCTGTTTCGCCATCTTTTGTTCCGGGCAATAGTCGTTCACGGATATCTTGGCCAGTTGACTTGAAATTGTTTCATTAAACGCATTTCTTCTAGAATCATTTCGTGCTCTATTATGAACAGCACGTGATCCAGTGCCTCTTTTTAGAAACTGAAAATTTACTTTTACCGGTACCGTGATCTTTAGAGGGGAACGACTCCTCCATCTTGGTAGTTTTCGGGTCCATTGAATACCCGGATATCACGCAGCTGGACAAACGACGATTACTAAGGAGAAAGAGATCTGAAAACCCGGGCCCCGGGAGGACAAATGTTGTGGCCGGGTGACCTGGGAAAAGGACACTTTCAAAGACTTATTAATATTCTATGGAAAAAAAAAACCTTCGAAAGTGTCCTTGGAATTGGCGTAAAACGCACTGATGGCGAGTTACGCGATGAAAGACGCAACTTGGAGATTGGGTCTTTTTGCGCTTGGAGGCGCATAAAAACCCAGGAGATTGCTCCTTCGGGCTTAGCTAGGTTTGGACACCAAACCCGGGACAGTTTTTGGCAGACGAGTTGGGTGACCTGGAAAGTCAAGACAAACCGTATGGAAGCGGTTTGCCGGTGTCGTTTGGGAGACGATCTTAAGAGAAAAGAAAAACTAAGGAAGCGCATGGAGACGCTGGGTGGGCTTGGAAACCGTCTAGGCGTTTGGGAGACGCGGACGGCTTGGAGACCGTAAATTACGGGGACTTGGGATTTTACCGGGGGTTTGGAGGCCTCAGAGCTTTGGAAGGCCCTTAAACGATGAGGGGTATGGAGGCCTCTTTGAGTAGCGAAGACCGAAACAGTAGGAGCTATGGAGGGCTCCTGTATGAAGACAAGAGCTTTGGAGGGCTCAGGGCATGACAGGTACAGGGCAGGACTTCAACTCACCATGCAAAGCGGGGCTGGAAGGCAGCAAGCAGCAAAGACCGGAGCAGGCAGCAGAGACTGGAGCAGGCAGCAGAGGCAGGAACTTGTTCATCGGCCGAGGCACGCTGAGAAGTGAGTAGCCGCGAGGCGCGCACTGGTATATATAAGGAGAGCGCGCGCGCGACGCAGCGAGGAGACACGTGGCGAGGTCAACCGGCAAGCGGCACGTGGACAGCGCATAGCGCGCGGCAAGCGAGCAGTCGGCGAAGCTTCGCGGCAAGCCGCGGCAGTTGGGGCGGGATTCAAAAAGCGTAGCGGCGCAAACATACCGCCCGCCTTGACAACCCGTAGGGTTTCAAAAGAGAGTAGAACAAGAAAAATGAGTTGAAAAAGATGAGTAAATATATTGTGTAGAATAAGTACAGCAAAAAAAAGGGAAAATGGTATGGTTACAAGGATGACCTTTAGCAGATAACTTAATGCGGCGCCTCCTGTGGTCGTCTCTGCTACTGTATGGGTGAGACCTTCTCCGTGGTTGTGGGCCTGGTGCTCGGACGCACGATTGCGGGACCTTCCTACTTGGACCTCGGCGCGGCGCTGGATCCATCTGGCGTCTTCTGACGGTCTGATTCGGGAGTTCTGACAGGAGAGTTGCCCCAAAAGGGTCGAGCTGGTCCAGGGGAGCATGGAGCATCCAGAGGGGCGTCTGCACGGCCTGGTCACACTTTTTCCTCGTGTTTGGGTTGGTGGAGGCTGGTGGAGAGGTCACAGGTGATGGATTCACTTTCGACACTATTTGGTTTGCTGGTAGTGATGGAGCAGCAGGCGTGACCACAATCTGAGAAGTACACAAAAAGGGGAGTGAAGCAGGGATAGTAATATGAATAGTGGTGGGGAACCCGGGTGGGCGCCAAAGGGGATATGAGCGAAATAGCTGAATGAGGTGAGGCACGTGAAGGCGGAGGGGTGCTCAGCAAATTTGTCCCCCTTGGGTGGAAGAGGTGAAAACATGGAGATAGTTGCTGAAAGAGATGGAGAATGACAGGGGTAGATGAGGATGGAGCGGAGGAGGAGGGTTCTGGCCTAGGAACGTGAGATGAAACTTTCAGAGGTTTGGTGGACTTTCTCTGCGTACAATCCTTTTTCTCCTTCGACAATCTTTTTGCCTTTGGCTCCTTTGGCGGTAAAGGTTTTGCCTTCCCTTCTTTTACAACAGGTGACGCCTTGGCTAGTTCTTTAAGCTGTCTAAGTAGTTCAAGTGGTTTATGGCGCGAGACAAGAGGCGATGACGGTTTACCAGATCGGGGGTATTCTCGTGAAGGCTTGGGAGGGCTGGCCAGATTGTCGATGGCCATAATCTCAATGTCGCTCTCAGAACTGGAAGACATGATCTGAAACAAACAAATTACCAGTAAGCAGGGAGAATGGAGCTTCATTGCTTGCCTATGGGGAGAGGGAAGAGTTTGACGATTGGACGTCGGACTTCGCCATTTTGTGTTTTGAGAGAGACCACCCGGACCACACCATCTTTCCCTGGAAAGAGCTGGGAAATTCTCCCGGTACACCAGTTCAGAGGGGACGAGAGAGGCTCGTGAACGAGAACTAGGTCACCCACTGCGAGGTTCGGGCGCGGTTTGAGCCATTTGTGCCTGGCCGTAAGAGTTTGTTCGCCTAAGAGAGAGAAATTTGCTGACAATTGGTCAGAATTTGATAATGGACGCACATTGTAATAGTCTGTAATGTTCCCTTCCAACTTTACTCTCTTCATGTAGTCGACGATGTCTTCTTCAGCTCCTCGATCTACAATTCTCATTCCGCTTTGAGCATTGCTTGAAAACATTGCTTTTGTCCCTTCACCTGGAAAATTTATCGTCTTAGAGTAGTACTTTGGCAACTCTTTGGCTAGAAATTCGAGCTTAGCCTTAATTTCTCTAACGTCATCGTTCAAATCGTTGACAGGATCAAAGACAGCTGGAATTATGTCATCAGGATTTGTTAACAGAGGTGCATTAACATTTTGGATGTTCCACTTTGTGCCGGGAATTGAATTGTTCCTGTAAAATCGCAGTCGGACAGCAGCTGGTGTATTAACGTCGGCAAGAGCGACGACAGTCTGCCTGAGATTGGTGAAATGCACATTTTCTGGGCGAGGTATGAATCGCTGCGCCTCATCAAAGGAATCATCAGGATAAACAGGTACGAAAGTAACTTCCGCATCTTTTAATACTCCGATCGAATTAAGAGGGCGAGTAATTGGATCTGGGAGATATGTTAACGTCCGAAGCACTTGTTGGGAATCAGAAGGAATTGGCGGGACCGTGAGATTAGTGTGATCTGGGATAGTTTGCTTTCGGCGTGCTATCAACATTTTAGTTTGATGCAGCGCAAGATAAGTCCGGTAAATTTGATAAATATTTCCTGGGGCCGGCGCTCTCGTTGGTGCATTTTGGAAGATGGCTTGAGTTGTAACTACAGCAGAAAAGCCACACTGCCTAGTTGTAATAGGAAGTGGAATGGCCTTGTTAGTGTTCAGCTGATCTAATCGATTTTGCGCTGTTTCGCCATCTTTTGTTCCAGGCAATAGTCGTTCACGGATATCTTTGGCCAGTTGACTTGAAATTGTTTCATTCAACGCAGTTCTTCTAGAATCATTTCGTGCTCTATTATGAACAGCACGTGATCCAGTGCCTCTCTTATTAGAAACTGAAAATTTACGTTTACCGGTACCGTGATCTTTAGATGGGAACGACTCCTCCATCTTGGTAGTTTACGGGTCCATTAAATAGCCGGATATCACGCAGCTAGGACAAACGACGATTACTAAGGAGAAAGAGATCTGAAAATCCGGCCCGGAGGACCAAATGTTGTGGCCGGGTGACCTGGGAAAAGGACACTTTCAAAGACTTATTAATATTCTATGGAAAAAATAAACCTTCGAAAGTGTCCTTGGAATTGGCGTAAAACGCACTGATGGCGAGTTACGCGATGAAAAGACCCAACTTGGAGATTGGGTCTTTTTGCGCTTGGAGGCGCATAAAAAACCCCAGGAGATTGCTCCTTCGGGCTTAGCTAGGTTTGGACACCTAACCGGACATGTCTTTGGACAGACGAGTTGGGTGACCTTGGAAAGTCAAGACAAACCGTATGGAAGCGGTTTGCCGGTGTCGCTTGGAGACGATCTTAAAGAGAAAAGAAAAACTAAAGGAAGCGCATGGAGACGCTGGGTCGGCTTGGAAACCGTCTAGGCGCTTGGAGACGCGGGACGGCTTGGAGACCGTAAATTACGGGGACTTGGGATTTTACCGGAGGTTTGGAGGCCTCAGAGCTTTGGAAGGCCCATTGAACGATGAGAGGTATGGAGGCCTCTTTGAGTAGCGAAGACCGCAACAGTAGGAGCTATGGAGGGCTCACTGTATGAAGACAAGAGCTTTGGAGGGCTCACGGCATGACAGGTACAGGGCAGGACTTCAACTCACCATGCAAAGCAGGGCTGAAAGGCAGCAAGCAGCAAAGACGGAGCAGGCAGCAGAGACTGGAGCAGGCAGCAGAGGCAGGAACTTGTTCATCGGCCGAGGCACGCTGAGAATGAGTAGCCGCGAGGCGCGCACTGGTATATATAAGGAGAGCGCGCGCGCGACGCAGCGAGGAGACACGTGGCGAGGTCAACCGGCAAGCGGCACGTGGACAGCGCATAGCGCGCGGCAAGCGAGCAGTCGGCGAAGCTTCGCGGCAAGCCGCGGCAGTTGGCGCGGGATTCAAACAGCGTAGCGGCGCAAACATACCGCCCGCCTTGAAAACCCGTAGGTTTCAAAAGAGAGTAAGAACAAGAACATGAGTTGAAAAAAATGAGTAATATATATTGTGTAGAATTAAGTACAGCTAAAAAAAAGGAAACATGGTATGGTTACAAGGATGACATCTGAGCAGATAACTTAATTGCGGCGCCTCCTGTGGTCGTCTCTGCTACTGTATGGGTGAGACCTTCTGCCGTGGTTGGGGGCCTGGTGCTCGGACGCACGATTGGGGGACCTTCCTACTTGGACCTCGGCGCGGCGCTGGATCCATCTGGCGTCTTCTGACGGTCTGATTCGGGAGTTCCTGACAGGAGAGTTGCCCAAAGGATCGAGCTGGTCCAGGGCAGCATGGAGCATCCAGAGGGGCGTCTGCACGGCCTGGTCACACTTTTCCTCGTGATTGGATTGGTGGAGGCTGGTGGAGAGGTCACAGGTGATGGATTCACTTTCGACACTATTTTTGTTTGCTGGTAGTGATGGAGCAGCAGGCGTGACCACAATCTGAGAAGTACACAAAGAGGGAGTGAAGCAGGGATAGTAAAATGAATAGTGGGTGAGGGAACCGGGGTGGGCGCCAAAGGGGATATGAGCGAAAAAGCTGAATGAGGTGAGGCACGTGAAGGCGGAGGGGTGCTCAGCAATTCGTCCCCTTGGATGGAAGAGGTGAAAACATGGAGATAGTTGCTGAAAGAGATGGAGAATGACAGGGGGTAGATGAGGATGGAGCGGAGGAGGAGGGTTCTGGCCTAGGAACGTGAGATGAAACTTTCAGAGGTTTGGTGGACTTTCTCTGCGTACAATCCTTTTTCTCCTTCGACAATCTTTTTGCCTTTGGCTCCTTTGGCGGTAAAGGTTTTGCCTTCCCTTCTTTTACAACAGGTGACGCCTTGGCTAGTTCTTTAAGCTGTCTAAATAGTTCAAGTGGTTTATGGCGCGAGACAAGAGGCGATGACGGTTTACCAGATCGGGGGTATTCTCGTGAAGGCTTGGGAGGGCTGGCCAGATTGTCGATGGCCATAATCTCAATGTCGCTCTCAGAACTGGAAGACATGATCTGAAACAAACAAATTACCAGTAAGCAGGGGGAATGGAGCTTCATTGCTTGCCTATGGGGAGAGGAAGAGTTTGACGATTGGACGTCGGACTTCGCCATTTTGTGTTTTGAGAGAGACCACCCGGACCACACCATCTTTTCCCCGGAAAGAGCTGGGGAAAATTTTCCCGGTACAAACCATTCAGAGGGGACGAGAGAGGCTCGTGAACGAGAACTAGGTCACCCACTGCGAGGTTCGGGCGCGGTTTGAGCCATTTGTGCCTGGCCGTAAGAGTTTGTTCGCCTAAGAGAGAGAAATTTGCTGACAATTGGTCAGAATTTGATAATGGACGCACATTGTAATAGTCTGTAATGTTCCCTTCCAACTTTACTCTCTTCATGTAGTCGACGATGTCTTCTTCAGCTCCTCGATCTACAATTCTCATTCCGCTTTGAGCATTGCTTGAAAACATTGCTTTTGTCCCTTCACCTGGAAAATTTATCGTCTTAGAGTAGTACTTTGGCAACTCTTTGGCTAAAAATTCGAGCTTAGCCTTAATTTCTCTAACGTCATCGTTCAAATCGTTGACAGGATCAAAGACAGCTGGAATTATGTCATCAGGATTTGTTAACAGAGGTGCATTAACATTTTGGATGTTCCACTTTGTGCCGGGAATGAATTGTTCCTGTAAAATCGCAGTCGGACAGCAGCTGGTGTATTAACGTCGGCAAGAGCGACGACAGCCCTGCCTGAGATTGGTGAAATGCACTTTTTCTGGGCGAGGTATGAATCGCTGCGCCTCATCAAAGGAATCATCAGGATAACAGGTACGAAAGTAACTTCCGCATCTTTTAATACTCCGATCGAATTAAGAGGGCGAGTAATTGGATCTGGGAGATATGTTAACGTCCGAAGCACTTGTTGGGAATCAGAAGGAATTGGCGGGACCGTGAGATTAGTGTGATCTGGATAGTTTGCTTTCGGCGTGCTATCAACATTTTAGTTTGATGCAGCGCAAGATAAGTCCGGTAAATTTGATAAATATTTCCTGGGGCCGGCGCTCTCGTTGGTGCATTTTGGAAGATGGCTTGAGTTGTAACTACAGCAGAAAAGCCACACTGCCTAGTTGTAATAGGAAGTGGAATGGCCTTGTTAGTGTTCAGCTGATCTAATCGATTTTGCGCTGTTTCGCCATCTTTTGTTCCAGGCAATAGTCGTTCACGGATATCTTTGGCCAGTTGACTTGAAATTGTTTCATTCAACGCAGTTCTTCTAGAATCATTTCGTGCTCTATTATGAACAGCACGTGATCCAGTGCCTCTCTTATTAGAAACTGAAAATTTACGTTTACCGGTACCGTGATCTTTAGATGGGAACGACTCCTCCATCTTGGTAGTTTTCGGGTCCATTGAATAGCCGGATATCACGCAGCTAGGACAAACGACGATTACTAAGGAAAAGAGATCTGAAAATCCGGCCCGGGGGACCAAATGTTGTGGCCGGGTGACCTGGGAAAAGGACACTTTCAAAGACTTATTAATATTCTATGGAAAAAATAAACCTTCGAAAGTGTCCTTGGAATTGGCGTAAAACGCACTGATGGCGAGTTACGCGATGAAAAGACCCAACTTGGAGATTGGGTTTTTTTTGCGCTTGGAGGCGCATAAAAAACCCCAGGAGATTGCTCCTTCGGGCTTAGCTAGGTTTGGACACCTAACCGGACATGTCTTTGGACAGACGATTTGGGGTGACCTTGGAAAGTCAAGACAAACCGTATGGAAGCGGTTTGCCGGTGTCGCTTGGAGACGATCTTAAAGAGAAAAGAAAAACTAAAGGAAGCGCATGGAGACGCTGGGTCGGCTTGGAAACCGTCTAGGCGCTTGGAGACGCGGGACGGCTTGGAGACCGTAAATTACGGGGACTTGGGATTTTACCGGAGGTTTGGAGGCCTCAGAGCTTTGGAAGGCCCATTGAACGATGAGAGGTATGGAGGCCTCTTTGAGTAGCGAAGACCGCAACAGTAGGAGCTATGGAGGGCTCACTGTATGAAGACAAGAGCTTTGGAGGGCTCACGGCATGACAGGTACAGGGCAGGACTTCAACTCACCATGCAAAGCAGAGCTGGAAAGGCAGCAAGCAGCAAAGACCGGAGCAGGCAGCAGAGACTGGAGCAGGCAGCAGAGGCAGGAACTTGTTCATCGGCCGAGGCACGCTGAGAAGTGAGTAGCCGCGAGGCGCGCACTGGTATATATAAGGAGAGCGCGCGCGCGACGCAGCGAGGAGACACGTGGCGAGGTCAACCGGCAAGCGGCACGTGGACAGCGCATAGCGCGCGGCAAGCGAGCAGTCGGCGAAGCTTCGCGGCAAGCCGCGGCAGTTGGCGCGGGATTCAAACAGCGTAGCGGCGCAAACACCACCGGTTGAGAAAAGATTACAGATGCGAGTATTTTAGTTTATTACAGCCATGCACTGAACTGAACTGTGTAATCTTTTTTCAACCGGTGGAATCATCGGTGAATTGAAAAATAGCATTGATTATACGCAAAACGGCAGCCCTGATGTACTAAGACTTTCAAAAGAATCTTCCCTATCACGGCGAGAGGGGAAATTTTCTTACCCCCACTCTAACGCTCGAGGAGAGAGAGAGAAAGACATTGTCTCACTCTCTCTACTGCCGAATGATTGGGAAGAGGGCGGGCGGAGCCATCGAGTCAGTGCGAGTTAGCTGTGTGCTTGCTGCGAGCAATACCTGTTTTGTTATCTCGATACGAGTCAAGGGCCGAGCCCTGCGAGCTCTCGTCGTTGACCAAAACAACGTTGGATGAGTCTGTGTGTGAGTGTGTGTGTGTGTGTGTGTTCTCCTCAGTTTGACACACAAATGTCTCGAGCAGATTTTCATGATCTGCGAAGCCGAGTCGATTTTTTCGTTTTTTTTTCGATCTGGCTTAAATTATCCGAGAAAGCAAAAATTGTCTTGATGATTTCTTGACTTTCACTCTGTGTTCGGGAAATGTATTCTTTCGGGCAAAATTGACGGATACGTGGGGGAGGGAGGGAGAAAGAAAGGGAAAAATGAGGAAAAATAGGGAAGAAACGGGATAAAGAGTGAAAACAGAAGAGGGTGCATAGCCACGGGGGGGGGGGGGGCTGTATCCACAAATGCCAAGTGAGCAAAAAAAAAGAAGAAGAAGAAAAATGGTTGACTCTGAAAGATACGCAAATTTTTAAAATTTATGTCTGCTTCTCATTCTGCAAAACGCGAGAACCATTATTTAAATTGCTCCATAGATGTTAAGATAAATTTTTTTTAAAAGGGAGGGGGAGGGGGGGGTTTCCCTTTCCCAATTTTTTAGTAAATTTATCCGCAAAGTTTGAGATTATCTACGTCTCGATTTTTGTTATTCGTGTGACGTCTAAGAAGTCAAAAGTCGGCCTTTAATGGCCACATCCATGGGCGTAGCTACTATGGGCCCGGGGGGAAGGGTCAGGCCCCCTGAAAAATCTGATGTTAAAAAAAAAAAAAATTGTAAAATGTAAAGTAAAATAAAAAACTCTGTCAACAGGCATGAAGTATTTTTACATTCAACGGAAAACATCAAGAGGGTAATCCGTTCAGAAAGGTCCTTCTTTTCCTCCCCCCCCCCCCACCATTCTTTCGTGTTTTACGATGTTATTATTATTTGAATTCGTGAGTACCAAAAAATAAATTCTAAGGTTAGATTTTTCTAATTATATCGGTTTATGCAAAGTAACATGCAATTACTTTTTGCTCGCTTGTTTATTTTCTTATCATTTGCGAGGTGAAGGTAGCTTGAAATCTCTTCTTAGGGCGGCAAAATTTGGGCCCAAAATTTTGGCAAAATTTGACCCCCTCCCCACCGGGGTTTCCAAACTTGGCCCCCTAAAAAAAATTGTCTAGCTACGCCCATGGCCACATCAGTCTTCATTGGCAGTCGGTTGGTCTCTCGGTCTTGGTTTCATTTCAAAGGTCAATTTATTAGCTATTATTTGAGACCAAGTTAATCCCATTTAGGTAATCTAGTGCAAAACTGACAAAGTTCGGACAGTTTTTAAAAAATCGGAGTAAAAACATGGCGAACGTATATAAAAAGTAATTACAAATTCAGTCCCATTTGATGATCCCATCATCCATTTCTTGGTTCGTTTGAAACGATCAAATGGTTTACCTTTCACTCGGGCCATATTATTGTAACTGTAAACCTCTCATAGCTTTATTGGTCCTCACCTTGAGAAATTCGGATCAATTCGAATTGAATTAGAGATCTTATGAGACCTCTCGCGGCAGCAGTTATAGAAATTTGGGGTCACGCTGGAAAAGGGGTTGCCCCCCCCCCCCCTGTGACTAGATTTTTTGGTTTGATGCTCCTTAGAGCCCCTTTCAGATATAACGAGGATTCGAAAAAAGTGCTCTGTCAATTTTTTAGGGCACATATGACTGATCTTGAAGCTAAGAAATTCGTGAATTTTCAAGTAATCACGGTCAAAAATATTTGATTTGACCTCTTCATCGCGCCTTTGATAAATCAATACCTCAAAAATGTATTGATGGATCATTATTTACTTTCGATCAAAACCGCCAACTTTCTGGTGCTTGCCGAAAAAACCTTGGATTTATTTGAGTTTTTTAAGACCATCTCGCGGCTGCGCAGTTAGAAATTGTTTTCAGAGAATCAGATTTAAGCTGAAAAGCGGGTTGCGACCCTCCTCCCCGTGGATACGCTTTTTTGGTTCAATGTTCCTTAGGCCCTTTTCAAGACACTGTGAGGACTCGAAAAAGTGCTCAGTCAATTTTTTAGGGCACATGACTGGACTTAAAGCTAAGAAATTAGCGGTTTTTTGAGTAATCAGAGGTAATCAGAAAATATTCAATATGACCCCTCATCGCGCTTCTGAAAAATCGATACCTCGGGGATGAATTGATGAATGGCAATTAAGTTTGGACTAGTCAAAAGCATAAGCTTTCTGGGACTTGCCGTCGAAATCTGGGGTTCATTCGAGTTTATTAAGAAAACCTTACGGAGCCTCTCGCAGTCGCCGTCGGACCTTTATTTTCAGAGTTATACGATGGAATGGTGGTCACTCCCCGCTCCCCCCCCCCCCCCCCCCCCTCCCCCCCTAGACGAGATTCTTTGGTTCAATGTTTATTTTAGCCTTTTTGAGACACATTAGGAGGACTCGAAAAAGTGCTTGGTCAATTTTATGCGGGGCGCATGACAGATTTTAAAAGCTAGGAAATTCGCCGATTTTTGTGTAATCCGCGGTCGAAAAGAATCGATTATGACCCCTCGTCGCGCCATTGAAAAATCGATAGCTCGAAAATAAATGGATGTTTCGCAATTTGGTTTCAACTAGGTGGAGGAGTAAGTTTTGCGGCATTTGCCGTAAAAATCTTGGATTTATTCGAGTTTTTTAAGAGGCCTTACTTGACATATCTCGCGGCTGCGCAGTTAGACATTTTTTCAGAGTTACCCTGGGAATCGGATCGCCCCCCCCCCCCCTTGACAAGATTTTTTGGCTCGATGCTCCTTAGGGCCCTTCTGAGTCATTATGAGGACTCAGAAAAGAGCTCAGGCAATTTTATGAGGCACATGACCGGCCTTAAAGCTAAGCAATTCGCGGATTTTTGTGTAATCAGCGGTCAAAAAGATTCGATCCGACCCCTCATCACGGCTTTGAAAAATCGATACATCGAAAATGAATTGATGGATCGCAATTTAGTTTAGACTAGTCAAAAGCGTAAGTTTTCTGGTATTCTCTGCCAAAATCAGGGATTCATTCGAGTTTGTTGATAGACCTTACAGAACCTCTCGCGGCCGCACTCGGACATTTATTGTCAGAGTTACGATGGAATGGTGGTCGCTCCCCCCCCCCCCCCGAGCAAGTTTTTTTTTTGTTCGATGCTCCTCAGGGCCCCTTTGAGACATTATGAGGACTCGCAAAAGTGCTCACTCGATTTTAAAGGACACATAGTCATGACTGGTCTTAAAGCGACGAATTCCAAGGGTTTTTGCAGAATCAGCGGTCAAAAAGATTCAATCTGACCTCTCATTTCGCCTTTGAAACATCGATATCTCGAAAAAGAGGTTAGCAAACGAGCAATTTGGGTTCGACTAGTGAGAAGCGTTAGCTTACGGGGAAAATTTTGCATTCATTTGAGTTCATAATAAGACCACATCCCCCGCTGCAGTTTGAATTTTTTCTTTGAGTTACACGCTGAAAAGGTCACCTTCCCTCCCTTCCCCTCTCATAAACAAGATTTTTTGGTTTGATGCTCCTTGGGGCCTTTCTGAGACTTATGAGGACTCGAAAAAAGGCTAAGTCAATTTTATGGGGCACATGACTGGTTTTTAGAGATAAGAAATTCGCGGATTTTCTTGTAATAAGCGGTCAAAAAGATTCGATCCGACCCCTCATCACGGCTTTGAAAAATCGATACATCGAAAATGAATCGATGGATCGCAATTTATTTTGGACTATTAAAAAGTGTAAGCCTTTTGGTGCTTGCCACGAAAATTTCGGATTCATTCGAGTTGATTAAGAGACCTTATGGAATATGGAACCTCTCGCGGCCGCATAGTCGGGAATTTAATGTCTGAGTTACGATGGAATGGTGGTCGCTCTCCCCCCCCCCCGGAACAAGTTTTTTTTTTTGGTTCGAGGCTCCTTAGGGCCCCTTTGAGATATTCATCGGGGGATCCAGGAATCTATCCTTCTCTCTCTCTTTCCTCCTTTATAATGCGTGTGTTAGAAAAGGACAGATCAGGGGCAGTTACGTGATTTTCGCCCCCTCTTTTGTCCTTTTCTAACTCATGCATCTAAATGGAAAAAGAGAGAGAAGCACAATTTCTTGGATCCGCTAGTGGAGACATTATGATGACTCGCAAAAGTGCTAACCCGATTTTTAAAAGGGCACGTGACTGGTCTGAAAGCGACGAATTTTAAGGGTTTTAGCATAATGTCGGTCAAATAGATTCAATTTGACCCCTCATCGTGCCATAGAAACATAGATATTTCGAAAACGAGTAAATGTTTCGCAATAGGGGTTGGACTAGTGAGAAGCGTTAGCTTTCCAGTGCTTGCCGGGAAAATTTTTGGGTTCATTTGAGTTTATAATGAGACCTAACGGGCCATCTCCCCGCTGCAGTTTGAATTTTTTCTCATACTTACGCATGCTGAAAAGGAGGTCACTCTCACTTGCTCTCCCCCCATCATTGGACAAAATGTTTTGGTTTGATGCTCCTTAGGGCCCTTTTGAGACTTGACGAGGACTCGGAAAAGGGCTAAGTCAATTTTATGGGGCACATGACAGGTATTAAAGCTAAGAAATTCGCGGATTTTTGTGTAATCAGCGGTCATAAAGATTCGACCCGACCCTGCATACATCGCGTCTTTGAAAAATCGATGATTGAAATGAATTGATGGATCGTAATTTAGTTTAAATTAGTTAAAAGCGTAAGTTTTTTGGCGCTTACCACGTAAATTTCGGATTCATTCGAGAGTTAATTAAGAGACCTTTAGGAACCTTTTGTGGCCGCGGTCGGATATTTTTTGTCAGAGTCACGCTAAAATGCCCCCCCCCCCCTTGGACAAGATACTATGGTTCGATGCTTGTTAAAGTCCACTTTGAGACAATTTGAGGACTCTTTTAATTTCTTAGTGTTTATTGCAGTGTTTACAAGGGCATATATACCACGATATTTTTCTGCCGCAAGATTCGTAATTCTTTCACCAAAATCTAATTCAAAGTTTGTTCAATGAGCAAGAAGACAAATATTTATCTACCAGCCCACGGACTTCCTGGAAAAGTTTGGGAGGGAGGGGAGGGGGGCTTGAGCCCCCCTATAGCCCTTGTGAGGCGCTGCCACATTCTACTGTTAACGAGACGAATTTTGCGGATTTCTGAATATGCACCGGTCAAAAAGAGTCGAACTGACTCTACATCGCGCCTCTTGAAAATGAAGCGATGTATCGCAATTTGGTTTAGATTAGTCGGAAACGTAAGCTAACGGGTACTGATCGTGAACATTTTAGAATGAGTCGAGTTCGTTAAACGACCTTTTACGGTCATCGTTCAGACTGTTTTTATGTCAGTTACGGCGTTAGGAGGCGCGGGCCGCGGGCGCCTCCCTCAATCAGGACTTTTATCGGTCCCACTTTCCTTGGGGCCACTTTAGCGTGATAATCGGATCCGAAAAATAGGCACAGTGATTTTTCAGGGTGCATATAGGAAAAAAATGAGGTCGGAACTCGGAACTCGCGGATATCAGCCTTCTCAGCGTAAAGTTATATTAGCTCTGGCCTCACCTCGCGCCCTTTAGAAATCGTTTTTTTTTCCGAAATTTAATCTCGAAAAAGATTGACGGGTTGCTCCCGGACTTCGGGGTTCAATAACCTTATTTGGTACTCATGTTGTTAGTTTCTAGTTGACATGTCGAGATAATGGCGGTATCTCAAGCGTTCATTTCAAATCATTGATACGAGGGTCGTCTCAAAAATTAAGTATCTTTTTTTTTTTTTTTTTTTTTTTTTTTTTTTTTTTTTTTTTACAAAAAACTATTGACGTTAGAGAAAATCTGAAAAAAGTGTTAGACGCGCCGGATCCGCAGCTTTAAAAGAATCTTTTAGATTTTTAGTACCCTTAAAATTGAACAAAATTTTACCGCGACCATCACAAAGGGCTTAAATTTTTACTCAATAAAAGGTATTGTTTTTCAGACATGGAAAATGAATGTTGTTTCAGAGACAAAGTGGAGGTGAAAAAATGTCAGAACTAATAAAATGGCATCTAACTTTACTTTCCGACAAAGTTTCCCGCTTTGTATTGACATTTTTTATACCTTTGGCAAAGTTTTCTTATTTCATTAGAAAAGAACGTCAATATTTGGATCCTAAATCAGGATAAACAGCCTCTTTCTGATAGGATAAGGAAAATGTTGCAAAAGGTATTAAAAATGTATAAGGATAGCAGGAGTGAAGACTACATCAAAAAGTAAAGTTAGATGCTATTTTAAAAGTTTCTGACATTTCTTTAACCTCCACTTTTTTCTCTTAAACAATATTCATTTCCCATAACTGAAAAACGATACCATTGATTGCGTAAAAATTTTTTGGGCCCCCTGCGATGGGAGGTGGGGCACTGTAAAATCGCCGCCATTTGTTTCATTTTAAAGATACTGAAAATCCAAAAGAGGGGGGGGGTCAAAAGCTGACGATACGGCGCATCCGCGCATCTAACACTTTTCTCAGATTTCCTCTAACGTCAATAGTTTAAGAAAAAAAAAAGAAAAAAGTTCATCCTTACTTTAGAGACGACCCTCGTATATTCGAAGTTTTAAAAGCCGCTAGGGGGGGGGGCTTTCCCTCTTTAAAAAACGTTTTACTACGTATGCGTTTAGTTTCCGGTTGACGTGCTTTTATCATATCATAGAGGTATCACAAGTTTTCAAATTTTTATTTCATTGTTACTATTATTATTATTATTATTTTTATGTAATAAAAGAAGCAAATTAAAAGAAAATGAGAGGGCATAGAAAAAAAGCCTAGTTAAAAGGGGGAAGGAGAAGCTAATTCACAATTTGTCACAAAAACACTGCTTTTAGGTCTGCTGGGCATCAAAATCCTTCAGTGCGCGACTGCCCGCCCCCCCCTTCAACGCAAAAGAGACTCCTCGCCCGCGCCACTCTCTGCTTTTGAAAAGCCCGCCGTTAAAGGAGCTCTAGCACCGAATCGGATAGAAACAAATGGACCAGCACGAAGTGATTGCTTTATCTCCCAACGGGCCAACGGCGATACATTTACGACCAATGCAGATCGTAGTAGTAGTAAATAGTAAAAATCATGAATGAATTCTCTTATCTCAAAGTGATTCGCACCCGAAAACCAGGTATCAAAAAAGAGCGCAGGTTACCCAAGAACGCACGCCCGACCTGTAAAGAGGACGGGCCATCACTGAAACTGGTTCGCACATCACCTCTGTCGTCTTTCTTGCGCATTGGAGAGGGTAAGAAAATTTCCCCTCTCGCCGTGATAGGGAAGATTCTTTTGAAAGTCTTAGTACTATGACTTTCACAAGATAACCCTGGTCGAAATTTTCACTTCTTCAAATATCAGTAAACTTTGAGCAATTTTGTGACAGTCAAGTGTTCAAGGACTAAGCAGAATGCCCATTTTAGAGTACGTCTTACAATCAGGGCTGCCGTTTTGCGTATAATCAATGCTATTTTTCAATTCACCGATGATTCCACCGGTTGAAAAAAGATTACACAGTCCATTTCAGTGCATGACTGTAATGAACTAAAATACCTGCATCTGTAATCTTTTCTCAACCGGTGGAGTCGTCGATGACTTTAAAAAACTTGCGGATATTTTAATTAATCAACGAAGTTTCCACCGATTAAGGAAAGATTACAGATCAAAGTACTTTCGTGCATTACAGTCATACACTGAACTGAACTGTGTAATCTTTTCTCAACCGGTGGAATCATCGGTGAATAGAAAAATAGCATTGATTATACGCAAAACGGCAGCCCTGCTTACAATGTACAGAATAGACAATGTGTAGAGAATCGACTATTTTACTAGTGAATACTCTTTTGTCGAGGAAGGCCAAGGGCCATCTTCGGAGGTTAGGCCATAGGCCCGTCCCTGAGATGGGTGTGTTGGTATTAAGAAGTTAACACATTTTTACGTTATTGTTGGTGTGGCCCGGTGGCCACACACAACTCACTACCGACGAGTAGAAGAATTAAAGAATAAGTTTCACTCTAGGAGCGAAACCCCCGATGAGGTACTCACATTAAGTTAACGAGAAAGTAACTACGACACGGCACGAAGCAAGCGATCTAACAGAATAACAAGGGGAGGCCCAGAACTCGCCGCCTCCGATTTTGAAAACAATTGCACGAAAATGTAGCTAAAGTAAAACTATTAGACCCGTGTTTCTCACTTTTTGCCAAAGGGACTTCCTAAAGCGTCAGGATTTTTTTAAAAGTTGCCGAAATTCACGTAAAAGCCCGAGCGGAGAGCGTTCCGAATATTTACATGAATTTCGGCAACTTTCAAAAAATTCCTGACGCTTTAGGAAGTCCCATTGGCAAAAAGTGAGAAACACGGGCCTAATAGTTTTACTTTAGCTACAATTTCATGCAATTGTTTTCAAAATCGGAGGCGGCGACTTCTGGGCCTCCCCTTGTAAGACTCTTTTATGAGAGAGGGAGTCGGTAGCCAAGCTCACTCCGCTCCACGTCGCTAGATGGCGCATCACCCTTGCGGGTTGGTGTCATCTGTCCGCAGAGAGAGGAATGAGGTGGCCAGCATGATTGTTCCCTATCTGACAAGGGTGGTTCTCTACAGATGGAACAATTTAAACAATGATAATATCGACCAAGATACTTCTTTTTAAAGTCATAGTACCTGGAATTCAGTTCATTTCAATCGATATTTCGATTTTCAAGCAAAACAGCGGAATCAGCATCACTGATGCCGTAACAAATCGGCTTCTGTCTGTTGGGCGTCTTCTATTCGTGGTGTAGGCAATATTATGAAGACAGCTGATTAAGCACATTTACCCTTATCGTCCGTGGAAACAATGGGTCTGTTGCATACTTTTGCTTCAGCGCTATGGAGGGTTTATTCTGGTGTAAATTCGAGTGATAGTCACATTGAGAGCATCAAATAGTTTCAAAATTCCACGAAAGGCGTTTCAAGGAAAGCCGAAAACGGTGGTCGAAAGGGCGAATCAACTCTGCATGCATGCAGCACGAGCAGCAAAGATGGCCGACGACGGGATTTGGCGAAGTAGATACTTACCGGGTGTTTCCTTTTCAGAATTCCGGCAAATCGACACAGAACGTAATTAAGTCACCGCAATAATCACGGGTTAACGAGAAAGTAACATTTTCCTGATAAAAATACTCAGAATGAGCTAAATTTAAGCACTATAAGGAAGTGAGACATTTGTTCACATTCTAATCAACAATATAATTGCCCTCATCGGCCATCTTCTGGTGCTCTAGGTGCATGCATGCAGGGTTGATTCACCATTGCCATTTCCATCTTATAGAATAGAAAACTCACCACTGCGTAGCATGGCGTCGCATGACATCTGGCAATGCTGCATATTGTCCATTTAAATCCGTATAAATAATCGATTTGAGGAAGTTCACTTTGCACCTCCAACGTCTGGATTTATGAGTGGATTTTGAGACTATTTGATGCTCACAATGTAACATTCGCGCGATTTTACACCAGCATCAACTCTCCATAACGCTACATTAAAAGTATGCAAGAGACCCATTGTGGACCCAAGAAATAACCATCTGTCTTTTCTGTTTCAATCTCTAGAGTCCCTAGATTAATAGCCTGATAAGATGACATTATCTTGACGTTTTCCCACACCTTTACACTTAGAGCCATTATTTGTTTGAACACGTTACTTTATTTTTGGTCTGAACTCATAATGAGCGGTTGGTTGCTGAGCAGCGTAACTTTATCGCTTCCTTTCTTTATTTCTTTCCCGTTCCTCGAACTTGTACAATTTGCAGATTCTTCGCGCATCCTACTCTTCCTCACTTTCCTCTCAACTTTCAAAAGTTGTGCGAGGAATAGACGCGAAAAGCGGAAACTTTTATGCTAACTCGCGTAACAGTTCGTTCCCTGGCGCAGTAAAGCGATGCAGCTGTTGATTTTTAGAAGCCAAGCAACGCGCTCAACAACGAAATTTATTTTCCTGCCAGTGAAAAATATAACCGAGTCTCGTACGTATTTGCATTAAAATGATAAAGTAATAGCTGAGGCTTTTGCTACATTGTTTTTCCATGCAAGTCTTAACATCGCCACGTAATACCTACTTGTGCTTAGGGAAAGTTTGCAACATGCGAATTTCTTGTTACAAGGTTTACTCTTGCTTGAGTTAAAAGGAAGCATTTTGTGGACAAGACAAAGGATCATTGTTATGTAGTCATATTTCTGAGAAATCTTTCTAACAATTTCCCATAAGGTCAATTCCCCATCTGACTTTTCAATTTTAAAACTTAACCCATACACAGAGAATCCCTTCTTTAAAAACAAGGAAACACGTTTACTTTTGACAGTTTTCCTTTCGCGAAGTGAAGTTCTGATTGCATGAAGGGGAATCGCTGTCACAAGAATCTTTTACTTGTAGCAGCAGTCATTATCCTTGGGTCAAAGTGGTAGGCAGACGGATTATCCAATTTTTTTATCGATTACCTTTTAGCGAAGACCACTTGACGCATTGAATGACCAACCGATAGAAAATATTCTTCAAAGACTAAGATAAACAAGTAATATACAAGTGGGACTTCGGAAATAATTTTGTTTATTCCTTTCAACGAGGAGGATATGTTGTACCGCGGGATCAATTACAAGATTCTTCTTTTAAAGCGTGCTTGGAGAGTGTTGAACGCAAATTTTACTCAAGGCAAGTTCCTCTTATTTTGTTTATGATGACCGAATTCTTGCTTTAATATAGTTCAGTACCAGCATGCTGAAAGTGAAGTAGGCCTATTTAACAACATAACTGTCCGCGAAAGCACCAAACATCAGTGTTTTTTTTAAAATTAAATTTCAATGTATTTCAATTAACTTTCTTGATAAATACAATAACTTTGTGCAAATCAATGGTATTTGGGACGCTGATTTCAAAAATGATGTCATTTTCTACTTAGCTCGTCCCGATTTTACGCATATTCTACTTTTGAAAAATGTTCGTGATAAAGTTTAAATTGTGGAAAATCTAGAATATTTCGTTCAAAACTAAGGCCAAATTCGAACTCGGCATGTCGAGTTACGGCGGAAGGGCCGCAGCGTACGCGATTACAGGTCCAATTATAAGAAAAAAAACCCCATGTTTGTGTCTAGGGACCCTTGTTTTGTATTCATTGGGGGCGGACATCTATGTCGTACGTTAAAGCGTAAAAATCCTGAAAAGTGAGCCGGAGAGGTTATCTTCGCTTTATGATTTGGTTAAGAGTCCTCAAGAAAAAGTTGATCCTATGTCTTTTTCCTATCCTCATTGGTTCTTACTTTAATTTGAACATGAATTGATCATTCGCGATAATCCATGCGAACTGATAATTGTCATGTTAAATGAATCAGATAAAGCGATGTATCAAAAGAATATGAAAGAAGGAACATCTTCCGTCATTCTACCGCTTTTGAGCATTAACCTTGCAAATAGTAAAAAGTTATTGAGAATTGTTGTGTTACCTTCTTTGTTAACCAGAATGAAAGAATTTCTGCGCCAACGCTTCTCAAATATGATCAGGAAGCGTATTTTTACGCTGCCATTTAACCGTGACACTGAAATATCAATTCAAAACTTAAGATTGATTTTAAAAACTCTGGAATACTGTCAACTCAATCAACATATCTAACAGGTGACTCCTGAACATCGTCTGTGCTTACAACTCCAAGTTCGGGAAATGATGCTTGAAAACCAACAACAGATTCGAGCGACCGATAAATTCAAATGGAAAACTTACCGCCGAAATGTACGTAAGATCGAGGTGTATCAAAACTTGACGGAAGAAAAAGCGTGCTTGGAGAGTATTGAACGCACTAACTGGATCGAAATCGTCGCTCAAGAAACCTCTGGCAATTCTAAATTTCTCATCCAATCACTACATTTCCCTCGTCTCGGCTTACATTTTGATCGTAATCATGGCAAATTTTACTCAAGGCCAGTTCATGCATGGGCGGATCCAGCGATCTGGCAACTGCGCATTCTCCTCGTTTGAATGCGTGGGAACCAATCGATTAGTCAAGGGGCCATGGCCCCCTCAAGAATCGATTCTTTCTCATACGTTCAAATGGGAAGAATGCATGGTTGCCATATTGCTGGATCCGCCCTTGAGTTCATGGTTATGCTCATGCTCAATCTCAGACATTAAATACATTGCACGGGTTTACGAATTATTTAATTTTAGAGAAGATTGAGAAAGATTCAACTGTTAGAAGAACCGAAGTTATTATTCCTCATCGAAAAGTTACACCTGAAGGCTCATTTCACTCCAATGCATCAAAGGCATATCTGGATGAAGTTCAATCATCCTCTTATTTTGTTTATGAAGGCGATGTGAAAACGGGCTTACTAAAGTCCCATAAATTCGGGGCTCAACTTTACTTAGCCTTGTTTTACTATTGCACAACATCTTTGGATGATCACGATGCGTGCAATGGGTCGGTTGCACACTTCGGCTGGAGCGTTTAACAGTATCTATTCATATGTACAAAGCCGCAAAAATGACAATAACAGCATCAGAAAACACGAAAATCAATAATAAACTCACAAATTGCGAAAAACACTAGACACTATTACCCCTGTATCTTTCCACCACGTGCACGATATTTCGCGAAATTAGCGCGGCACATTTAAATAAACACGGCCGACTGTCATCACATCTGACTTCATGAACTAATAAACAATAAACACTGACGGCGTTTGTTCGAATTCTTATGTTTCAATATCCTGAATTCCTCTTATAAGGTTGTGAAAGGTACAGAGATCGATATTTGTGTCGAAAACTTATCAAAATGAAACATAATACACAGGAGTTCCAAGAATGATGATTGAAACTGGATTCAAACTTGGAACTCCTGTATGTTATTGTTTCATTTTGATAATTTTTCAACGTAAATATCGGTCTCCGTACCTTTCACAACCATTTGTGAGGATATTGAAACGTAAGAATTCGAACAGACCCCGTCATTGTTTACTGTTTATTTGTTTATGAAGTCAGCTGTGATGACAGTCGGCCATGTTTATTTGAATGTGCTGCGCTGATTTCGCGAAATATCGTGCATGTGGTGGAAAGATACAGGGGTGAATAGTGTCTAGTGTTTTTCGCAATTTGTCAGTTTATTAATGAATTTTGGTGTTTTCTGATGCTGCCATTGTCATTTTTACGGATTTTTGCGTATGAATAAATACTTTAAAACGTTCTAGCTGAAGTGTGCAACAGACCCTTTGTAATGCCTATCATTTAGCATAAGAAAATCTAGAGAAGTGTGTAAAAGAACAGCCATTTGGCCCATCGGGCCTCGTCTTCTGTCGTGTACGCTAGAAATTCCAACGTGAATCACGTGACCCGTGAACCGAGTCAGCTCTTGTTAAAACTTTGTGAAGTTGGGGGGGGGATCTTTTTCTTTTTTGTCGAGCGTTAAGAAGTGCCTCTAGAGAGAAACGTTTAATTAGTAGGTTGGCAGCACTGTACGATGCGCGTAACATAAAACATTCCTCGCTATGATCCATCTGTACCTCCCACCCCCCCCCCCCCACTCTTCCCGTTCTTCGTCGTCTCATTTCGCCGTTTCAAATCCTCACCTTCGTCTTGTGGTCTCCGCCGCCGCTTCGGTTGCGAGCAATGTTTATCTTCGATTTGAAAATAAACATGTAAATAGTGTTTTCGCCCTTTCCGAACTTCTGAAGTGTTTGCCGCCGCTTGTTTTCCTCGCATGTCGATGGGCGCACAGTGTTTCGTTTTTACTTTCTCGCTCCCTCAAGGAGAGAAAGATGTCATCATGATCAGTGGCGTAGCGTGCAAGTTGGCAACATTGTATTAAGTCCATTTAAACACTTATAAAAGGTCGAATGCGAGGGTGTTCACCGAACACCCAATAGTTCGATCTTTTACATGGGTTTAAATGGACGAACAGCAACGTTGCCAAATTGCACGTTACGCCACTGATCATGATCCTCCTGATCATACCCTTATAGTGCCGCCGCTTGCCATCTTTGGTAGGAAAAACTCGTGATTCTTCGTAACTGATAATTTCGAGAGTAAGATGCCACAAATTAAGACGGTTTGCCGAATCGCGGGGGGGGGGGAGGAGCAAAGTTTTCCGCTTTCCATAGGGCTTGGCCCATGGTTACGATCTGGAATGTATGAGTTTATTCGTCAGGAAAATCTCTGTCAACGTGCTGAAGGATAGCGCGCATAATCTGAAAAAACTTATTGAAATCAAAGACTATTTACATACAGTAAAAATCACTGCACAGGAAAATAAAAACATTTAAAAATTACTAGAGGCTTGCAGAATTTTTTTTTTATCTTTATAAAAATTATAGTTAAACATGCCAGATTTAAACAATTCACGAAAATAGGTAAACTGAGGTTCAAGTCCAAAAAGGTCTAACGTTAACAAATGGAAAATGGCGGGACTCGTAAAAGTTACATACTTGCCGGAAAAACCGATTTCAAGAAGCATGCTCCTATGTCGGCACGCTTAAAAGGAAGTTTGGGTTTTCCATTTCATGGCATTCCAGGTGCCTCTGAGTTTTTTTGTCTCTCTCTTCGGACAAATATTGATCACGTCTAATAGGAAATGATATCATCACGTGACTTTAGTCACGTGAGCATGGTCTTCTTTGCGGTTTATTATCAACTTGAATTTTTAGTTTTGGGAACCAAAATTTATTGCGGCTTTACGCGACGGTCCCCAAAAGGCGTTAAATGGTGAGAACTTACGTTGGGTTTTAAATGGGTCTGTTGCGTACTTCATCAATATAACTCATTGTTTCTATCGTAAAATTCGGCGAAAATAACGATGCGCACAATAAAAACGTTCAAAATCCACTCATTAACTCAGAAAATACCTTCCATTTCAAACAACCCGCGCTACACTAGACACCATATCACCGACTTATAACTACTAAGATGGAACCATCTCGTTTTTGTAAACATGAACAGAACTTACAAACATTGGAATTTTTCGTTTAGATGCGTACATTTCTTATATTATTTTGTAATTTTTGATAAACCGAAAAGACCAGACAGCAAATGCAGCTTATATTTCACGTATTAAAAAAGAAATTCCATCATTTTGCAGTTACGAATTTGTTTACTTATGCACGGTGGTTCCGTCTATGTAGTATTATACCGGTGCAAATAGTGTCTAGTGTAGCGCGGGCTGTTTGAAATTGAAGTGATTTCCTGAGTTAATGAGTGGATTTTGAACGTTTTTAATGTGCGCATCGTTATTTTCGCCGAATTTTACATAGGATTTAAGGTTCTATATTGTTGTAGCAAAAGTATGCAACAGACCCATTGTCGTGTTGGGGCTCTTGGAAACTTTTGCTATGATCAAAGAAGCAAAGGAATATAGTCATATCTTCTGGAAAAACCAGCCTGATTTTAATCAGAGAACACTTTAAAAAAGTAACTTTTTAACCTAGAATTGTTTCTGGAAAGTTTTTATTACGCTTAAATGATCAAAAACTATGAGATTTTTTGTTTTTATGGCTTATTTTTACTGAAGGTTGCCCATTTTATCTTTATCTTCGACCATTGTGTGCTGCACTTCCCATCACATTCAAACACACTCTCTTCACCAACTTCGCTCGTTTCTCGCTTAATCAATCTTTCATAATTTAAAAAAATCAGTGGTGCAGCGTGCCATGTGGCAACGTTGCAGTCCGTTCATTTAAACACATGAAAATGATCAAGCAATAGGGTGTTCGGTGAACACCTTCGCATTCGACCTCTTACATGAGTTTTAATGGACACAACGCAACGTTGCCAAATCGCACGCTACGCCACTGAAAACAATGATCAGGACCGCCAGATTGCACGCTTCGCCACTGCGTTACGAATCGATCCTCCGTAATCAGTGATCTGCGGGCCGATCATTTACTTCATCGTTAAACCGATCGTTATAACTATCTACGAGTGATGCTATTGGTCGAATATTGTAAAACTTAGCCGTTGCTGTGGTAACCATCGGTATAGTGTCCGTTTTTTAATTGTTACTCATGAATAGCCTTTATAAAACGAGACCCTTAACCATGGGCGCCCGCAAGGGGGGGGGGAAAGGTGGGGCACTAGCCCCCCCCCCCCCGGAATTCAAAACTGTCAAAATTTCGCGAAGAAAAATGGAAGGACCGAAAGAAAATGAAATGTGAATCTAAGGAGTAATATAGTTGACGAACTTTATTATTAGTTTATGTTGTAAATTTAACTCAATTTTTGCAAGGAATAGTAGAATTATACATTTACTTACCATTATTATCATCTGTTGTCCGTTTACTCATAAAATCAAACACGTCAAAATTATTATTACTATTCGGATACACCTAAAATGGCTTAATAATTGTACACTATTTGTATGAGGGAAAAAAAAAAAAAAAAGTCTTCCCTTCTTCCTCAGGGGGGGGGGGGGGGGCTTGACCCCCCAGTGGGATTCAAAAATGTTGCCCCCCCTTGGAAATTTTTCTGCGGGCGCCCATGCCCTTAACGATGGTTACCATAGCAACGGCCAAGTTTTACAATACTCGACCAATAGGATCACTCGTAAACAGTCTTATCGATCGATTTAACGATGAAGTAAATGATCGGCCCGCAGACCCTTAAATCGCCTGTAGTAAAATTTTTCAACAGCCCCACTATTGTAGGATATTTACTCGGAAGAGTTTTGGAGTTGGTTCTTTCTGATCACATCCGTTTAATCTAACTCATTTACTATTCTACCTATTAATAGCCGTCGCACCACTATTATTTATTGTCTCCAAGCTACATCTGCGAACAGATTTTCAAATCTTGATTTTAGTGCTGTAGCGATATCCGAAGAAATCTTACGTTCCGACCCACTGTTCGGGAACGCGTCGTCCACCGCACCGCCCACCTTCAGCTTGCGTCCGCACTCGTGAAGCCATCGATGTGTGAGGTGATTAAAGTAAATATGGGCGCGGGTGTTTTCACCCGAACGTAAACCGCGGAAGAACAATTAAAATATCCCTCCACCCCTCCCTCCACCTACAATCAAACCCCCTTCCTCGCCCCATCGCACACTAGATCAAAACTTGGGTTTTTTGGACATGATGAATTGTTGATTTTTTGTTTTAAAAATATTTCAATGTTGATATTTTCTTGCAGAAACTGTGTCATTAGACTTGTTGCAAGTAGAGTCCGTACATAGTAGGATTGTTGCGCCGTATCATCTTCTCTTTCTTCAAAATGAAGAAGAAGAAGGGGATCAATCTGGGTACTGTCAATGTGTAATAAAAACGAGTATGCGAAAAGTGAACAAATCGTTAGCCATCTGCATTTGTCTCTTGGGGCTTCCGTGTGAGCCTAAATCTGAGAGCCAATAAGGGACGGATCCCGACTTGGCGCAACTCTCATAGCATATGTATAGGGGCTCTATGGTTTCAAGCTATAACCTACACGGAGAAAAAAGACTGGTATAATTTACCATCATGATGGCTGATTTTGACCTCTGCAAAATTATGGTAAATTTCACCAGATTGATGGAGACGGTAACAAAAAATTTAGTAAAATTTACCATTATCTCTTGTTGAGGTCAAAATCAGCTATCATGATGGTAAATTATACCAACTTTTTTGTTACCCTCTCCATCAATTTGCAGAGGTCAAAATCAGCCATCATGATGGTAAATTATACCAATCTTTTTTCTCCGTGTAAATGAGTTTACAAGTGTTTGTTACCTTGCTGTTAACGTAGCTCTTGCCAACCGTTGCTGTAAGCAGTTAAATAGTTAATTATTGACTAAAATCCAGTCAAGATTACAATTAGCACATTGAAATGTTTATGTAATTCACTCACAAACTGTGAGTCTATCGTAAAAATCTTATTGTGATTAAGACTGTAAAGTTAAAGGCGTAACACCGGAGCAACACAGGTACCATGGAGGTTTCTTATCTTATTTAAGACTTTCCTCTCTGTGTTTCTGTAGACAGAGAGAGACACATTAGACAGGAATCTCCTATGATACCCGCGTAACTCCAGCATCTTTGCTCGTATGAATGGCGGAGCTACGCAGATGTGTTATGCGCTTTCGGTGTAACGAGTCACTTTCTTTATAGTAACTGTCCGGGTTGATTTGTTTCAGATTGGTGGTCTCAAATTCTCGATTTTGGCACAGGGCTTCGCAAGGTTTTCATCAGGGATTGGGAGCTAGAGCCGTGCAGTGGTCAGATCTGAATTTTATGTTCTCCTCGGCAGAAAACTGTGGGAATACTAAAATGAGTTACAATTTATCATTCAAATACTGAATTCAAAGACTCTTGCACCAACAGAACTTGATTTCAAAGATTCGGTTTCAAGTTATTGCGTTGGGGCCATAAACCCAACGCAATAACTTGAAACCGAATCTTTGAAATCAAGTTCTGTTGGTGCAAGAGTCTTTGAATTCAGTATTTGAATGATAAATTGTAACTCATTTTATAGTATTCCCACAGTTTTCTGCCGAGGAGAACATAAAATTCAGATCGGACCACGGCTCTTGCTTCCAATTCCTGGTTTTCATCATTGAATGACCGAAAGTTCCCTATCGTACAAAGTAATCAAATCTATAGGGAATTGCAGAATTTTATTTTAAGATGAGCACAAATTGTGTTATTTGAAAAAAGATAGGGATGTGAAGGCTTACAGCGTAGCCTAAACACGGTAAATAGAGGTGGCTTAATAGCCGGTACACACTGGAAGTTTGGTTGGCTGAAGAGTCGAAAGACGATAATTTAAGTGGCTGAAGAGCCGAGAAACGGTAATTTTGATTGGATTTGAGCCGAAAAGAAACTTTACTTTTTATTTAGGAATAGAATGACTAAAAATGGCTGAGGTGAGTTCAGTTAAAACAACAGTCGAGAAAATTTAAGGAGAGCTTCTTATTTGTTGTTTGTTGTGTCTTGCCTTTTCATCGTGAAGTTTCTAGTGGTCGGCCCTTCTCTCAGTTTCTTGATATCATCATATTTATTGATGGCTAATATCGGCGAGTCATCACTTTTTTTGGCGAGGATTTTCAGGTTGTCATACCAGACGCATTTGTATTTGAGTCCTTTTGCGACGTTTTTAACTTCGAACATCAAGTTGTTGTAATAGTTAGAATGATGAGTTTTGCATCAAAAAAGACATAATGTGTCCACGACACTCACCATCCATCAGTGTTAATTTTACGAATTTTAAGTGTTATAGAATAATTCTAAGCCTACAATTTCATTTGAACATCGCTATCTTATGTATTTTGAGACGCTGTTTTCAAAAATGCTATCAGTTTTCATTCAATTGGCCTAGATTTTACGTTAATTCGAAATTACGTCTTCTTAGCAAAAAATTCGAAATTCTGGAAAAAGTACGAGTTTTGAATAAAAACTAGCTAAGGCTGAATTTGAAATCAGCAAGTCAAAATAGATGGTGAACTCCGCGAGAGGGGTGAGAAAGAGGTATATTATGATGGAAAAACCTGGTTTTACGTTAATAACAGCCGGACATACTTTGTCGTTAAGGCGTAAAAATCAGAATGATGGTGATTAATAATACGTTGGTTAGTTTCTTGCGTTGTTATTTGTTTTGTTTTTATCTGCTTCATGAATCTTTTCTTAATATCTTTGTTTTGAAAAACAACTAATAATGCATCATTTTCCAATTTTATTTTAATTAGATGAGCTGCTACGATTTCATACGGTCGTTTCACCATCTCAGCCACTTTTGCCAATTCTCCCACCAAAGCCCTAGAATCAACGAGTGGAGACAAGTGTTCATTGTGGATTGTGACATTCTTATCCTTGGAGTACTGTTTCTGTTCGTTCAATCTATGTTCCAATTCTTTCTTTTTTTTTTTTTCTCCGAGCATAAAGTTCGGTATTCAAGAGCTATAACAGTTGTAGAGGTTAACGACTTGTGAGTCAAAGGATTGACAGCCTTAGACGGCGTGTCACGGGAAAATATAGCATTTACCTGAAATATGGAAAAAAGATTATTAAAGCTGAAAGAAAAGATTATGGTTAGTTCAGAAAAACAGCCTTAGACGGCGCGGCGTGCGATTTCTCAGGAAGTGATATCTAAAAGCAACAAATCAAATCCAGAAGAGCTGAAAAGAAAAGATTATGTTTAGTATAGAAAAGCAGCCTTAGATGGAGTGCAAAGATAAGAGAAGGCTGGACAACGAATGACAGTTTGTTTAGCAGCGCTAATCGTATTTATAATGAAAGTTGCGCATGCGTGGAAGTTGAACTTTTATGTAATAGATCAATGGAAAGTTACATAATTATTCCGTAATAAATATGTAATGAGGAAATTTCCACCAATTACTTAATAATCAACTGAAAAGACAAGATACGTAAGTTGTTGGGTTGCAGGTGCGCAGTTACGCAACTTGTAAACATAATATTTAACTTTTGAAAACGGAAATAATACGTGTACTCAACGTACCCCCACAATTTTTTTTTTTTTGACTAGGGTATGAAGAAAAAAAAATTATGAAAAATGCCTCCCGGCAGGCCGGTAAGACGAAGTAGATTCCATGCTTGGTTAAATCATTTTTTCACAAATTTAAATATAGGTTATAATTTTTGTTGAATTTTTCTCTGAATTTTTCTTTTTTATTTAATCAGCTGCTCAAAATCCAAATATTATTGTGAAAAAGATTATATTACCAATAGAGAAATGTGTAATCTTTACAATGCAAGTGAGAAATAAAAGCTAGGTTATATAAGTTTTTCACAAATTTCAATAAATAGGTTATGTTATGATTTTATTTGAATTATTCAATTCTTTTTTTTTATCAGCTGTTCAACATTTAAATAAAAATGCCCATGAAAAAAGATTATAGTACCAAGATAGAAAAATGTCTAATCTTTGTAACGCTAATGAGGAATAAATCTGATAAGAGCAGCTGATAAAACAAGAAAATAAATAAATAACGTACCTAAGCAACAGTGTACGTGTAAAACAAAGAAAGAGCATTTATACCAGTACACCATCCTTGTCTTTCACTTGTAAAATCCCATAAGAAACTAAAAAGCTCGTAAAACACGTAAAACACAAGGAAAATTTAAGGAAAAGAGCATATGAACTAAAAACATCCTCCACGATATATACTAAAATTTACGATACAAAAAAACAATTTCTTCATATAAAAACACCGCCAAAAAACCCGAAAAACACATCACTATAACTCGCTTACAACGCAAAACACAAAAAAATGACTCGAGTAAAAAAGCTGCGTAACAAAACGGCTAACATAAATTTTCCCAAAAAAAATACTCAAAACAAACACTCCTAAAAATAAACCTCAAAAACACATTTTACGACTCAAACACGGCCCATAACGCGGAAACTAATTGTCGGATTTACACCATCTTCGAACTCATCCAAGAATTAAACCCAACGAATAGTTGAGACAAATTTCAAAAATAAAAACCAAAAATTACGAACAGGATCGTGGGACATAAAAACGGTAAAACTGGCTGAAACATACATATAAAGATATATATATATATATATATACAATTTTCAACGAGTGGTATTTTCTCACTCAGGGGACCATGAAACGTGCTCATTTGATAAAATTTCCCGAAAAATCCAACATCGCACCCTCCGCAATAAGTAGATTCATGGAATCTACTTAAAAGATACGATGTAATAGAAAATTTAACTGAGATCAACTTGAAGAAAAAGAAAAGAAAAAAAAAAAAAAACACTTGAGATCATTAATTTGGTATTTGCCGGTATATATTGGCTCAAGATTAAATGAGATCAAAAATTACCCTTTCTTTTTGCTTGTTTGTATGTGTCATACGTTGCTAAAATTTCCATTTCTTCGCTGGGTTAGTTGCTTTCATCTCCGTGTAGGCGTTTCAGTTTGAACCTGTTCGAGCGTTTTTTTTTTTTTTTTTTTTGTTTTTTTTTTTATTTTATTATTTGAATTTTGATGGAGGTATTTTCGCATGAGGTGCGCTGTTTCCTTGGTGATTTGGAAATTGGTTTCTATCTCAGATGTCTTCGAAGTGGTATCCATCGGTGATGCAGCGATTATGAACTTAGGCGTCTCCAGTAAAAAACAAGGAAAACCCCCAAATTAGATAGGAATCTCTCGCGGTTAGTACCTGCGTAGCTCTGCCTGTACGCCTCAAACTTTAAAGTTTTATTTTGAGTCTCTAAGTTTTCGGAATTTTTTAATTTGTTGATGGATTTTACTCATTGGATTATCAAGGATTATTTTATTCAATCGCTTGTAGAAAAAGATAGCGAGAGCCTCATTGACTTTTTTTCGTTTCAAATACATTTTAATGTTTATATTTTCTTGAAGAAACCATTTAAATGATTCATTTCAAGCTGTAACATAGACGAAGTTATCTTGTGCCATCTCTATTGTTCAGAATTTTGATTTTAATCGTGAAACGGGTCTGTTGCACACTTTTGCTGTAACAACATAGAACCTTGATTCTCATGTAAAATTCGGCGAAAATAACGATGCGCACATTAAAAACGTTCTAAGTCCACTCATTAACTCAGGATTCCACTTCAATTTCAAACAGTCCGCGCTACACTAGACACGATTTGCACCGGTAACCGGTATACTACTACATAGACGGAACCACCGTGCGTGCATAAGTAAACAACATCGTAACTACAAAATGATGGAATTTCTTTTTTAATACGTGAAGTATATAAGCTGCAATTGATGTCTGGTCTTTTCGGTTTATCAAAAATTACAAAATAATATAAGAAATGTACGCATCTAAACGAAATATTCCAATGTTTGTAAGTTCTGTTCATTTTTACATAAACGAGATGGTTCCATCTATGTAGTTATAAGTCGGTGATATAGTGTCAAGTGTAGCGCGGGTTTTTTCAAATGGAAGGTATTTTCTGAGTTAATGAGTGCCTTTTGAAAGTTTTTAATGTGCGCATCGTTATTTTCGCCGAATTTTACGTTAGAATCAATGAGTTATATTGCTGTAGCAAAAGTACGCAACAGACCCATTATGGCCGGGAAAGTCAATTACATTCGCTCCACTGTGCGCCGTTGTTTTACCGTACCTATCGACTCCTCCGTTTCCAAGCTTAGACCGATTCTGTTTGAACGAATCCCGTGCAGAATGAAAGCTCTAACGAAGATTACTGAGACCCCGGTCCCAGTCCTAGCACGGAGCAGCCCATCTGGAGTAAGCGGCTCCGCCGCCTGGCTTCGGGCCTCGTTAGAAATTTTGAACCTCGCTCAACAAGAAACTCAAGGGAACGAAATGGGCCAGTAGGCAAGCAAGTTCGAGTTCGCGGCCGCATATTCTGCTCTCTAATGTTGCCAGACCTTCTTTTAAAGCACAAGCTTCTATACATTGAAGTCAAATGGGAATAATTAGATAATTATTGTCAGTTAAATTGCAACACCGCACTGAGAGAAATCACTTTCTTAAAATCAAAAAAACACTTGTGGCAGTTTTCCTTGCGCGAAGTGAAGTTCAGATTGCATGAAGGAGAATCACTGTCTCGACAAGGAATCCTTAACTTGCAGAGCAGCAGACATTTTCCTTGGGTTAAAGGAATTACCCTTAGTCAATATTTTAGTTTGCAGTTTCTTTAACACAGAACAAAATACACCTTATTATAGCGTTTGGTCAAACGCTATAATAAGGTGTTGACTGTTTTAGTAGAACGATATATCGTATCGATTGCCGTTCGAGGGCCTCTGGTTCCAAACAAATTCTGATTCAATGCATTTTCCCCATAACCGGATTTTTTAACGGAAATTTAGACTATTAAATCAAACAATTAATATAAAAAGCGACCTTTTTGCGATTATGAATTCTACGTCCTCGAAAATGCTTCATTTTGCCTAGTTCCACCGCCAAAACTGCCGGAATCAACAAAATACTAAAGACTAAACGATGCGTTTGAAGGTTGGAATCACCCAAATGTTATTGTTGTTGTTGTGGAATTGGCGGGATTTCAGATGATTCTAACCTACAAATTCAACATTTAATCTGTAATATCTTATATATTTCGGCAGTTTTAGTCAAGGAATCTAGCATAATTAAGTATTTTCTAGGACGTAGAATTCATAATCGCAAAAAGGTCCCATTAATTGCTTGATTTAATAGCCTAAATTTCCGTTCGAAAGTTCGCTTATGGGGAAATTACATTGAACCAGAGATTGTTTGGAACCAGAGGCCCTCGAACGGCAATCGATACGATATATCGCTCTACTAAAACAGCCTATTGACCAGCTTATGTAGCCAGTTTTCTCCCATAATAAGATTAACATGGGAGTTAACCAGCCTACGTGATCGCCCGCTGGCGATCGGAACAATCCTAGCGTTGAATATTGCGCATTGCACATACCTTGTTTTATCTACCTTGGATTCAGTCTCACATGAAATTCCCAATTTTACACGGTAACAAGATTTCGCAGACGTCCTGTGAACGACTGTGCTTTCAGCAAGTTGAACATTAACGGACCACTTTGTGGGGGGGGGGGGTGGGAATTTTGCATTGTTTTAAAAATGCAAAGCCTTCCTATGAGTCCGAAATGGCGGGATGACCTTCCGACTCATCTAAAGCTGTTTCATTTCAACGATTCCTTTTTCTGGCCCGTTATCACAAATATTCCTGACTTCAACAGATGTTTACTCGCTTGGAAGCTTTAATCGGTTTAACAATTCCTGGGGTCTGTTGAACTCTTTTTGTGCAGCATTTTAAAGAGTCAGTTCGTATGTAAAATCGAGTGATAATCACATTGCAATTGAGGCGGCTGCAAAAGCTGTTTCATTTCAACGATTCCTTTTCCAGGACCGTTATCTAATTTTCCTACTTCAACAGCTGTTTACTGCTTGGAATTAGTCGGTTTATATTGGGTTTTGTTGGACTTTTTATGCAGCATTTTAAAGGGTCAGTTTATGTAAAAAGGTGATAATCGCATGCAATTGAAGAGGTGGTTAAAGCACATACCAAAAAACCTGATTTCCAGAAAACGCATTTAAAGTTTTCAGTTGTAATAAGAATTATATGATTTTGCCATGAGAAATTTTTCCTAGATTTAATATGACCTTTTAAGAAATCCAAGGAAAATTAAAAAAAAAAAATGGTTATTATTCGGGGCCCAATTTAAAAAAGAAGTTATGTGCGGTTTTTGCCCCAAAATAAATTAGAAATAATAGGATTGACATTAAGGAACACTAAAACTTTTGCTACCTAGTTTTTGAAAGGGAAAAACTGAAGGAAATAGTCAATGTAAACTAAATTCAAAAAATAATTAATTTAAAAAACTCGGCTTTTCGGACGCAATTAAATGTAATGTAACTCCTCTCAAAGTACATGAGCATAGCCAGCAATTTGGCAACAATGAATTCTTCCCATTTGAACGCATGAGAAACAATCTACTCTTGAGGAGACCATGGCTCTTTTACTAATCGATTGTTTCTCATGCATTCAAATGGGAATAGTTCACAGTTACACACAGTTATATGTATAGTGCATGTACTCGTATGTGCTGTTTTTGCACCCATCGACGCGATATCTCCGCGTAGAATCATCGTCACGTCACCAAATTCACAGGGGTGATACTTCTTGAGTATAATTTTCAATTGCGCTGTTGGGCGCAAAAACATCACATACGCGCATGGGCTGTTAATGCAGGGACCGCCTCAATTATGGTGTAGACTGAAAATCTACTAACATATTTAATACATGCGTTTAGGAAAATTCAAAAATGGCGTTCGTATGAGCGGGTCACAAAGGAGAGTCCCGTCTAATCACAACTCTCCATGCTGAGTAGCGTGATTTGTCGTACTGAACGCAACAGTTAGATGGGACTCTCCCCCCCCCCCATTGTGACCCGCTCATTTAACCGCCATGTTGGAATCTGGTTCGAGTTTTCGAGTGGATTTTAAGACTTATTTTGCTTGTGCATTGTTATTTTTACGCGATTACGTATAAGAATCGTCCCTGAATAACGATGTACCGAAAGTTTGTAATAGATCTACACGGAAAAAAAAACTACGGTGAAAATAACCATACGGATACCTGATTTTGGCACCTGCTAGATGTTATGGTAATGTTAACCAGAAGTATACTATGTTTTGACTTGGTACTAGGTGATGTTACCTGATTGCATGTCGAATTTACTCAAAGTATCGGTAAATGTACCATACTTCTGGTCAAGTTTACCATAACATCTAGCAGGTGCCAAAATCAGGTATCCGTATGGTTATTTTCACTTATCTTTTTTTTCCGTGTATCCTATGGCATTTTTTGGTGTCGGTGAAGACATTAGAGGATCCAGCAACCTGGCAACAGTGTATTCTTCTCACTTGATTGCATGAGAAATAATCGATTAGTCACGAGGCTATAGCCCCTTTAAGAATCGATTGTTTCTCATACATTCAAACGGGAAGAATGCGCAGGTGCCAGATTGCTGGATCCGCCTATGGGTAAAAATGCCTATTGCTTTGGATTCTTCTGGAACATATCTTTGTAAAATGTTTCAATCATTGCATTATCTCTCAACCTCACACAGTGGCAACGTTGCCGCAGAAGACACTAAGTGAAACATGTGTTCCATCTCGATGTTATGGAGTCTCTGCACTAAATGATAATGATTAATCGAACTATAGACGACTACGCTCTTTAGCTCCTTATCCCATCATTGTCCATCATTGTCGGATTGAGCTGTAATATTTTCAAATACCACTCTGAGGGCCGATCATTTACTTCATCGTTAAACCGATCAATAAGACTGTCTATGAGTGATTCTATTGGTCGAAAATTGTAAAACTTGGCTGTTGCTATGGTAACCATCGTTAAGAGTCTCGTTTTATAAAGGGTACTCATGAGTAACCTTTAAAAAACGGACACTCTAACGATGGTTACCATAGCAACAGCCAAGTTTTACAATATTCGACCAATAGAATCACTAATAGACAGTCTTATCGATCGGTTTAACGATAAAGTAAATGATCGGCCCTCTGATCTTAATAAACTAGCCCGAATTTGTTATTGGACCGATGCTGACGCGGTGGAGTCTTCATACGAGCGAAAAAATGACCGAAAGAAAATTTGAGCCTATGTATCAAAAACAAGAAAGTACACGGAAAAAAAAAGATTAGTGAAAATAACCATACGGATACCTGATTTTGGCACCTGCTAGATGTTATGGTAAACTTGACCTGAAGTATGGTACATTTACCGATACTTTGAGTAAATTCGACATGCAATCAGGTAACATCACCTAGTACCTAGTCAAAACATAGTATACTTCTGGCACAGAATAATACAATCAGAAGGGAAACTCCCATAAGAGCCAATGGAAACAAGATTTGGAATTTACTGGCACAAACTGGCAACTGTGCCTACTCACTTCTCAAGATGGCGGACATGCTTTTTCAGGCTATACAACCAATCACAACTCAGCCAGTTGCTGAAGATCTGCCGAAGATGCTCACTTTCGAACATGGCGGCCCGAAGTAAAGAATGTTTCAAAACGAATTAGAGTTTCCGTTCTGATTAGAGTATTATGTGCTTCTGGTTAACATTATCATAACATCTAGCAGGTTCCAAAATCAGGTATCCGTATGGTTATTTTCACCGTAGTTTTTTTTTCGTGTATGGGAAATTCGATCCTGGCCTTGAAATATTTTGAGCTCTTTTAGTTCAGAAGTTATGACGATTTTAAATTTTGTAATTTTTTCGCATTTTCGAGCGGAGTGATCCAGCGCGCCAGGTGCGCCGGTTTTTTTGTGGGGCAGTGTAGTTCAAATGGTTTGAACAAAAACCGCCATTCTTTTAAAAAACGTCAGTTTAAAACATGTAGAAAACCTTTCGTATGTCCATCACTTAACAGGAGGCAACTGTTGACTGTTGCTTCGATGAGTCCCTACAAAAATGGGGCTATTGCACACTTTTGCTATAAGCGATTTAATAGTCGATAATGGCGTAAAAACCTCAAAAAAAAACGATGGCGGCACTAAAAACTTCCAAAATCCACTCCTAAACTCAATAAACGCAGTTATTTGCGCGAGCGTAATGGTGGCCGAAGGCACTAACAATGGGAGATTCCTATCTTCATTTCGTCACTCTTTCTATGCTGACAAGGATGATTCACAGAGTAATTAGTCATCAGAGTGATGATCCACATCCGATGAATGGTACCGCAACACCAAGTGACACCGGTGTCAAATGAAAGTAGTCTCTTATTGGTCACTTCTTGATGGAGTTTCAGAATTGTTAGATGGGAATCTCCCATTGTTAGTGCCTTCGGACACCATTACGCTCGCGCAAATAACTGCGTTTATTGAGTTTAGGAGTGGATTTTGGAAGTTTTTAGTGCCGCCATCGTTATTTTTTGAGGTTTTTACGCCATAATCGACTATTAAATCGCTTATAGCAAAAGTGTGCAATAGCCCCATTGAGCTGGACGATTGGACACCTATCTCAATCTTTCTGCTGAGTCTCTGTTTGTCTCTGCTACAAATTAGTCTGCGTCTTTGTCAGTTTCCAATGCGTTTGCGCAGTGGACGTAATCGCGCATCTGTACTTACAGTTCAACGCGCAAGACGCAAATGCGTAATGAAAACTGAGAACTGTCAGACGCCAACCAATTTGAAATGACCTCTATCCGATGATTTTCTTGCACCATTTGACAACCATATCGAGCCGAGCCGATCCGAGTACAGGAGGCAAGATAACAGTCACCGCTTCAGCTATGAACAGCGTCGTGTCGGTTCTCTTCTCAACAGTGTTGCCATGTATGACAGATTTGAAGAGAATGCTTCCAGATACTTTCTGCTGTATATGGCAACATCGCTGTCAGGATCGGAAATGAGGACGCTAAGATGCTCACCGAAATGTTTATCGAGATCGAGAACTCCCTCCACACTTTTCAGCAAGTTTCTCTAATCTGGCTCTAAGTATCTTTGCCAAGCGGTATACGAGTATGTAGTCTCCGAATGGGAGTGTGTTGTCTTTGCATGAATGTGGGAGCAAATCTTGCTCGAATCCTAGTATAATAAGGTTGTAGGGTAGGCGTTGTAGCAAACTTTTGCTGTGACTGATTGCATCCATCAGAAGAATCTTTTTTCATGCTAAACATGATGAATACATCAGAAAACCAAAAATTCGCTGCCAAACGAGGTAAATTGTCTTTAAACCGGATGTTAAGTCACTGGAGACCTTGATGCAGTAGGTTACAAAATCTTGAGTGGGTGTTTAGAGATGAAGAATAATATTGCTTTAATTATTTGTAAAACAAAGATAATAGTTGCGGAGCGGCTTTCACTCAGAAAGGCGTAGAGAGACTAACTAAAGAAGGAAAACGATAAAAAATTCTAGAGAAGGTTAGACATGAATATGCTTCATCAGCTATAGACGGTTTTAGTGCATAGTCAACGGTTAGCCAACAACCACAACAATGCGCTCATCGGTTGCAATCGGTTGGGATAAAACCCGCGTAGCGTTCCAAACTATTTTACTCACTCTCCCGTGACCCTTATGTATATCCATCTCTTTCTAGTTCCGAAATTCGTATGCAGGACCTTGTTTTACGACGTATTATTATCAAAATCGCATTAAAATGCCTCGAGGAATTCATTTCTGCCATAAAATTTCACAAAATAAGTCTCTATATACGATTTTTGAAATTAGAGTGAGGTGGCAGTTGGGGGTCACGTGAGAGCGAGAGAGACAGACCGGCTTTGTTTGGAACGCTCATCACCGGCAGTCGCCATTACTAAAACCCTTTATACATACAGGGTGTCCCAGACCACCCGTGTAGGTACTTTTTCTCAAAAACGGCTGGGAGTAGAGAGCTGAAACAAAAAAGTCAGGTAGGGAATTGACCCCAAAGAATTCAATGAAAATATTTTCAAAGCCCCCCGAGGCCCCCCGGGGGGGTTTTGGGGGGGTTCGAAACACATTTTTCCATTTTTGGCGGGAAAAAGCCTACAAAAGGTACAAAAATAAGTTCAGATTCTGAAAGAGCAACTCATTGCCGACATTTTTACTCCAGTAACTTTTTCCAGAAAACCCAAATTTTTGGGGTTATGGGCCCTTTTGGGGGAAAATTTTCATTCGGCCTCTGTGACCACACTATTCAATATTTTTCAAAAAACTAAAATCCATCTGAAAGAAGAGATTAAGACCTTTCGATTGATGTGTCACATAATTCCTAAAACTGAAAAATTAAGGCCCCCACGTAGATTCCAAAATTTGAGGGTCTTTGGGCCCCCCCCCCCACGTAAAAAAGTCAAATAGCAAGGTATGGCTTGTGATACATCGATCGAAAGCCCTCAAAGAGTAGAATAAGATGACGCAATCCAAAATTGTCCACAATCATTACTTTCAAAATGGCGGCCATTTGAAAATTATGGGTGTTCAAAGGAAAGTCCTGGGAAAAGAGTCCAAGGATGAACGATACATAGATTAAAAGGCCTTAAAAAAAGCAAACGAATGGCGCAAACCGCAAATCAATCCGCCTCTTCAATCAAAAGTTATGACTGATTGAAATTTAAGCAGCCTTAAATAGGCCTTATTGAGCCCTTTAAGTTTCAATCGGTCATAACTTTTGATTGAAGAGGCGGATTGATTTGCGGTTTGCGCCATTCGTTTGCTCTTTTTAAGGCCTTTCAATCTATGTATCGTTCATCCTTGGACTCTTTTCCCAGGACTTTCCTTTGAACACCCATAATTTTCAAATGGCCGCCATTTTGAAAGTAATGACTGTAGACAATTTTGAATTGCGTCATCTTATTCTACTCTTTGAGGGCTTTCGATCGATGTATCACAAGCCATACCTTGCTATTTGACTTTTTTTACGTGGGGGGGGCCCAAAGACCCTCAAATTTTGGAATCTACGTGGGGGCCTTAATTTTTCAGTTTTAGGAATTATGTGACACATCAATCGAAAGGTCTTAATCTCTTCTTTCAGATGGATTTTAGTTTTTTGAAAAATATTGAATAGTGTGGTCACAGAGGCCGAATGAAAATTTTCCCCCAAAAGGGCCCATAACCCCAAAAATGTGGGTTTTCTGGAAAAAGTTACTGGAGTAAAAATGTCGGCAATGAGTTGCTCCTTCAGAATCTGAACTTATTTTTGTACCTTTTGTAGGCTTTTTCCCGCCAAAAATGGAAAAATGTGTTTCGAACCCCCCCAAAACCCCCCCGGGGGGCCTCGGGGGGCTTTGAAAATATTTTCATTGAATTCTTTGGGGTCAATTCCCTACCTGACTTTTTTGTTTCAGCTCTCTACTCCCAGCCGTTTTTGAGAAAAAGTACCTACACGGGTGGTCTGGGACACCCTGTATATATGCTCTAGTCAGTGGCGTACGCAGGATTTTTCTTGGGAGGGGTTCGCACTGATAAGCGTTTGACTGAAAATTATTCCCCCTTCCCCTCCGACCTCAAAAATCGGTGGTCTGGGGGGGCGTCAGCCCCTTTAGCCCCCCCCCCCTCTGCTTATGCCACTAGAACTAGTCATGCATTGTACGGATGTGCTTTGTGCAGATAAATATAGGGTGATTTTCAGGGAAAATTGAATTATTTCATCAGACTTCTGAAGAGTGTCGAATGTCACAACAGTAAAACTTACTCTCGAATGTCACAACGGTAAAACTTATTCTCGGATGTATTACGCATGGCCTTCTTCAGCAGCTTTCTCCATCGTTTGAGGGTTTGGCGGCCTCTGGTCCCTTGAAACCCTGCTGATCGTGCTTGATATGGTCCCGAATGACAAACGAGTCATAACTTCTACTGGATATCTAGCGGAGGTAGTCACAAAGAAAACTTTAAACCGTTAGAATGATAATGATAATTAAATACTAAACAAAACAAATTAGGAACTTAGTTTGAAAGTAAAAAATAAGTAAGTACAAGTAAGCATAAAATATCGAATTCAGGGGTTGCATACTGCATAGTGCAGTAGAAAGATTCGATGTATTTGATGGCATCACATGTAGAAATTAACCGCTGGTTAATGCGTTGCTGGTTTCCTCACTATCAGCTTGCTCTTCAGCCCTAAACTCTCGTTTATTACTGAATTTTAGACTTTCTAAGTGTGATTTTCGTGATTTCCGTTGGTCGATCCATCAGATTGGACTATTTATTTGCTTATAGCGAAAGTTTGCAAGAGCCCCATTGATGATTATTCAATACTTATTAGTTTGATTCCATTTCTTATGACTCATAATAATCAAAACCGACGTCACTGTATATTGGAACGTTTCAGCGGTTCGCTAAATTTAGCAGCTCTGCTCTGTTCTGTGCCTCGTTCAATTCGCTGATGCATTACTGTAAACAAAGGGCCTAATCAGCTTTTAATTAAAAAAGTTGAAAAGAACAAGAGCAGTAGTAGTCGGAAGCCCAAATAGAGGAAGTAGCAAAGGGATGTAATGAGACAGTTAGTGAGGAAAACGCTGGGGGGGGGGGGGGGGGTTCTTGAGAAAATGGCTCGGGTGGTAATTATGGAAAGGTATTTTGCTGGCTGGTGTCGCGCGAACGTTGCAAGATTTGGCTGTAGGACAGAGGTTCTTCTGCAATTTTTTTCTACAGCGCTGTAGCGTTATGGAGGGGTTGATTCTTGTATAACAGCACAAAAAAATCATATTGAAAGCGTTAAAAAGTCTCAAAATCCAGTGTTCTAATTACAGTAGAGTCTCGATTATCCGCGATAATTGGGAGCGGAGGTTCTGCGGATAATCGAAAGTCGCGGATAATCCGAATCTACGCAACACGGCTGGAAAAAGTCATCAGAAAGACTGTATTTTAAAGGAATCAGTAAAGACAGTAGCCACGAATTAGAAAAGTATACAGGGTGTTGAAAAACTGTTCCTGAATATTTCAGGGGCGGATTCTACAGGTCAAAATAAGACCTTTTTTCCCTATAAACATGTGTCCGAAAATGCTCCCCTTTTGAGCTACAGCCCCTCAAAGTTTTAAAAAATTTACGGTTTTTTGGAATAGCGACCACTATTATGAACCAAATGTCTTTAAACATGGTGTCCTAAGGTAATTTTACGTGTAGAATCCATTACTGACCTCGAAAAATTCAGAAATTGATTCTAACTGTACTTTTCACGCCATATTGTACCTTTAACGGCACGAATTTTATGTTACGGATTAAAATTTTGAAGAATAATTCCCGAAATCAGATCCGAAAAACCCTCAGAAAGATTTTTGGTCCTCTTTGTTTCCTTCGATACGAAAGCGAGATAATCGCTGCACAGTGTGGAAAAGTCAGCGCTTTTACCATGAAAAACGGCAGTGAGTATGCAACCCGCCTCTCCACTGCTTCTACGGGCCGGCCGCTATGGTAAAAACGCTGACTTTTCCACACTGTGCAGCGATTATCTCGCTTAAAACGCGTCGTATCGAAAGAAACAAGGAGTACCAAAAATCTGTCTAAGGGTTTTTTGCATCTGATTTCGGTAATTATTCTTCAAAATTTTAATCCGTAACATAAAATTCGTGCCGTTAAAGGTACAATATTGCGTGAAAAGTACAGTTAGAATCAATTTCTGAATTTTTCGAGGTCAGTAATGAATTCTACACGTAAAATTACCTCAGGACACCAAGTTTTAAGACATTTGGTTCATAATAGTGGTCGCTATTCCAAAAAAACCGTAAATTTTTTAAAACTTCTGGGGGCTGTAGCTCAAAAGGGGAGCATTTTCGGACACATGTTTATAGGGAAAAAAGGTCTTATTTTGACCTGTAAAATCCGCCCCTGAAATATTCGGGAACCGTTTTTCAACACCCTGTATAATTACTAACTAATCAATAAACGTTACCTATTAAATAAATTAAACTTTATTTCGCGAAGAATTTCTTGATGGAAGTTGAGTTATGGATTTGAACATTCTTTCGGCCGCCGGTTTTGCCATACGATTTAGAAGTAGGCTGGTCATTGGCGGATATAGGCAATTGTCTTTCTCTCTCTCCTACCATTTGAACTTATGTGTTACAAAAGGATAGCAGAAGCCAGAAGCCATCAAGTGATTTTGGCCCGCTCTTTTGTCCTTTTCTAACGCACGTTTTCAAATGGGAGGAGAGAGACAGAGAAAGACAATTCCCTGTATCCGCCCATGCGCCTGATGTGGTTTCTCCCTTTAGTATTTTAAGGCCTTGTACAGGGTGTGGCAGACCACCCGCCCACTACCTTTAATCTCAAAAACGGCCGAAAATTGAGCTTCGGGGGCAAAACTTTCACTGGGTATATCGACCCCGAGGAATCCAATGAAAATATTTTCAGCCCCCCAAAACCTCCCCTTGGGGGTTATTTAGGGGGGTGGGTACCCGTATCTCGAAAAAATCAAATGGAAAGGGTATGTTTTGACATTGGAATCTAATACGGCATGAAAAAATAAAACTTTTTTATCCCCAAGTTTTTTTTTCTAAAAACCACCCTTTTTTGAGTTAGGGGTGGTTTTCAAAAAAATTAGGGGTAATCTTTGATTGACCGCTGTGACCCTCCAAATCATTGGATTTCAAAAAACTAAGAAGTTTCTGAAAGGGCAGACCAAGGGCTTTCTTTTGATGTATCTCATGCCTATTTTTTGTGAAAAAGGGTACAAGGCCCCCTCACCCCAAAATTTTGGGGCTTCGGGGGGCCCTACGTAAAAATTGTCAAATGTAAAGGTATGGCTTGTGATACATCATTTGAAAGGTCTTTCAGAGACGAAAAAAGTGATACCCCCCAAAAGTCGTAAAAACAACCCCCTTCCAAAATGGCGGCCGTTTTAAGGTTAGGGGGCTCAAGGAGGGACCTTCAGAAAAATGATCCAAAATTGAACGATGCATGGCTAAACGGGTCTTAAAAGAGAAAATAATGGTTCAAACCGCGAGTCAAACCGACTTTTCAATCCAAAGTTACGGCCGATTGAAATTTAGGGGTAGTTAGGTTTCCCAAAAAGGTACCTGAATCTACGTTCATAAATCTATTTTCTTGTACCACAAAAGTCCATTTTAAGATATGCGTAAAATGCTCTCGCCGCGCTTTAGTCCAGGCAATGGGTGATTATTGGAAGAACAAATACTCATCAAAGGTTTTTTGGGCTTAATCGCTTCATCTTGGTGTCAGTAATGACCACCTAAAAGTCCCCATGCCTAGGTGCTGTGCTAAATTCAGGGGAGGGGGGGAAGGGTCCCAAAATCGATTATTTCGTTATTGTATATCGAAAACGATGCAAGGTATCAAAAAAATCGATACATGTTTTTTGTTTCTGAGGTCATTTCCAACAAGAAAGGTCTTCTGTGTTTTTATGCTTTGACGACGTCTAAGCTCTCAAAAACACGATTTAAGTTTTCGGCGATTTTCAGGAAAATTGATACCCCGTGGCAACGCTCATTTAACGCAATGTTATTTTTAATGACTTCGATCGCCTTACCGTTGCATTTAGAGTGCTCCGATTTTTATGAAATTTGGTATCCGGGGGATATTTAGGTTGCTGATTTCATTTTTGGAGTCCAAATGTCCTTAAAACGTGATTCAGACAAGCTTTTTGAGCTTTTATCTAAAAAGCTGTATTTTGTGATAAAAGCTCAAAAAGCTTGTCTGAATCACGTTTTAAGGACATTTGGACTCCAAAAATGAAATCAGCAACCTAAAACCCCCGGATACCAAATTTCATAAAAATCGGAGCACTCTAAATGCAACGGTAAGGCGATCAAAATCATTACGAATAACATTGCGTTAAATGAGCGTTGCCACGGGGTATCAATTTTCCTGAAAATCGCCGAAAACTTAAATCGTGTTTTTGAGAGCTTAGACGTCGTCAGAGCATAAAAACACAGATGACCTTTCTTGTTGGAAATGACCTTAGAAACAAAAAAAATGTATCGATTTTTTTGATACCTTGCATCGTTTTTGATGTACAATAACGAAATAATCGATTTTGAGACCCCCCCCCCTGAATTTAGCACAGCACCTAGGCATGGGGACTTTTAGGTGGTCATTACTGACACCAAGATGAAGCGATTAAGCCCAAAAAACCTTCGATGAGAATTTGTTCTTCCAATAATCACCCATTGCATGGACTAAAGCGCGGCGAGAGCATTTTACGCATATCTTAAAATGGACTTTAGTGGCATTGCTACGAGGCACGAGACCAAGCAGTACATGATTATCAAAAAGTAAAAAGGTGAAGATGAAAAACGCATGAGACGGATTTATGTTTGGCGTGGAGTGAAAAAGGTTATTAAAAAAACTACGAATCTACCCGACCCGGGCGGGCATCTCAATTAAAAACAATAAACTATAGGGAAAAAACCCTTGGGCATAAAGCCCAAAGGGCCCCGTGAAATACTCACATTAATGAAATAAAAAAGAAAGAACGACGACGCGACTTGACACTTTTACAGCACTCTCAGAAGTGAAGAGCAAGATGGAGTGTCGGCGATCCACAGGTGGCCAACCAGGGGTAGCGTCCTTTGTTAAGGGCGCGCCCTGATTGGCTTACTGGATCGCGCGACCGCTACCCCCGACTACCAAATAGGAACAGTTGAAACAAGAGCGGGAATATTTGAATCTTGGTGGGGCTCATAGCACCCACGCTACAGATACCCCCCAACTGTCTGCGTCGGTCAAAAATTGGCCGAGGCAAACAGTTGAACCTCCGAAGAGAAAACAAAAATATACTAAAAGAGATCATAATGACAAAAAAAATGAGCAAAAAGAAACTAAGGGAAAAGAACAGGAGAAATACATAAATCTGGTAGTCGGAAATACTAGTCGCGCAATCCGAGATGCACCTGTAGACCTACGACACTCGAGAATAGAAACAATCCCAATTTCAGAATCAAAACAAATTAACACTACATAAAATAAAAAAGAGAAAAATTGAGCGCGAGTCAGGTGAATCGAAATTTTTTCCAACCTTTTCACTCCGTTATATTTTTTGGTAATTCATAGAATTTTTTCGCCATTTATTAAGAAAAAACTTCAAAACATAAAAATACAAAACGAAACAATTACAAGTAACAAGATTCATCTGAGTGGAATCAGGACCAAAACAAAATTAACCAAAAAGATGGCTTGAGAAGAAGCCTAAAATGAATTGAGTCAAATACAATTGAAAGTTACAATTAAAGATTCAGAAACCTGAGAAAAAAAAAATGAATGGAATCAAGTATAAAAGAAAATAAATCGTCTTAAAGAGAAAAACTTGGGTCAGAATCCCGAGAGAAAAAATTATTGAGATTAAGGACAAAATAAAATACATTGTCTTAATGAGAGTGACTTGGGTCGGGTTTATCTATCCTATCAAGGAGATAGAATGGTTTTTTCCTTTTTCACCAATTCATTAAATTTTTGGGTCCTTAAGGGACTGAAAGGCTAAAATTAATTGATCATGAAAAATAAAAACAAAACAAAAACTGGCGTTGAGTGAGACAGTGTTAATAGGGTCCAACTTCATTAAAAAAAATGCCTCCCGGCAGGCCGGTAAGACGAAGTAGATTCCATGCTTGGTTAAATCATTTTTTCACAAATTTAAATATAGGTTATAATTTTCGCTGAATTTTTCTCTGAATTTTTATTTTTTATTTTATCAGCTGCTCAAAATCCAAATATGATTGTGAAAAAGATTATATTACCAACAGAGAAATGTGTAATCTTTACAATGCAAGTGAGAAATAAAAGCTAGGTTATATAAGTTTTTCACAAATTTCAATAAATAGGTTATGTTATGATTTTCTTTGAATTATTCAATTTTCTTTTTTTTTTATCAGCTGTTCAACATTTAAATAAAAATGACCATGAGAAAAAGATTATAGTACAAAGATTGAAAATGTGTAATCTTTGTAACGGTAATGAGAAATAAATCTGAATAGGAGCAGCTGATAAAACAAGAAAATAAATAAATAACGTACCTAAGCAACAGTGTACGTGTAAAACAAAGAAAGAGCAATTATACCAATACGCCATCCTTGTCTTTCACTTGTAAAATCCCATAAGAAACTAATAGCTCGTAAAACACGGAAAACACAAGGAAAATTCAAGGCAAAGAGCATATGAACTAAAAACATCCTCCACGATATATACTAAAATTTTCAAAACAAAAAACAATTTCTTCATATAAAACACTGCCAAAAAACCCGAAAAACACATCGCTATAACTCGCTTACAACGCAAAAAACGAAAAAATGACTCGAGTAAAAAAGCTGCGTAACAAAACGGCTAACATAAATTTTCCCAAAAAAATACTCAAAACAAACACTCCTAAAAATAAACCTCAAAACACATTTTACGACCCAAACACGGCCCATAACGCGAAAACTAACTGTCGGATTTACACCATCTTCGAACTCATCCAAGAAATAAACCCAACGAATAGTAGAGAAAAAATTTTAAGAACAAAACCAAAATTACGAACAGGATCGTGGGACATAAAAACGGTAAAACTGGCTGAAACATACATATAAAGAAAATATATATATATATATATATATATACAATTTTCAACGAGTGGTATTTTCTCACTCAGGGGACCATGAAACGTGCTCATTTGATAAAATTTACCGAAAAATCCAACATCGCACCCTCCGCAATAAGTAGATTCATGGAATCTACTTAAAACAAGTTGTGAAGAATCCATTAAGGGGCAGGGGGACTTGTACCAAAAATGACCCTAATCAATGTTTTGGCTGTGAAACTAGCATTACAAAAAGGTCGCGAGTCTCAAGTAACGCTGAACAGAATGTTAGGACTACCATCGGAAGGCAAGCATCCCATTATACTTGCGTTTCGAGAAACGATTCCACCATTCCGCACAGTATTGCTACCAGAATCACAAGTCTGATAAAAAAAAATTGGACAACAAAAAGGGTGGCCTGGATGGATGCATCCTTAATTAGCCTTAGGATGCAACCATAGAAAACAAATTGACATTAGCGCTTGGAATGACACCATAAAAGGGTAGCATTCATAAACGCGACAAGACACAAAAATACAAAAGACAAGACAGAAAAATTCAAAATAAAAAACTATGAGTGGCCCAGCCTGCTCCTCTCTCATAGGTTCTTCCACAAGACGGCCAAATATCGAGTGGAATAAAAACTGCAGGAAGTTTCGGCACACACACCTCAGTCCAACCAGAGTTTGAAAGTAGGATAAAGGGACTCAAACAAAATAGGCACGCCAAGGGAACTGAATCGCCCTTGGAGTACGGAGCTATAAAAAAAAAGGGAGAGTCAAAAACTAACAGTTTCGGCACACACACCTCAGTCCTATTAGTGTTCAGCCAATATTCATCAACTATCTCTTACTAGTCAATTGGATGTTATTTTGGATTCATATCTTTGGCAAACAAGACTAAAAATGTCAACACATCAAACTTAGGTAGAAGCAGTTTAGTTCAAAATTGTTTTAGACTAAAGAAAGAAAATGGTTGTCGATCCTCAAAGAATCGTGAAAATTGGATAAAAATGAGCACTTAATTAATACACCGTAGGTAGGAAATATTCTGATACAAAGTGAAATAACATCAGAAGCAATACAAAATGAAATAACATTATAAGCAATACAAAATGAAATAACATCATAAGCATGAGGCTGGGGGTCTCGACCCCCCTTCCTCCGAAGAGAAAAAGAATAAACATATCACATACAACACACAAATGTATCCCCATAAAATACACCTGAAATGCAAAGATTACACATTATTGAGATTGCGGGTTGAGGTATCGACCCCCCTTCCTCCGAAGAGAAAAAAGTAAGTTGTACGATACATAATCACTTATAGGCACAAGAGACAACTTAAAATCGATCGAGAAAATGACTTACAGGCTAAAATTTTTCCTGTTATGGCTAGAGAACAACTTAAAATTGAGGAAAAATGGTATGTACAGCACACAAAATTAGCACCTTTGTGTGAGAGATAGAGAGAGGGATCAGCGCAAGCTTCAGCTGAAATTGACCCGTAAGAAGCACCTAAATTCAAAACTGGCAAGGACTCTGAAAACTGGCAGGTTTGAAGTATAACTGACAGTGGTGAAACGTTGGTAAACAATGATATAAATTTGCCATCACACTCAAACAGCCAAATGAGTACTTGTCAAGCAAGGTAAAAACCTTAAGCTTGATAGGCTAGGTGCCAAAAGGCACGAAAATTGACACAGGCCAAAGAAAAATTTTATTTTATTTTGAAAGAACGAAATTAAATAATAGTGATAATAAAATAAGTACATAAGCATCAGTGGCAAAACAACAATGGCAGAGAATTTAAAAGAGAATGTGAGTTTACCATCGGAGTTATACCACCAATAGCACAAAATGGCACAATAACAAAAAGGGGTCAAGTCCCTAAATTGGATAAAGATTAAAAGGAAAGAGATTACGTATACGCATTAGGGACTGTAACCATGAGTAAAAGAAATAGGCCTGAAAAGACCAAACTAAGAGTGTAATGATATTAACAAAATTTTTAAGTATAAAAATAGAAATGTATCTTAAATAGTAACAAAATAATGAAAATGAGAAAAATAAGAACTTACAAAACCTAAAACTAACGCTTTTTACGCAGCGAAACATTATCAGAAATTCTCTGGAAAACTGGTATGTAATTACCCGACCTCGATGGTGGTGGGTTGGAAGAAGTGTACAAGAAATTAATTTTCTGGTGCGTATAAAGAATGTGAAAGATAAAAGCAATAAAGATAAGAAAACAAAACACATTAGCAATAAGAAGTGACTCCGAAAAGTTACGAAAAAGAAATTGGTAACTAGAAATAAAGAAATTAGGAGAGTAACACTCATCTTCAGTATCTATGTTGGCAAAATTTCCAGTGGGCGTACAAAAGCAATTAGTACCATTGCTATTAAAATTAAAACACTTGTCATAACCCAAACTACGGCAATAGCGGCGATCAGCAAAGCTACACTCACTACGGCCCACGTCATCACACACAACAAGAGGCAGCAATAAACAAAACAGGAGGAACTTATACTTATAGTCGAAATTCTTATAAACAAAAACGTAGAAGGCAAGAAAGAACGTCAAAAACATCTGAAGCCACTGCAGCCACCCTGGGAATGCTGCCGTTGTACCAACAAGTCTATCTATCGAATTCTGCAACAGGCGTAAAGACCTAAAAGTGCCGTTGATAGCATTATTAAAATGGGAAGAAAGTCCAGAAATTGCCATGTCATAATGACTAAGATTACCCAAATGCGCCTGGATTATAGTAAGATTGTCAGTGAAAAAGGAAAAAGAATCGTAGAAATAAGAACATAAAAATACATAAATTGTCCGCTATTAAACGATTGATTGGGTTGACCAAATCAAAACAAAAATTTATCATAACATTTGGAAGAGGTTAAGGTTGCGCGAGTCACCGGTGACATTGATGTTTGATGTGGCGATGAAACACCGCTGATTTTCCGATGGAAATCAGAGCCGGTTACCAACCAACATGGCCGCTGATAAATAAGCAAAATTGAGAAGAATGCACATGCAACACGTGAACCTTCCGCACTTCACAAATGATGATTGTGTCGATTCGAAGTGGATAAATCATCTTTACACATTGAGAGACACATTTAAAAGAGAAAGAGAGATAAAGTAGGCACTATCACTTCACTGAAGCCCACGACACACAGAAAATTTTATGTATGTTGAACACGACAAAGAGATACACAATACACGAAAGAACAAGATTTGCAACAGAACATTTCCAACCAACAGCGGGGTTTGGGTTAACTGAAATTAGTTGTACGAACTAATTACATTTGTCACGAGTTAGGCGCCAACTGCTACGAGGCACGAGACCAAGCAGTACATGATTATCAAAAAGTAAAAAGGTGAAGATGAAAAACGCATGAGACGGATTTATGTTTGGCGTGGAGTGAAAAAGGTTATTAAAAAAACTACGAATCTACCCGACCCGGGCGGGCATCTCAATTAAAAACAATAAACTATAGGGAAAAAACCCTTGGGCATAAAGCCCAAAGGGCCCCGTGAAATACTCACATTAATGAAATAAAAAAGAAAGAACGACGACGCGACTTGACACTTTTACAGCACTCTCAGAAGTGAAGAGCAAGATGGAGTGTCGGCGATCCACAGGTGGCCAACCAGGGGTAGCGTCCTTTGTTAAGGGCGCGCCCTGATTGGCTTACTGGATCGCGCGACCGCTACCCCCGACTACCAAATAGGAACAGTTGAAACAAGAGCGGGAATATTTGAATCTTGGTGGGGCTCATAGCACCCACGCTACAGCATTAGGACTGCAGATAAGCTAAAAATAATGAAAATTCCTTTAAGGGCCAAAAGTGGCTACTTTACACCATAGTTGACTAATAAAACTCCCAAAAATTCATACTTGGTACTTACGCCCTTTTTGCCGTTGAGGGTCCATCTAGAGTCAATTTTTTTCAAAATGCTTGTTATGGGTCAATTTTTTAGACCACAAAGAACAAAAAATCGACCGTTCGCACGAAAAATAAGAAATGATTCCTTTTTGAGCCACAGCCCCCCCCCCCCGAACAATTTTTCCGTTTCCACTGGAATCATCGGTGAATCAAAAAGTTAAGTGTAAGATCCGCAAAACGGCCACACTAAATTTTAACTTGGCAACGGTGGAGCTCCTCTTCTTTTGGCGCAAAGAGCCAGCGATTAAATCCACCCTGAGAATATTAAATTAACTTGATTATGTCTCGTTATTAATCCTATTCAATTATAAATTTTATACGAAGGGGCTCAGGAGAAGCAGAATTGAAGCCAAATTAGCGCCTTTCAAGATTCATAACGCAGCCCGTTCGTCCGAAAAACTTCGGGTCTCCGAAATGAGGGAGAAGGGGGGTGGGGGAGCTGTTTTGATGTTAAATGCAGAGAACGTTATGGAATAATGTGAAGCATTTTCACTTTCTCATTTGAGGTAATTTTGCGCTTGAAAAATAACGGGAACATGCTGGAAAAATAAATCATTGCGCATTGAAAAACAAAAGTATTTGCCAGTGTAATTGCGAGGATCTGTTTTCACCTGTCCCTGAAAAGATGTGTCATAACACACATTAAACGCAAACGTTTTTAATACGATGCCGCTTTCACAAGTAGCGGAAGCATTTTCGGACCAATGCTAATAGATATAAGTGTTATCTCTAAAATACGACGTGTACTTTGGTTATACCAAGTATTAACAGCAAGTTATCAACTGTCACGCTGATGTTGCGATAAAGTTATGTACTGTTTTAAAACGATATATGTACAGTATCTATTACCGCCCGAGGACCTCAACAACAACACCAACATTTGGGTGATTCCAATTTCCAACCTCCAAATGCATCGTTTAATCTTTGATAACTTATTGATTTTCGACAGTTTCAGTCTAGAAAACAGGCATAACTAAGCATTTTCAAGGACGTAGAACTCATAATCGCATAAAGGTAGCATTAACTGCAGTTATAATGCCTATCTTTCAAAAATGCGCTTACGGGGAAATTACATGGAATCGGAGTTAATTTGGAGTCAAGAAGTCCTTAGACGGCAACCATACTTGACAGCAGACTGTAAAATCAGCTATTCAGATGGTAAATTCTACCAGTCATTTTCTTCCGTGTTTGGCGGGCGGGCGGCCCGAAGAAGCAGCGGAGTGGCTGGTCGCATACTTACTGCCTCTTATTGTTAGTTAGTTTAGTAATTATTTTTCAAATTTCTAATCCATGACTTGAAATGTGTGTCGTTAAAGGTGCAAGATTGCCTGAAAAGTTCAGTCAGGCCTTATTTCTTATTTTCTCGAGATCATTAATGGATTCTACACGTAAAATTACCTCGGGACACCAATTTTTATAACATTCGGTTCATAATGGTGTTCGCTATTCAAAAAAAAAAAAAAAAAAAAAAAAACACCAACTTTTCAAAACTTTGGGGGGCTGTAGCTCCAAAGGGGGGCAATTTTGGATCCATATTCGAAGAAAAAGATCTTATTTTGGCCTCAAATATGTGCTACACAAGTTCGTTAGTTTGCGCGTTTTTTAACACCTTGTATAAGAGAAGTTAGCAAGAGCCGCATTGTAGAACTGTCGATTTTATGCCGATGCCGCTGTTGTCTTCATTACATACCGAGCACAGCTGTATAATCAGGCGTTCTAAGACCCACGTCTGAAAAGCTTTTGTCATCGGCACAACTCCTAAGCATTGTTGCCACATTTTTGGGGGAAATTTAAAATTATTCTTTGAATTTGATGGAATAATGCACATTTTTTTCCTCTTAACGGCAGCCCTGTCCTTTAGGGACTCACATCAGAGAGAGAGGTCTGAATTAAGAACGTTGCAAGTGGTTGCCAGATGTACGGCTTGGTGCCGTATATTTTTCATAAGACTCAATGAAAAACACACGGCTTTTAAACTCAGATTTGGCAACGGTGTTTGTTGAAAATTGACGACCTACGGAAGAGTGGAGCGCAGGCGGGGTTGATGTTTGGCACGTTAATATAAAAGGCTTGGCGAAAACGGGCTAACGAAGTGGGGACGGATGTCGGATGCATAAAAGCCTTGGGGGTTATTTCAGCGTCTGGGTGCATGCCGACGGAAGAGTTGGGGAGGGATATTACTAGGGGCTCGATGAAAAAGCTCGAAAGTTCAGTCGAGTGGAGGAGTTTGGAGTGAGTCCCGAGACGGGACGGGAGTAGAGGTTGTGTGTGTGTGTGTGGGGTGGGGGTGTGGAGGGGGATGAGGAAACGGGGGTAGGTCGCCCGGTCGGGTCGAGTTGGGCCTGGAGAATGACTAGTCTGTAAGTCTGGGATCTTCGGTAACGCTCGAGGTTTTAATGAATTATTATCCGCCGCAGAATGCACCTGTAGAATCATGCAGCCCTCTTTTGCTTCTATTAATGTTGCTAGATTCAGCGGAATAGTCTACCTCCGCCCGTCACCGGCTCACCCTTTCTCCCCCACTCAATGCGTTTTCGAAAATGCAAGATGAGGTATTCACTCGCTGAGATTCTTTCCAATCACGACTCCTATATGTTGTTGGCGGATCCAGGAATTTGTTTTTCTCTCTCTTCACCCATTAGAACGCGTGTGATAGACAATGAGGTAGTCACGTGATATTCGCGTTTCTTCTATCCTTCTTTAACTCATGCATTCAAATGACCTGAGGGAGAGAAGGACACTTGCCTAGATCCGCGAATATCCTATCCTATGCTTGTAGTTCTTCGAGGGTTAGGTTAGGGCTTCCCTAGGCTTTGATTGTTTTTGATGGGGTGGGTTGCGTTTTCCAGCGAATCTCTGAAAATTTAAACAAGTCTTCTTGGAATCGAATACTTTTTTTTTTTTTTTTTTTTTTTTTTTTTTTTTTTTTTTTTCAAGTCAGCAGAGTTCAAAAGAATAATGGTGTATCAAACTTGATATGTTTTTAACAATTTAAACGAATCGGAGTTTTGAGTTAGAAGCTAAACTTAGAGAATTTCACCTACTTTTATGAATTTTCCAGATCCACCACACCAAGACAAGTCGTTTATAATTGAAGCCGTCTCCGGAGAAAAGGCTCGCACAAAACTGGGTGTGATATTCTCGAGCATTGTGCTTTGTGAATAAACGGAGGTTTTAAGCTAAAGAGCAAACCTGTTGTTTTATGGGTCATTCTTTCCGCTTTAAGAATGGGGCTCTTGCAAACTTAAATGAATAGTCCAATCTGCTTTATTAACCAGCGAAAATTACGCAAATCACACAACAAAAGTCTGAAATTCAGTAGTAAACTCTCATAATTCCTGTAACGGCAAGATCGTAATGGCAGTTCAACGCAGGTACGCAGATATCATGGGAGATTCCTGCCTATGTTGTCACTTTCTCTTCAGGGACCCAAAAATGTTGCGGCTTGACGGGACTATTCCCGGCGTAGAATCTTACGTAGTATCATAAGAATTCTTAAGTGAGCTTACGTCATCATTTCCGCTCACCGCACGGCCATTTTGCCTGTTTCCGCCCAGCTCACGGAGCCGTGCCCGCTCACCGTACGAACCCGATGGCAGTTCTGCAACTTGTCCTTCCTTGTGAAAGGCAAAATCAAAATCCCCCCTCTCAGTAAAATCAAGAAATTAAGAGAGGATGTGAAGTACGATTGGCGGGAATTAAAAATCCATTGAACTGAAGCGTGTCTGTACACATTCAATGATTTCCTCACAAAATAATTTTTTCCTTGCTGTTCTTTTAATATTATCATTTTAAAGTGACGTATTAATTGTTAAGCTTTCTTGCGTCGAATTCAAATAAAGATTATTACCAAAGGACCTTCATCAAAACCACCGTTTCTAGCCCTAAAAGCTAATCGTGACGTATTTTTAGGGTGGATGAAGGATCATCCAAGGCGCCTAGATCTGGTTCGATTTTTTACTTAAGCCCTAAGGAATTGGTGTTGCCAATTTTCCAAGTCAACGTTTTTTTCTGCTCACATTCCCCCCTCCCCCCCAACTTTTTTTTACAACTCATTATGACACCCCCCCCCCCAACCGTTCTTTACTTTATTCGATAGAGAATGAGTAGATCTTTCATTTCTAATCCTACATATATTTTGTAATTTGAAGAATTTACATGGTATTACAGCGATTTTCCGTTTCTCAAGAGGTCTACCAAACGTGTTTTAGATCTGCGTAACGTTTTTACTCGAGCAAACACATTTAAAAAAAGAAAAAAAAGTTCATTTTACCCTCTTATTACTAAGGAAACCTTGCGCAAACCCCTAGCTAGGGAAATTTTGCGCTCAAAAGTTAAAGCCGCTCAAAGTTTCAAAAAGAGCTGACAAAGGCGCTTCGCCTACACTATTGGAAGAAATCATCAGCATTTATATTATTAATGAGTTTGAAGGTGTGAAACTTTCAACCTGTAGGTTTCTTGAGTCCCTGAATCCATTTCTACCGTATCTTTTTCCCCATCTCGAAATCCAAGATGACTGCTCCGATACGCTTGACATGGTGGCCGTCTTGGATCTATAAATTTCGAAAAATATTTGGCAGGAATGTATTTAGAGACCTCGAAAACCCCCAGATTGCTAATTTCATACGTTAATGGTCATTAATATTGGAGATATTCCTGTTTTCTTCTTATAGAGTGTAGGCTAAACCCCCTGTTGAGCTCTCTTTGAAATATGAGTGGCTAGAACTTTTGAACGAAAAGTTTCGTAAGCTTGTGGTTTGCACCCTGTGAAATTCCCTAAAATGAATCTTTTAGAGTTAGTTTTGTTAAAATTCAATCATTTCGCAGTTGCCAATTCGTCATAAAGCACATTTCGTAGGCCTCTTGATAAAAGGTAAAGCTTCGTAAGCTCCATGGAAATTATCCAAAATATAAAATATACAGGGTGTTGAAAAACTGTTCCCGAATATTTCAGGGGCGGATTCTACAGATCAAAATAAGACCTTTTTTTCCTATAAACATGTGTCCGAAAATGCCTCCCTTTTGAGCTACAGCCCCCTAAAGTTTTAAAAAAATTACGGTTTTTTCGGAATAGCGACCACTATTATGATCCAAATGTCCTAAAGATTGGTGTCCGAGGGTAATTTTACGTGTAAAATCCATTAATGACCTCGAGAAATTCAGAAATTGAGTCTGACTGCACTTTTCACTCAATCTTGCACGTTTCATGGCACGAACTTTATGTTCTTTTTCCCCCATTTAAACTCTTTAGAAAGGTCGAAATGCCTGATCATTGCCGATGACTGAAGCGTTCGGCCTTTTCGGTGAATTTAAATGGAAAAAATAGATGGTTGCCAAATTTCATGCTTGAATTGCTTAAATTTGCAATGATAAAATTACCCTCACTTAATCAGTGCTCAAAATAGCTAAAGCGAAAAGTTCTCAACCCAACCATCATACAGTCGAATCTTTCAAATGGACAAATTTGCTCAGCTCTCCACGGCAGATCAGAAGCGTTGAGTAATGGAACTGATGCAAGGCGATTGGCAGCGAGTCGGTTGGTGGTAGCCGAGTCGAAACCATTCATCGAAAACAACTTTGGCACAACATCAACAATCATCGGAAACTTACGGACGAGACGAGACGACCCGATTCCAGAGCGACCGAACACAAGGCGATCGAAACATGTTTATTACTATTTAAATGGTCCGTACCGCGGTCTTATAGCGCTCGCTCGGCGCGGCAGTTCAGTTTAGAGTGCTATGTTTATTGCTTGCCCATGTTGCCAAATAGTTCTGTGCAGTCTTCAACTGATCATTTAGATTTGAGGATTGTTGCGAGTAATCTGACAATGCCTTAATACTCGGCCATCTTACAAGGGAAGGTCACGGTGGGGCCCCCTCCGTTTGCGCTGAAATTTTGCAGAAAGGTAGGGTTTAGGGTCCTAACTAACGTACTTACGCCCTTTTTTGCCATTGGGCCTTTTTAAGAGTTGCAAAATTGCTGCAGAATATATACCGAAAAATTCGACTCCCTGCATCAATTGACTCGTTGGCGCAGTACGCTAGGGTGCGGCGCCGGGAACCTGACGTCCCCGGTTCGGGTCCGACCTCTGTCGCTTACTTTTTGCACACTGCCGCACCTCACATCAATCGATGCGAACGACGTATCTACTTTCTCCCTCTCATTTCGTATCACTTACCACATGAACTTTTTTCTGTAATATTTACAATTGCCCTGCTTATTTTATTTAAAAAAAAAAAAAAAAAAAAAAAAAAAAAAAAAAAAATTAAATGAAAAGATCAATCGTATCCATAATTTGATCTGTACCTATTTAAAAGACAAATAAAATAACATATGAGGATTAAAACATAAAACCGATGCAAACAACTGAAAGTTGAACGGTTGATCGGTATTACGTTTCAATCCTCATAGGTTATTTTATTTGTCTTTTAAATAGGTACAGATCAAATTATGGATACGATTGATCTTTTCATTTATTTTCTTATTTTTTTTTTTTTTTTTTTTTTTTTTTTTTTTTTTTTTTTAATAAAATAAGCAGGGCAATTGTAAATATTACAGAAAAAAGTTCATGTGGTAAGTGATACGAAATGAGAGGGAGAAAGTAGATACGTCGTTCGCATCGATTGATGTGAGGTGCGGCAGTGTGCAAAAAGTAAGCGGCAGAGGTCGGATCCGAACCGGGGACGTCAGGTTCCCGGCGCCGCACCCTAGCGTACTGCGCCAACGAGTCAATTGATGCAGGGAGTCGAATTTTTCGGTATATATTCTGCAGCAATTTTGCAACTCTTAAAAAGGCCCAATGGCAAAAAAGGGCGTAAGTACGTTAGTTAGGACCCTAAACCCTACCTTTCTGCAAAATTTCAGCGCAAACGGAGGGGGCCCCACCGCGACCTTCCCTTGTTAGTCGCAGCCAGGAATTTATCTTTCTCTCTCTTTGCTCTTTTGAATTCATGTGTTTGAGAAATACAGCGAGAGGGACTGTCACGTGACTCCAGCCCCTATTTCCTAGAGTCCCTATATGTAGAGAGTTAAGACAAGAGAAATCATGGGCGCCGCCATTGGATGCGATTTTGCACATTTGTTTACATTCTGAGGCCGTTGTAGGGCCGTTGTTGTGTTTTGCTCCACAGCAAAGATTACAGTTCCGCTAAGTTTGAAACGATGTAATCTTTCTCTGCTTTTGTTGATCGACATGTATAACGCTTTTTAATGATTCTTTTGAGATTTATGGACATTCTTGTGGTGCATTATGATTAAAATTAACAGGTTCGTCGCAAATTAACTCTTTTATCTGTAAAAGACCGTTGGTAAACAAAACAAAAGTGCAAAATCGCATCCAATGGCGGCGTCCGTAGAGCCTAAAATTCATCGTTCAATCAGAAGTTGACTACCCTCTTGTCTTAACTCTCTACATATAGGGACTCTACTATTTCCATCCTTTTTTACGGGACAAGTTTTCGAATAGGCTAAAGAGAGACAGAGAAATGTTCTTGGCTATAAAAGTATAGAAGGTTTTAGTGCGAAGTCAACGGTTAGCCATCAATCTCAACAAAACACTCATCGGTCGTAATCGGTTGTGACAAAACTCGCGTAGCGTTCCAAACTATCTCCTTCATTCTCCCGAGACCCCCATGTATATCTCTTTCTAGTGTCGAAATTCGTACACGGGGCCTTGTTTTACGCCATTTTATTATCAAAATCGCATTCAAATGCCTCAAGGAATTTATTTCTGACAAAATATTTCACTCTCAAAATGTCTCTTTATACGATTTTTCAAATGAGAGTGAGATAGTAGTACATGGGGGTTACGTGAGAGCGAGAGAGAGAGACGGTTTGTCTTTGGTCGGAACGCTCATCACCAGATGACGTCATCACTAAACCCGACTATGGCTCTGCTGATTCGATATGAATAGGAGTATCTTTAAACTAATAGTGTTGTTCCTGATCAGCGGGCCGATCATTTACTTCATCGTTAAACCGATCGTTAAGACTACGTATGAGTGATTCTATATATCGAATATTGTAAAACATAGCCGTTGCTATGGTAACCATCGTTATAGCGTCCGTTTTTTAAAGATTACTCATGAATAGCCTTTATAAAACGAGACTCTGAACGATGGTTACCATAGCAACAGCCAAGTTTTACTATTTTCGACCAATAGCATCATTCTTAGACAGTTTTAACGATCGGTTTAACGATAAAGTAAATGATTGGCCCGCTGGTGTTCTTCGTCGATAGCTTTGTGGAGACTCGTCTGCCAATCCGTCGGTCCATGGGTCTATTCTTTTCTCTTCTTTTTCGTTTTCCTAGATTTTCGCCCCGATCCACATCTTTCAAATTGCCATGTAATGTGGCCAGGGTAAATCACGAGCTAATTTATTAGTTACAGAATACACAGGTTAAGCCGGCCTCCGTGGTCTGGTGGTTAGCGCACCTGACGACTAACTCGGACACACTGGGTCCGAATCCCGGCCAGGGTGACAAAATTCCATGATCTTCAGATCTTGTCATTTTGGGTTGGCATATGGATGTCGGAAAAAATCGTCATTGTCTCAGCGTGAAGCCCAGTGGGCGTGACAACAAATGTCGTCGTTCAACTTAAATTTCAGCCGAATGCTGGAATAAATTGAATTCAAACCTATCAAAGTTTTGTCACTAGTTCGTTTCAAAGTCAATGTGGGTTATTTGGAGTCTTTTTTGGGCAACTAACCGCTAGACTGAGTTGTTAAAGTAAAAACATTATAACTCGCAATGAAGTAAAGTTATTCACTGAAACATGACGTACGCCAAAATCACCAATTTAAGATGTGAACTACAGCTAAAAAACACCGCGGCGAACTCTCTTAGACGTTCAATCAATAATTTTGTAGTACAGGTTCAAGTTGTAAAAGCTCAAAGTTGGGTGGCTACCGCAATCAGTCCGCTAGCCGGCTGGTCAAAGGCACCGACCATCCACTCGTTGGAGAGCCGCGGTTGGAATTCGCGATGTTGTGGGTTCGATTCCCAGTGCATCTTTCAACTTTTTGCACAAATCAAAAAACTCAAAATTGACTCGAAAAACTATTTAACAAACAAAAAAACTCAAGTCGGGTGTGCTCGCCCGAACAATAATTTAGATTTCAATCCAATACATTTTGGTCCTCTAGGGATCGATAAAAGTGTAGTCTACAGTCGAATGATGCGAGTTGGGCAACGGAAGAAAAGTGAAAGTCAGCCACGAAATGGCGAAGCACTGTTTATTTTAAAACCCTTCCACTGCTTGCAGAAGAATGTGTATTAAAAGCAAGAATCCCTCATCATGCATTTAGGTGAAGTCTATCTTTTCCTCCATGCTAGAACCACTTTTCAAAAACATTGAAATTGATTCGTGGATGGAGGATAAAAGGATTCACGAAAGGCTGGTGAGATTCAACGATACGCAGATCGGAACGGTCGAGTGAAAATGATTCAAACCACTCATTTACAAGCTGAATATCGAGATTGGAAAAAGGATTTACCTCAAGAAGAAGAATCTTCTTAAAACGCCTCCTGCATAACCTTCTGAGACTAATCAGACTCGTCTGAAAGTACTCGAGAAAAACATTCTGACGAAAATCATTAGTTCGAGGCATTAGCAAAAGGATATCATTTTCAGTGATATCTTTGTGCCTCCGACTTAAAAACTCTTTCAAAATCCCTTTCAACCAGGGATTCCTTTGGAGCCTTGAGACGGTAGCACCACTCACTGCCAAAGAAATCAAATAATCTGCTGGGTGAGGAAATCGCGTGTTCATACGGCGAACTCTACCAGACGTTTGTTCCATCAATAATTTTGTAGTATACGTTCAAGTTGTAAAAGCTCAAAGTTAGGCGGCTACTCAATCAGTCCGCTAGCCGGCTACCTCAATCAGTCCGCTAGCCGGCTGGTCAAAGGCACCGACCATCCACTCGTCGGAGAGCCGCGGCTCGAATCCGCGATGTTGTGGGTTCGATTTCTAGTGTATCTTTCATTTTTTTGCACAAATCAAAATAATCAAAATTGACTTGAAAATTTATTTAACAAACAAAAAAACGCAACTCGGGGGTGCTCGCCCGAACAATAAGTAAGAGTTTAATCCAATGCATTTAAATGGTCCTCAAGGGACCACTATAAACACTTTTATCGGTATAAAGTGTAGCCTACAGTCGTACGATGCGAGTTGGACAGCGGAAGAAAAGTGAAAGTCAGCCAGGAAATGGCGAAGCACTGTTTATTTTAAAACCCTTCAACTGCTTGCAACAGAATGTGTTTTAAAATAAAGAATCCCTTTGCATTTAGGTGAATTCCGTCTTTTCCTCCATGCCAGAACCACTGTTCAAAAACATTGAAATTGATTCGTGGATGGAGAAAAAGTGGATTTACGAAAGGCTGGTGAGATTCAACGAGTTCATCGAGAAAAATATTCTGAAGAAAATCTTTAGTTCCAGGCATTAGCTCAAGGATGTCATTTTCAGTGATATCTTTGCGCCTCCGACTTAAAAACTCTTTCAAAATCCCTTTCAACCAGGAATTCCTTTGGAGCCTTGAAACGGTAGCACCACTCACTGCCAAAGAAATCAAATAATCTGCTGGGAGAGGAAATCGCCTGTTCATATGAATAAAATTACTTGCTCCCCGTAGAATAATCATGTTTCTTTAACAATCAGAGATATCAATTAAATGAAAAGGGTAGCAAAAAGAGAATGTAATACCTGCTGAACTTTCAAAAATAGAAGACAATGCTATGAACACAACCACAACCGACGCTGTTTGACTCGAAGATGAAGGCTATTGGATTGTGAGGATTTGACTGATAGGAGGATGAAAAATGTGAACGGTTATCAAGTTGCCAACCTATGAAATTTTCCATTCGGTTGGGAAATTAGGAATTCAGGATTTCTATTTCACATAGACATCAATGATACCGTGGTTGAATTTTTTGTTCTTAAACCGTCATTAACTATCATAAAATTTTAAATTACCTTTTAGAGCAGGAGTAAAACTTTTTTGGAAAATAAATTAAATAAATAAATTGGTTGCGTTGCATCGGCTTTCTTACAATCGGGTGATTTGATATGAAGGAGGGAGGAGGGGCAGAAGAGGATATTTTGCAAATCTGAACTTCTTCGGCGGATGAATCTTGCATGATTTACAACCCTCTAACATACACTGTACAATTATTCTTTTTGCCTTTTGAATTATTTCATTTTATTCATCTCTCGTTACAACTGCGTTTTGATTAGATTTCATTTTGTCAACCGCGACGACAAACTTTTTCTTACGTCGAATCATGGAACTAGTTTTCATAGCGCAATAATTTACTATCGTGACCGGATGCATCTTCTATGTTTCTCTAGTCAACAACAACCCCCCCCCCCCTTCTACCGTCTCCTCTGACTCAAAACTGTTTTTGGCCCAAAACCGTTCTGATTCATCGCTTGTTTCACTTCATCCAGTTGTACTGCGTTTAGCAGAAAAGAACCAACCCACATTAGCTCATGAGCCCAAGGCGGCTTTCTTTTCCTTGTATTTGAGGGCTCATGAGCTAATATGGGTCGGTTCCTTCTTGCTAAACGCAGTCTAGTTAAACGGTCCGATTGAGAAGGGATTACTATTGAACCTTCCCTCAGTCAACTAGAGTCAAGTAATTCCAAGGCAATCTTTGTTCTGACACAACATACTTTCTGATAATTTTTCACTGCCATTAGTGTAGGATTCATAAAAAAACTCACAGTGTTTCGGTCTTCCAGTAACTAGCAGATTGGGTGTCCGGAAGTTTCGGCGCACGGAAATCTCGGCGCCTGATTTTTTTTCAAGCGGTAAAATTAAGTAACGTCGAGCGTAGTTAGTACTTGGACTGATTATGGGGAGACCATTTTTTTCCTTCAGTTAAATCATATTATTTTCAAGTTGTGAGCAATTCCTCGAAGAAAGTCTAAAGTTGTAAGATTTTCGAAGTCTTCACACAATTTTTCCAATCGCTGTGTCACTGCAGCATATTTTTTCTTTTGTTTCGATTCCTCCTTCTTCGAAATGAATCCCTCCAGTCTCACTCGGGTTTCTTCACTCTTGAACGCATTTATAACTTTCCAAATAGAGGGGTGGCTTGCCATGAGAAGAGAATTTTAGTTTTCAGCCATCATCATTTTGAAGGAAAAGTTGAAAATATTATGATTTTACTGGAGAAAAAAAACGGTCTCCCCATAATCAATCCAAGTACTAACTACACTCGACGTTACTTAACTTTACCGCTTAAAAAAACGGTCTCCCCATGATCGATCCAAATACTAACTACGTTCGACGTTACTTAACTTTACCGCTTGAAAAAAAATCAGGCGCCGAGATTTTCCATGAGGAAGGCATATTGAATATTTTGAAGCAAATTCATTCCGCGTCCGCCATGTTGGGATATAAGATGTTTACATCTGGATTCGCCCGCGAAAAAAGAAATATAGAACATGATCCGCAAAATTTTCATTCTGAAATGCCAGTAGAATGAAAATGAGGCCGGAAACGAAGATTTCTTTCCAGAATTTACGGAAATAAATTTGTTTCAACGCAAATGACACATGTCCGCCATGTTGGGATATAGGACCACATCGTTGCCTATTGGTGCCGGTAAATTCCAAACATTGCTTCCATTGGCTCTTATGAAAGTTTCCGTTCTGAGTGTATTATTCTTTACCTATAGTTCGATCTTTTTCATAGATTTAAATGAACGAATTGCAACGTTGCCAAATTGCTCGCTACTCTACTGACTTTGGGATAAAACTTATAAGTTATGACATGTATTAGCCTCTTTATTGCTGTGCCTCGTTGAGTGAACGCCTCTCTTGCTGATTTCAACGCTGTGACGTTAAAATAATGCTTTGGTGGAATCTAGGTAGCAATTTTTTGTTTTCTATCAATTTGTCAGGTAAAAGGGGAAAAACTGCGAGCGTTATATTGGCTCAAAAAGCGGAAACAATAGCCCCGGCAGACAACCGCGGCTGCACCAAATCCAAGCCAGGGCTCATTTGCCAAGTTAAGGGAGTCAGGGTTGACAGGGGGAGGATTTGGAAGGGGGGGGAGGTCTAAATCGGCGGCCACTTACTCCAATTACCGCGCGACCGTAATTAAAATACAATTAGCGCTCCCTGAAGGGATGGATACGGACGGGGTTGGGGTTGCTCACTGTTGCTTTAAAAAGGATCCCTTTCCACTGCTGCAACTGCCCCCGCCCTCTTTCACAGCTGTTGTGAGGTTTGGTTGACTTGGTTGCCGATTCGTCAGATTGGATTTGATATTGTATTATACAGGCAGTTTTTTCAAGAATTTTTCAATCAATTTCTCTGTACATCTGAATATACACACAGAATACCCAAGAATTGAGTTTTTTTGTTTATTCTGTGAACTTTCCGCGGTTGGTTACCTTAACCTCTTATACAGTGGCGAGGCGTGAAACTTGGCAACAATGTATTTTCTCCATTTAAATTCACCAGAAAAGTCGAACGGTTCAGTCACCGGCGATGACCAAGCACTTCGATCTTTCTAATGAGTTTACACGGGAAATAGGAACGTTCCCAAATCGCACGCCTCGCTACTGCTCCTATAGGCCCAGCCCGAGTTAACTCGGTTTTCTCCTCTAGTCTATTACACATTGCATCGCAGTATAATGATTCAGAAAAAACGCAATTTTCGATATCGACACTACTAGATAAGGTATCGTTCGGGCGCCTTCAATTAATCGTATAGGCAAATCCAACTCCACCGAGTACGAACAGTTAACTACCCTCCCTGTATTAACGGAAGAGGAGCGTTCCTCTGATCTAACCTGGTCTGTAAAGGGTTAAAAATGTGGACATTTTTGGAACAACCTCTTACCTTCAGAGCAGGCCTTTGAACCGGTAACAACATCGGTTCGGTTGGGTTCACGGTTTGAATTCGCAATTAGAATCGGTTCACGGTTCAGTTTTGGTTCTCGGGGACAATGGCTATGGTTCGAACCGGTTTAAATTGAAAAGCAAATTTAAATGAAAATTACTGAAAATTATTTGCGCTTTCAGGAGCAGATCATCATCAACTTCGTATTATTATTTTTCTTGCAGAGGTTTTTTTTTTCTTCTTTTTTTTTGATAATTTTATTGATGCCTCAATTTATGAAAATAGTCTTATTTAGAGTCTGTGGTCAGTACATTTTGAACGAAGTGGCGCAGCGTGCAATTTAGCAACGTTGACTTTTGTCTATTTAAACCCACGCACAAATTCGAATTCTAGGGTGTTCCTCGAACACCAAATAGTTCGATATTTTGAATAAGTTTGAATAGAGAAAGTTCAGCGTTGCCAAATTGCACGCTCCGCCACTGCTTGAACGTCCTTTGGAAAATTTTCGAACCGATTCAAACCCGAATTTCATACTTTTTTAGTCAGATTTTCGCGATTTACGCTGTTTTTTACATTAGACTTAACTATTCATTTGCTTGTAGCAAAAGTTTGCAAGAGCCCCTTTTTTTATTGAATGAAAGTTCTACTTTGCAGAACGGTGGTCGTGCACTTGCACAGTACCCTTACATACACTGACGATGTGCCTTTAGAAGTGTTATTTGGATTCTAATCTAATAATCATCTATTTGCTGTTTATGGTGTCAAAGCATTGTCATGGATTTTATTATCACGTTTGTATAGACGTTTGGCGCAACAGACCCATACCTCAAAATCGTCAATAACATCGTACAGGTGTAAAGTAAAGTGGGGGAGGGCGACAATCAATTATTCACAATCCGCTACCAGCGTAAACGTCTATTCAACGAGTTGGATCTGACCTAGTAAACTGATCTATAAGGTCCATTAAATGATTGAAAATCAACGAAAGCGTTGCTTATGCCAGACAAGTAATTCAGCCTGCGAGAAAGTTCCGAGACTCCCCAAGGCATGTCATTCGTTCTCGCTAGATCCCTCGTGACCGCGTAAATAAGATACGCTATGCGCTTTAGCGTCGCACTCTGGTCAGAGATTGTGGGAGGGGAAAAAATAAAATAAAATAAAATAAAAAAAAGTAATAATCGAAAACCATCCTTTTCGACCTTTTAAAGCTCATGAGTCTGTTGCGTACTTTTGCAACAACTATAAAGAATCTTAAAACTTCCGTGAAATTCGACGAAAATAACGATGCGCTCATAAAAGCGTTCAAAAACCACTCATTAATTCGGGAAATCACTTTGATATTAAACAGTCCGCGCTACACCAGGTACTATTCGCACGGGGAAAAAAACTGGTAGAATTTACCATCTGCATAGCTGATTTTGGAGTCTGCTATCAAGTATGATAAATTTTACCATCATATGGTAAATGCAACGTATCTTGTGGTGAAATGTAAGTACCAACAGTTTATCTTCATTTATAACGAGGTACGTTGCATTAACCATTTGATGGTAAAATTTACCATCCCTGATAGCAGACTCAAAAATCATCTTTGCAGATGGTAAATTCTACCAGTTTTTTTTCCGAGTGGAAGGGGCATACTACTACATAGACGGAATCACCGTGTACCTGTGAACGAAATCGGTAAATTGTAAAAATTGTAAACAAAATGCCACACTTTCCTTCTAAATACATGACATATTGGCAGCATTTGCTGCCTGGTCTTGTATTGCTTATCAAAAGTTACAAAATAATGCAAGAAATGTACGCATCCAAACGAAACACTCGAATGTTTGTAAGATCTTTTGTTGTGAATATAAAACTACATGTTTATGTAGCTGTATGTCGGTGATAAGTGTCTAGTGCGCAGGTTGTTGGTTTATAAAACCAACAGGGTGGATCTGAAGGGTTTTAACAGTGGCGAGGCGTGCAATTTGGCAACTTTTATTTTCCACTTAAACTCATTAGAAAGGTCGAAATGCCTGGTCATCGCTGATGACTGAAGCGTTCGACTTTTTTGGTGAATTTAAATGGAGAAAAACATGGTTGCCAAATTTTGCGTCCCGCCACTGGGTTTTAATGTGCGCATCGTGCGCCGAATTTGACGAATTTACAGAATCACTGTATCACATTACTGTTGCGAAATTACGCAGCAGACCCATTTAATACTTTCCAATGAATTTTTTTTTAGGCTTAAATTACTTCTTAACCCTTGTGAGCCTAAGGGGGGGTACATTTGTACCCAGGCCAGATTTTTTGACGCCATTTTGTCAAAACTGCTCAAAATTTTTGGGGACTTCATGACATTTTAAGTTAGGATACTTAGAACACGTCTACCAAATTTCATTAATTTTTATGAATTTTTGTCGATATTATAGAAATTTAAAGTGTTGGGGTACAAATATACCCCCCCCCCCTTCGTCCTGCCAGTTTTAAGTTTGGAACCATCTATTACAGTGAATTTTACGGAAATTTTATGTAGATTAAGAATATTAAGTCAGATCATTGAAAAAAATTGGAAATTTATCAAAAATGGAAAAATAATATGGTACCTCATTTCATTTTTTCCATTTTTTTTATTTTGACATTTTTTTTAAAAGTAGGTGTAAATTTGGCAACATAGCAAAAATTTACTCAAATTTCACATAAATTACTCTCTTAGGGTACTAAGTACATAATCCATCCATTAAAGTTTCAACATTATTGATACTGACTGTGCTGCATGAAAATATCCTTGGGGGTACAAAAATACCCCCCTTAGTCCTTTGTGTTACCGAAATACCTTAGGCTCACAAGGGTTAATATTGTTCTTTGTAATTAAAATTGGTCTTCAAAGTTTATTAATGATAAATTTATAAGAAATTTACTTCCTCGTTGGGGGCCCCTTCTTGACCATTGTGCGTCGAACGAAGATCAACTGCACCACACCATACCAAAGCTCAGTACGCATTGACAGTTTAAGAAAGACGGGCAATAGGTGGTAAATAGTTGGAGAAATATGAATTTAATTTCTGAAATGTTGATTGATCGATTTTTAAATGCCTTTTTTCCCGCCCGCAAGACTTATCATGATTCATGCTATTGTGGAAGAGGTCGCGTCAAATCACTGCCTCACGGTTTAGGGGAAGGTGGGATCGGAGGCCCTCCGATGTTGCCGTATTTAGCACGATATCGATTGGTCTCGGTTTTATGGGTCTTTCAACCCGAAATTTGTTGCTTGATATTTCTTGATTTTGTGACAATACCAACGAGGACGGTGATGTCGATGTGTCGATGGAAATGTTGTATTAGGTGTCCCAGACTCCCCCCTTTTGTCTTTTAAATCCCAAGAACGGCTGACAAGGGGAGGCTCAGAAGTCGCCGCCTCCGATTTTGAAAACAATTGCACGAAAATGTAGCTAAAGTAAAATTATTAGACCCGTGTTTCTCACTTTTTGCTTATGGGCCTTCCTAAAGCGTCAGAAAGGACGGGGCACATTCCTTATGGGAAATGGCCCCTTGCCAAAAGTTGATTTTTTTACATGGATCGACGCCGCTCGTCGAGCTGATCAAAAGCTCTCACGGCACCAAAAAAAGTTACCGTGCTGTTTTCGCGCAATTTAAGCTCAAAGTTGGAAAATAACAATAGGAATCGGCATCAGTTTGGAGTGCATTTCTCGGAAAAGGACGGGTGATCGGCGCTTCTGTCTCTCGTAAAACAATACCATTGTTTACAGTCGGACCGACCGCACGCACGTATAGTGTCCGTTCCTCTCCCTTATACCCTTTCACACATTTTCCTATGATGAGGCCCTTGGGTGGAGGGGAATGCGATCAGTGGGTAAAAGGAAAATGTGAGAAAGGGTATAAGGGAGAGGAACGGACACTATACGTGCGTGCGGTCGGTCCGACTGTGAACAAAGGTATTGTTTTACGAGAGACAGTAGCGCCGATCACCCGTCCTTTTCCGAGAAATGCACTCCAAACTGACGCCGATTCCTATTGTTATTTTCCAACTTTGAGCTTAAATTGCGCGAAAACAGCACGGTAACTTTTTTTGGTGCCGTTCGAGCTTTTGATCAGCTCGACGAGCGGCGTCGATCCATGTAAAAAAAATCAACTTTTGGCAAGGGGCCATTTCCCATAAGGAATGTGCCCCGTCCTTTGTTGAAAGTTGCCGAAATTCACATAAATATTCGGAACTCTCTCCGCTCGGGTTTTTACGTGAATTTCGGCAAGTTTCAAAAAATTCCTGACGCTTTAGGAAGGCCCATTGGCAAAAAGTGAGAAACACGGGTCTAATAGTTTTACTTTTGCTACATTTTCGTGCAATTGTTTTCAAAATCGGAGGCGGCGACTTCTGAGCCTCCCCTTGGGAGAGTTGTGACCTTGAGGCTGATTCAGCTCTTTTGGACGAGACGAAAAGTGATAGCGAGAATCGAACATTACCATTGGTTTAAACGGGGCTGGTGTCACTCGACAGATTTGAAGTCGTTCGAGTCGTTTATTTCAGAAAAATGACTCCTCCGTCCATCGAATGACTCAAAATCTGTCACGTGACGCCGTTTAAACCAATGGGATTGGTCGATTCCTGCTATCTCTTCTCATGTTGTCCGAAAGAGCAGAATCAGCTCCCAAGGAATCCAGAAAAAATGTTTTCAGAGCCCTTCAAGCGTCCCTGAGAGGGGTTTTTGGGGGATCACATTTTTTTCCACTTGTCTCCAAAACTTTCGCATTGAGAGATGGCTCCCATCGGTCTTTGAATAATGTAAAACTTTAATAAATTCTGTAACGTCGGTTCAGGTTTAATATCGGGGTGGGCCGCAGGGGCGGCCAGGGGGTGAAACCCCCTAGTAGTTTATATTACAATAAGTTATTTATCAATGGCATAACCACACAGCTCTTAATCTATTAGGTAAAAATATATTGTCCTCACTATCAATTCGACATCGGAGATCCAATTTAGTTTCAAACAAGCTGACGTCACCCGGCTTAGGTGTGACTTTGTTACACGAAATGAGGTGGTTCAGCAAGAGAATGGGCGGTGTTGTCTCCTTCGGATTACCCAACTCGTCCACCAACGAAAAGAAATCAGATAGGGCGTTCAACGAAAATAAGCTCCTTGCACTGGAGCCTCTCCAATTTAGGAAAAGACCCACGCCCGTCAATTGGGCGAATTCGATAGCTCTTCGAAAAGCCTGAAACATACATATAAATAATCACACATTACAATCTGTATTGGATAAATACAAATGTACATAAAATGGGTGCAGAGGTGGGATTAAAGTTAAAATCTCCCAGGCGCCCAATTTATCTAATGAAAACCTCATCAAACCATTCAACGCCCAAACCTCCTCCGGAAACTGAACCGTTCAATACTGTTTTTGGAGATAACTGGGACATCCACGGTTTAAGGTGCGCCATAAAATGCATATCACACTACACAGTATGGCCATAAGTTATGAGACTCGAGATTTAATCACTTTTTTCCTCTACGTTTCACAAAGTTGCAGATAAGTAAATAAACCCACATAATATATTCTAAAAGTACATCAAATTTGCTACAAACAAAGTAGGCTTGGGTCAAATACGCCCCGGCCCACGGGTTCCTAAATAAATCGGGGAAATAAGGAATAATAGGTCACTGCAAAGAGAAAAATATGTTGCGTGTAAACATAGATAATTTTCGACATTTTTTGTTCTCATCGTGAAATGTTTGAATCGCCCCAACGGCATATCAGCAGTGAGTGACAAAACAACACTAATATAGGTTGTCCCAAGAATGATTGGACTTGACAACTGTAGCTTCAAATGAAAACATCAGCTTCCATCCTCAGATAGAGTAACCTGATTGGTTAGGAGCCGTAAGAAGCTGATGTTTTCATGAAAACCATAGAAGTGTCAAATCCAATCTTTTCTGGGACAAGCTATAGCACAGAATACTCTAATCAGAATGGAAACTCCCATAAGAGCCAATGGAAACAAGATTTGGAATTTACTGGCACAAACTGGCAACTGTGCCTACTCACTTCTCAAGATGGCGGACATGCGTTTTCAGGCTATACAACCAATCACAACTCGGCCAGTTCCCGAAGATCTGCCGAAGATGCTCACTTTCGAACATGGCGGCCCGAAGTAAAGAATGTTTCAAAACGAATTAGAGTTTCCGTTATGATTAGAGTATTCTGTGCTAATAGATTTCCTTGAACTGCCCTAACGTTTTCAGAAGATTTCCACCCCTAAAATTCTGTCATGTCCGAACAGCTCAAAGCACTAGCATTCAATTCCCCCAGCCGATTGTGCCATTTATACAGGATGAGCTGAAATGCACGTTTGCACTCCGGGAGCGCCTGCTCCGATGATGAAAATATGGCCAAGAGCATAGCCGTAGCAAGGATATTGTCCTTCTCTCTCTCTCTCTTTGCTCATTTGAACGCATGCGTTTTTTATACTTTTCTATGCGCCTTCATTTTATAGCGTAGACTAAAACGGTACAGTCGCGTACGAATAGTTAACTACTCTGCCCCGCAAAGAAGCCGGCACATCTGGCACGCTTGATCTTTCCGCTCGAAAATGCGACAAAATTACGAAAGTTCAAATCGTCATAACTTTTGAACTTTAAGAGCTAAAAGTATTTCAAAACAAGGGTCGGATGTCTCATATTTTCTAGTTTTTTGAACTTAAGTTTAAGTTTTCTATTGGTAATTTGTATCCACGCATGAAGAGTTTTCCCAAACCCGTGCGAAAACTGTTTTTTTTTCCGGCACATCTCTAAAAATTTACTGTAACTTCTCACATTTCTTTGGTCAAAACTACCATAGATAGACAAAATCTGAAACATGCACCAGATTTTTCAAAGTCTGTATTTTTGACTCAATTACCTCAATTTTGTCCATGAAATGTGTTAAAGGTCAGAAAATGCACTTTTCCGTGACCATGTTAAGGACCGCTTCTGAACACACACTTTACACATCCCACCCAAATGTGCGGAAAGATATAAAAAGTTCAAATCGTCACAACTTTTTAACGAAAAGCGCTGAAAACACTTCAAAACAAGGGTCGGGCTCCGCATACTTTCTAGTTTTTGATGCTAGAGCTCAATTTTTCTGTCTGTCATTTTTACGCCCGTGGTAAGAGTTTTTCCAAACCCTCACGATTTTTTTTTTTTTTTTTTTTTTTTTTTTTTTTTTTTTTTTTTTTTTTTACTTGCAGCACATCGCTACATAAATCGCTCTTACTTCTCGCATCTCTTTGGTCGAAACTAGCATAAATAGACAACATCTGAAATATGTCTCAGATTCCTCAGCGTCTTTACTTTCGATTTGGTTACCTCCAAGTCTACAGAATTTTTGAAGGTCGGAAAATGCACTTTTTTGGGTTGCGAAAAAAATATTTTTCGTGAGGGTTTGGAAAAACTCTCACCACGGTCGTAAAAATGACCAACAGAATTTGAGCCCCATAGCATCATAAACTAGAAAGTATGAGGAACCCGGCCCTTGTTATGAAATGTTTTTAGCCCTTATAGTGAAAAAGTTAAGACGATTTGAACTTTTACCATATTTTCGCAAATTTGAGCGGGATGTGTAAACTGTTTGTTCAAAAGCGGTCTTTACATGGTCATGGAAAAGTGCATTTTCCGTTCTTGAACAAATTTTGTAACTCTACTTTTCATCTCACAGCTTCTGCTGTGTGACGAAAACACTATCGGATAATCCCGATGGACACCGTGAATCACCGTCACAAAATCAGAGCGAAACAAACAAATTTAAATAGGAAACAAATCTGACAATTAAGCTTTAAAAATATCCATCGCATCAATACTGACTTAAAAACCGTTTGAATCCTTGGAAAAGGCAGAATGTAAGGGCAACATTTAATAAAGTTCCTCGAAATATTGCTCATTATACGGCAACATTGACCTTCGAGTTATTACTGAGAGGGAGTAAACCTTTTTTTATGCCTACGGTGAGAAGGAGGGTCCTCCATGGCAGCCGGTTCAAAGTGGCTACACAGGATTTACGTACACGGACTTTACGTCCACTGTTTTTATGTCCACTACGGTAATGTCCACCGCTATAGACGTCCACTAACGTATGTCCACTTATGTTACGTCCACCGAGCTTTATTGCTCCACAATTCAATAACACCGTAAAATGGGAAATATTCGATAAAAAGGTGCGAAAATAGATTTATTTCTGTGACAGTAACAGGAAAACTTGGTACTTTATCATTCGTGTCCTTTAGCGGTGCATAGTTGAAAAACAGTTGTACGTAGTTAAAAAAAAGCAAGTTCTGGGTTATAATGCTACTTACTCAGGGTTATTTGGAGTTAAGAGAAAATGCCCCAGAAACTCGAACAAACATCTCTGAAATGTCTCAATACATTCCTGGGTAAACTAAGTAAACTTACTGTGAAAGAAAGAAGAAAAAATCATCTCCTAAAAAATCATCTCCTAAGAAAGAAGAAAAAACAAGTGGTCCAATTGTGGACATTTAATGTCCAAAATTATTGCGATGATAGACGTTTGTTTTTGTGGACGTAAAAAGCGGTGGACGTGAAACTAGTGGACGTAAAGTCGATGGACGAAAAGTCCTGGAACCTCAAAATGTGCGTCTGGGTTCAAACTTTGGAACCAGTCCGCCTCTGTTCCATAATTAAAAATCTTCTGTCAAGTCATTTTACTACTAACGGTTTGATCAGTGCAGTAGAAAATGTTTTTTTCAGAGAATCGGTTCGTTGAAGTCTAAAATGTCGCATTGCACGGAGAAAAAAACTTTGGTTCTTATGGAACACCGAGGCCCGAGGTGTTTGATTCCAGTAACCGAAGTTTTCAGTTGTGAGTACCGAACTTCAGTTAGGAGTACCGAAGTGGTTCAGTAGGAACAAAATGTGAGTCATAGTATTAGTCACAGTTACCGAAACCTTCGGTACTCCTAACTGAAGTTCGGTACTCACAACCGAAAACTTTGGTTACTGTAACCGAACACCTCGGTGTTCCATATGAGCCGAAGTTCAGGTCTTATAACCGATTTTGTTTTCTCCGTGTGGGAGTTCAGCAAACACTATCCTCCTTTCAGTGGCGAAGCGTGCAATTTGGCAACGTTGCACAGTGTCCATTTAAACCCTTGTAAAAGGTCGAATGCAAAGGTGTTCACCGAACACCCTAGAGTTCGATATTTTTAATGGGTTTAAATAGACACATTACAATTTTGCAAAGTGCACGCTACGCCACTGCCTCCTTTGAACCGTTATCCTTCCGCAGCAGCATAACGAGAAAGTTCTTTTTTGTCTTCCTTTTTTTTTCATTGAAACACGTATGTTAGAGAAGGAAGGACGAGGGGATAGAAATGTCCTCTTTCTTTCCTTTTCTACTCATACATTCCTAGGGAAAATGAGAGGGATGTGAGAGATCCTGATTCCACTAATGATTCTCTATCTCTCTCTTTCTTCCATTGAAACACGCATGTTAGACAAGGATAGACAATGGGGTCAACCCCCCTCCTTCTATCCTTTTTAAACTGATACGTTCAAATGGAAAATGAGAGGGATGGAAAAGATCCTTGTTGCGCCACGATGCAATCCATCATAATCATGCCTCAATAGACAAAAAAGTAGTTTAAGTTTGAAGTTAGCGTTTCTTTCTCTCTCTCTCTCTCTCTCTCTCTCTCTCTGCTCTCTCTCTCTCTCTCTCTCTCTCTCCTCTTCTCTCTCTCTCTCTCTCTCCTCTCTCTCTCTCTCTCTCTCTCTCCTCTCTCTCCTCTCTCTCTCTCTCTCTCTCTCTCTCTCTCCTCTCTCTCGTCTCTACGCTCTCTTCCTTCTCTCTCTCTCTCTCTCTCTCTCTCTCTCTTTCTCTCTCTCTCTCTAACCGAGTCTAATTTGGCAACTTGAACACGAATAACGTAGGAACCTCATCGATAAAACATTAGTGTCTCGGTATAAATCACACAACTGTCAGTTTCCATCTCCCCCCTCCCCTCCCCTCTTCCCCTCCCTTCCCCTCCACCATACTCATCCCTCATTCGTCATTCCTTTTTTCACCTGCCTGTCCGTACGAAGGAAAACGAAGGAAATTCGAGGTTGGTCCTGGTGGGTGTCAAGGAATGGGTCTATTGTGTACTTTTTTTTGAAGAGTTGATTCTTGCATAAGAACCTGTAAAAATGGCGATGAGTACACTAAAAAATCACGAAATTCACTCTCAGAATTGGGCTGAATGGCGGCGAGACGCAGGTATCACGGGAGATTCCTATCTAATTTGAGACATATATCTGTGTTTCCGTAGAGAAAGTGACATAATAGACAGGAATCTCTCATGATACCTGCGTCGAACCGCCATTACAATCTTGCCATTTAAGCAGTTATGTAGGTTTATTACTGAATTTTAAAACTATCCAGTGTGATTTTCGTGATTTTTGCTGGTTCTTGCATCAGAACGGACTATTCATTTGCTCACAGCAAAAGTTTACAAGATCCCCATTGTTTGATTTAATAGCCTAAATGTCCGTTCAAAAATGCGCTTATGCGGGAAAATATATTGAATCAGAGTTTGTTTGGAACCAGAAGTCGTCGGACGGCAATAAATACGATACATCGCTCTACTAAAACAGTCTGAAAAGAAAACAAAAAAAAAAAACAAACAAACAAACAAACAAACAAACAAAAACAAAATCGATTACAGGTGACTCACCGCTTCACTATCCGATGAGAAAAATGTCAGGGGCTCTGGTAAATGGATTACACACGTTGGTGAAATATCATGGAAACCAAAGGGATTGACTAGAGTAATTTCCTTCCCAATTTCCAGGGTACGTCTTCCTACAGCAAGAAAAGATTTCTCCTTCAACAAAGGATATTGTAAGAAAAGCTGCGAAAGTATAAAGATTGAAAAGAGGTGTGAAATTAAAGGTGCATTACGGAATATGTCATCACGTTTTCGAGAGTGTAAAGATACCGAAGATATGATCACGCGTAAGCCAGAAATTCTCTGGATTTCATATCGTTGAAGCAGTGAGGATAAAAGGTGGTTGGTCGGATAATTGTTGGGAACGAAACTGAAAATCTTTAAAGGAAACGAGAGGTCATCTAAACAGAAGTATAAGTAGAATTAGAGAAACTTACCGCAATTACTTTATCGACGTCCATTGTGAGTAGGTGTCCACACACGAGTAATGAATGCTGAGCTGAAAAATTTCTACAAAGAGGATAAATCAGTGGATCAATGATGCCAAATGTACGGCTTTTAACTTTAATCATAGATCTGGCAACACTGCCGAGTAACAACGCTGATAACACGAGCAAATTGTTCTTCGAACCGGTCGAAAACGTTTGCAGTGGAAGGGCCATCAAGAGCAAACATTGGTCAACTCTTGAGCTTCCGATTGGCGAAGAGGGGAATTCACCGAGCAATTCTTATTAGTGCCGGAGCAACACTTTTTATGAGCCCTGCGCCCTGGGCCCGAACAGAGTACAGGATAGGAGCCAAGCAGTGGCGTAGATAAGTATTTCGCGCCCCCCCCCCGCGAGATTCACAGTGGCGCCCCCTACTGGACTGCCCCCTGTCCCGTGCTCACCCCCCCCCCCCCACCAACACCACCAATTCACCTATTTCGTTAAGAATAACCAGATACCTAGCGTGGTCACTTTTGATTGTTTGATGTTTTAAATTTTTGATTAATACAAATGTGAAAAAAGAATACTCCTTATAACTTTATAAACAAAGCTCGTGAGAAAAAATGCCGTGTAATAATTTGCATAAAGATTAATTGAAGACAAGAAGAAAAAATATGATGATTGAACATTTGAACAGGTAAAAAAAAAAAAAAAAAAATTTACCTTCAGTTTGAATTAAGTTTTACAATAACAACAAGCCTCGCCTCTGCTTTACGTTCAGAAAATCGGTGATGACGTCATTAAGATCCAGAGCCCTCGCACGATCGTTTCAATGCTCAAAACGGAGAGCGAAGACAATCGGCATTGCGACATGGTACTTCGCAGATACGTCTTTATTTGTTTGAGCTTGGAAAAGGATCTTTCCGACGTTGCAGAAGTCACCGGTATAGTGAGGAAGAAAGGTAGGCTGTGGAAAGGTCTGGAAAACTGCTTGTTAAAATTTTATTTTCCGCAAGTAAAAAACTCGGCAAGTTGCTTAATGGTGGTCAATTTCCTCTTTTTGACATCAGAAGCTACAAATTTTCTGAACTGGAGGACTTCTGTTGATAGAGCTCCAGTAACGTCCGTTGAATATTTTTCACTGAAGGCTTCGCAACTCGTGGAAAGCTCTTCATCTTTCCATTCTAATAGAGCTTGTGGACTTAAAAATGCGAAATCATCTCTGATTTTTCTCATGCTCTGGAACCGTTCATCAACTTGACCGATCATCAGATCCAAGGCCTGGTAAAAAAACCTTGATTCGGAAGTTTGAAAGTGGGTCAGATATGACAGAGTCTTCGGCCAGTTCTTGGTAAAATTTTCTTATTTTTCTGCTTCTTTGAGCGGGGAATGAAGTTTCAATGCTCCAACTGCTTGCAACTTGTTTTGCTTCATCCACTATCTCAGCAAAATTACCGCGGAGACTGTGAAGCCTTGATGAGACTTTTTCGAATAAGTTACACGCTTCATCGATGGTCACTTTCGGGCTCTGCAGCAATTTCGAAACGACATTTGAGGTCTCTAAAATTTTGTATTGAAACACAAGAATCAGGACGAATGGAAAAGACGCCATTTTTTTTCTGAGAGCCATTGCCTCATTAATCTCTGTATTTTTCTTCGACACTAAAATGATTTTTGATAGACAATATTGAGGATGCAGGAAAAATTTACTTTAACCGCGAGAAGGGAATCAAAACGAGAAGACCATCTTGTTGCGCAAAGTCTTTTCAAGGTTTTTTTTACGATACAATTATCATTCGAATCTTGACTCAGGAGTTGCCATCGTGGTAAGCTCTCTCCAAAAAATACGTAAATCTCATTGATTAGAGAAAAAAAGTTGTTAAGCTCAATTATTCCGGAAACTGTATCTTGTAGCACTAAATTCAAAGTATGCGAGGCACAGTGCACGAACTCTGCATTTGGCGACAATCGTTTAAACCTGGCTTGAAGACCGGAGTATTGTCCGCTCATGACAGCGGCGCCGTCATACCCTTGACCGCGGCATTTTTCGATAGAAATGGCGTGGTCGTTTAAAAATTTAAGAACACTGTTTTGAAGACCCTCAGCTTTTTGATTCTCTACAGCAACAAATCCTAGGAACGATTCTTTGATGAGAAGTGTATCATTTTCAGTGGGCACGTATCGATTCACTATTGACAGTTGGTCAGTTTTAGAGATATCTTGAGTGGTGTCTAAAATGAGAGAGAAAAATGGAACATTGTTCACTTCACCGACTATAGTTTTTAAAAATTTTTTCGCGGCTAAATTGATTAGTTCATTTTGAATGGTGGGCGAGAGAAATTTATTGCGAATATTCTGGTTTTCAAGGTGACTTTTAAGTAGAGGGTCATACCTGGACAACAAACTTATTACATTTAAAAAGTTACCAGAAGCACTCACGATTTCATGAAGATCGCTCTCATTACGATGACCGCGAATAGCTACATTGCAGATTGACAAAGTAATAAGAACATCTAATATTCTTCTTAAAATCTCTTGCCATTTGGTGTAGCTTTCTTGCATGAGTGTACCGATGTCCTTATTATTTTTGCAATGGCTGTAAGCAACACAGGCATTAATATGAACATTGCTGACCTCATGTTCCTTTATTTTTTTACTCAAACCTTGCCAATCGTTCAGTTTTCCACTGCACCAAGCGTTGTTGAAATGAACAGCAGACCTATCAGCAAACAGCCAGCAAGGTTGACAATTTATAGACACCGTTAAGAATCGACGAATACCAGAGCCAAAATCGCTCAATTCGCTGACGCGCTTTAGTTTCCGTATAATAGTAATTAGTCGAAAAAGACCTACTTTTTTTGTCTTTTGGGAAAGGCCCAATAGGTTTACAAGGCTTTGAGAATACAATTGCTTTTTTTAAGTCATCAGAAAGCGAGCCTTGCTGAGCGTACAAAGCAACGTCAGTGTTTAAATTAGACACATGAAAGTCATCAAAATTTTCAGACACACTTTTCTCTGAGCACTCTTTAGCTTCAGCTGCAACATTTCCACTCGCACTCGCACTCCCACTCGCACTTGGAATATTTCCATCTACACCGGTATTTTCCGGAACTTCAGAATCACGAGTAATTTTATCTACCGAACCATCTGGAGTCGAATTATTTCGTGTGGAAGGTTCGCCGCGACTATCACTTGATTCACTATCAACTTTTTGCTGATCTTCACTTTTATCACTTTTATCCTTCGATGCAACTGCTTGGGCTCCCGATCCCGAACCACTATCACTGATAAAAATCGATTTGATCGAGGAATTCGAGGAGGAGCTTCCGGCTACTCCACTTTCATCATCATCACCACGTCCTTTGAAAAATGCCTTAATCTTCGGAATTTTACTAATTTCCTCTTTTACTTCTTTCTTTTTCTTCCGAAACTCAGCGCCACTAAGTTTTCTTTTCGACATACTGTAATAAGGTAACGGACTAACGAACGGTAACTTAAAAAATTGCGCGCGACGGGGAACTATAACTTTAACTATAAGTCTATAAACTAGGCGATAAATCTCTATCTTCAAGTCACATACATGTGTGCTTTCGATGCGAGCAGAGCGCACAAGATACCGATCCATACTAACTAAAACTTGGTCTAAACAGTCACCAAAAACCAAGGGGAATGAATTGAGAGACTTCGCATTCTACGTACTCATATAAAAATTGCTTGATAAGCGTCTTCTTGCTAACTTGGAAAAAAAGGGGGAACGGGTCAGCCGGCGCCAGGGCAGCCTCAAATTAAACGACAGGAAAGCGAAGTATAAGATAAGACGATCATGAAGTTGGAGTCGCGAGCGGCGAGAGATAAGGATCGAAATGATCGAATCCTGCAGACCATAAAAAATATTGCGGCATATTCCTTAAATGAATCACAACTCAAGAGCTCAAAGCAACTGACAGTCAAAGATAGGTGTAATCAGTGACGGATCCAGAAATTTTTTTAAGAAGGGGACACCCTTGAAATTTTTGAATTTGGAGCGTTGCAGTAAGAAAGTTTGAGCTATTTTCTGCTGAAAAAAGGCAAAAATTGCGGCTTCTGGGGGGGGGGGCGTGCTCATCCCCGTGGATCCGCCACAGGGTGTAATGATTGCTGAAGCTGTTGATTCCCTAACGTTTTGCGAGTGTGTGTCGGTCTCCTTCTTACGACTGATTCGTCCTCATAATCATTTTCGGGGCCGCTCAAATGGTATACATACGGTCGGCAGGGGGTGGCGCCCCGTTTCAATTAGTAAAAACATAGAGAGTGAGAAAGTTTGGAAAGAGGGGAGTGGAGAGAACGTTAGACAGAGGTTGGGAGGGTTTCGATTGGAAAGGGGCGCCGCCTCCAAGTTCTTGCACACGACACCAAAATGCTGAAATTGGCCCGCATTCTGATTTTTTTTTTTTTTTTTTTTTTGCTTACGTTTAATACATCTACCTGAGAAAGCCCAACGGCGAATGCGATTAAAGGCGCCTATCGGCGCCTTTAATCGCATTGGCTTTTTTGCGCCCCCCCGCGCCGCGGGGGCTGCGGGGGTGCTATCTACGCCACTGGAGCCAAGTAATGTTCGGTCATGACCATCGCCAGCCTTAAGAGCGCGAGAGCCCTATCTTGACCGGGATTAAATGCGCAACAATCACCCCACTGTTGAGACGAATTTGAGACTATTTTGCCCGAAAATAACTTGGCCCCAGACGCTCCTCTCGCCAGATGGATGCTAAAAGCGCAAGTGAAAGTAGGCAGCTAAAAGGAAAGTTTCAATAAATTTGGCATGTGATGGGGGTGAAAATGAGGATTCCAGTAGTTAAGGATGCCTCAATTTGACTGTAGAAGAGCTTAAAATTCCAAAATTTTGTGGTGGAGGGGCCCCAGACTCCCCTCAATTGAAATGTACCCCCCCCCCTAAACTCACCTCCTCTTGTTACCAAACTCACGTGTGTAATGGGGGTCTTGCAAACTTTTGCTTTGGAGGATTGAAGAGTTGATTCTTGCGCAAAAACCTGTAAAAATGACGATGAGTACACTAAAAACTGACGAAATTCACTCTCAGAATCGGGCATAGTGGCGGAGAGACGCTGGTATCACGGGAGATTCCTATCTAATTTGAGACATATTTCTGTTTCCGCAGAGAAAAGTGATAACTTGGACAGGAAACTCCCATGATACCTGCGTTGAACTGCCATTACGAACTTGTATCGTTGTAGCAGTTATGTGAGTTTATTACTGAATTTTAGATTTTCTCAGTGTGATTTTCGTGATTTTTGCTGGTTTTTGTATCAGATTGGACTATCCATTTACTCACAACAAAAGTTTGCAAGAGCCCATTGCGATGACGCGTCTCCGCACTTTTCTCTGAAATAATGACTTATGGAAAGAAAAAGAGGGCGTATTACTTTTGATTCGTGCCGAAATAATGCAGAAGCAACCAGTGGCGGCTCGTGAAATTTGGCAACCGTGTCCTCCTCCTATTTAACCAATGTAAAACAATCGATTCTCCCGGAGGCTGCCAGCCTCCGCAAGAATCGATTATCTTACCTACGTTTAAATGGAAAACTTGCATGGTTGCCAAATATCACGAGCCGCCACAGGAAGCAACTACCATCGGCAACTCCGCGACCGGCGCGGACCTATATTATGACGTCATCTAGTTTCGAGCCATTACTGTAATTTTCAAATTAGTTTTGCAGCGAGCCTAAAGTATTTGTCATTTTCTCGCTATTGCAGAGGGAATTTAATGAGATTTTGTCGTTTCCATCGGTTTTCTCGTATAATTTTACCTTAGAATCAGGTATTTCTGGCTTTATTGCAAAAGTGCGCAACCCATTGTGATTATTTTTATTTGTAACATTATAGGCGGACTTATTTGAAATTCAAACCCCATTGGCGAAGCATGTAATCTGGCAGCGCTGCATTTGATCCATTGAAACCAACGAAAAATATCGAACTATATGATATTTTGTATGGGTTGTTATGGACAAGATGCAACGTTGCCGAAGTTATTTTCATTTTTAATTTTTCTTTTAATCCACTACATCGTGTTATTTTCAATATTTCAATTGATCCTTTAACTGACCTATTCCCATCTGATATTTGGCAACATCACTCAACGCATTTCTCACCAGGCCATGAAGTGAGTGAAAAGTTAAAAAAAAAAAAGGAGAGCCAGAGTCGAGAGAAGAGAATAGTCTATAAATAAAATGAGAGAGGAAAAAAACCAGTGATAGAAGATTAGAAAAGAGAGAAGGTGCCTCGCTGTGGTTACCGCTGTTATGAATGAAGACAGGAGGGAGAGAGAGGTTAAAGAGTTGGGTAGCGAGAGAGATAGAGAGAGAGGAAGTGGTGATACTGTGATAGTAGAGAAGGTAGGAAGAGAGATGGCGAGCCGTTGTAATAACCTTTTTAATTTTTATTTACTCCCAGTTAATACGGTTTCATACGGCAGGAAATTGAAGCTGCGGCGCGGAGCGCATTCGTATCAGTGTTGCCAGATCGAGGGTAAAAAGCCGTATCGTCCCCATTTAAATCAATTTAATACATACGGCTTTTTCAACCATATCTGGTAACACTGACTCGTATAGCCAGGCCCTTCTCTCGGGAGGATCATGTTGTCAGATCGCGAAAGTCTCTTGCCGTGCGAATTGCGAAATCACGACTGTTTGTTCTTCGTTTCTCCTAAAGATATTCTCTCCTAAAAGCCGTCTTCTTCAGTGGCGTTGCGTGCCATTTGGCAACGTTGTAGTTCGTCTTTTTAAACCCACGATTCAGATCGAACTATTGGGTGTTCGATTAACACTTTCGCATTCAACCTTTTTACACGCGTGTAAATGGACACATTTCTAGCAACGTTGCCACATCGCGCGTTACACCGCACTGCGGTCTTCTTTTATCAGTTCGCTGCTCGCAGGATTTTACATGAAGTTTTAAATAAGACTGAAAAATTGTGGACGAGGAAAGACATTGGCTTTTCAATGATTTTTGGGGCTCTTGCAAACTTTTGCTACAGGGGATTGAAGAGTTAATTCTTGCAGAATAACCTGTAAAAATGGCGTTGTTTACCCTGAAAAAGCACGAAATTCACTCTCAGAATCGGGCATAATGTCGATTCATGGGAGACTCCTATGTTTAATTTGAGACATATCTCTGTGCCTTCGTAGAAAAAGTGTCAAGTCAGATAGGAATTTCCCAGGATACCTGGATACCTGCGTTGAAGTGCCATTACGATCTTGCCTTTAGAGCAGTTTCGTTTGTTTATTAGTGAATTTTAAATTTTTTCAGTGTGATTTTCGTGACTTTTGCTGGTTTTTACATCCGATTGGACTATTCATTTCCTTTCAGCAAAAGTTTGCTAGTGCCCCATTTGTCGAAAAAAATTGATTTCGAGCACAGTTTGACCAAAAAGAAATTTTGTTTAAAATCGGCCTGAAAAGGCCACAAGCCTCCGCGTACGTGGACGATAATCGCGATCAATTGCTCGCAGTGGTTCGAACCCTTCGTAAAGGTCCATAAGATCCTGTGCGAACGACTGGAAACATAATAAATCTAGCTATAAAACCCGTGCCACACCTAAGCGAACGCTACGAAAAAAAAAAATCCGCGCCATGTATTTCAATGCAAGTGGCCACACCAGAGCGAACGCGAATGTTCGCAGCGCACGCGACGCATTCGCAAGCGAATCCGTTGCGACGCATTCGCAAGCGAATCCGTTGCGACGCATTCGCAAGCGAATCCGTTGCAACGGATTCGCAGGCGAACGCGTTCGCGAACGTTTTGACATTTCGCAAGGGATTCAAGGTTTTTCATCATTGATAGGTGACTTCCACTGATGTAATAGGTAAATATTGACCAATGAATATCCGTGCATCGTTTAGGCTGTAAAAAAAACCTTTTTTTTGTACTTTCTGTAATAATTGAGGAGGTAGCTGGAAAAACGGCCTAAGTAGCAAAATCGCGTTCTGAGAAAACGGCTGTTAAAGTTTTTATTTTAGTGCCAATCTAACATAGATGAAGAATCAGGCTTGGGTTGGATCAAAAAAGTTGATCCATACCCTCAGGTTGAAGTTGGTACAACTGAAATATGCTTTGGCTGTATAGGAAAGAAGAAATTGGATAAATACGAAAGGTCTACTAAGGTCGTTTTTCCATAGAACGACCTGTTGCACAGAAACAAGTCCTCACTTAACGCTGAGTATTAACTCCGTTTTTCCAGAGAACGACTTTCTGTATGGAACATATGTACTACATGATAGATGTAAAAAAAAAAAAAACCAAAAATCTGCAAAAAAGAGGCGAATTTATTAGAAAATAAAGAATATAAAATTATTCGTCCTCGTATGCACTCTCGCTTTCACTGTTGCCCGAGTCCTCTTCACCATCTTCAATTTTCCCCATTATGGTCATTATAGTCGCCAGCAGAAGTGGCAACCTCTTCTCATATAAACTCCCATATCTCACTCAATTTTTGACGTACGGTCATGAAATTTTGTGGAGATGTTATTGAGCCTATGTTCTCTCAGAAAAGTTGTTCTCCGGAAAAACGGCCTTAGCCGGCTAAGGCCGTTTTTCCAACTAGCTCCTCAATTCAGAGCCACAAATAACACAATAAACCAAGTGACGCTCCACTTCTTTTTACTTAGGAATCAATGACATTACAGGGTGTTGAAAAACTGTTCCCGAATATTTCAGGGGCGGATTCTACAGATCAAAATAAGACCTTTTTTTCCTATAAACATGTGTCCGAAAATGCCCCCCTTTTGAACTACAGCCCCCCCAAAGTTTTAAAAAATTTACGGTTTTTTTGGAATAGCGACCACTATTATGAACCAAATGTCGTAAAACTTGGTGTTCTAAGGTAATTTTACGTTTAGAATCCATTAATGACCTCGAAAAATTCATAAATTGAGTCTAACTGTACTTTTCACGCAATCTCGTACTTTTAACGGCACAAATTTTACGTTACGGATTAAAATTTTGAAGAATAATTACTAAAATCAGATGCGGAAAACCCTTAGAAAGATTTTTGGTCCTCCTTGTTTCTTTCGATACGACGCGTTTTAAGCGAGATAATCGCTGCACACTGTGGAAAAGTCAGCGCTTTTACCATGAAAAACGGCAGTGTGTATGCAGCCCGCCTCTCCGCTGCTTCTACGGGCCGGCCGCTATGGTAAAAGCGCTGACTTTTCCGCACTGTGCAGCGATTATCTCGCTTAAAACGCGTCGTATCGAAAAAAAACAAGGAGGACCAAAAATCTTTCTAAGGGTTTTTCGCATCTGATTTTGGTAATTATTCTTCAAAATTTTAATCCGTAACATAAAATTCGTGCCGTTAAAGGTACAAGATTGCGTGAAAAGTACAGTTAGACTCAATTTATGAATTTTTCGAGGTCATTAATGGATTCTACCCGTAAAATTACCCCGCGACACCAAGTTTTAAGACATTTGGTTCATAATAGTGGTCGCTATTCCAAAAAAACCGTAAATTTTTTAAAACTTTGGGGGGCTGTAGCTCAAAAGGGGGGCATTTTCGGACACATGTTTATAGGTAAAAAAGGTCTATTTTGATCTGTAGAATCCGCCCCTGAAATATTCGGGAACAGTTTTTCAACACCCTGTATAAATATCAGAAAAAATAAAAGGTGAGGTTTCTAGTAGCTTTGACTATAAAATGGTCACGTTTTGGGGAAAAAATAACATAAACTACATGGATTACAAATGGACAAAAGCGGGAAGATGTTCCGTGCAGGATACGTAGCCGCGTCCTGTCGCAAGGTATGCCACACCAGAGTGAACGCGAACGCGAACCAGCGTTCGCGTTCGTGTTCGCTTAGGTGTGGCACGGGCTTAATAGGCAGTTTTAGTGATGACGCCCGTCAACCGGTGAAAAAGATCGTTGGTGCAGAATGGAACTCTAATTACATGAATATCAATGATCGGGAAATTATTAAAAATTTGAGTATACCCGTCGTGCAGGGAATTGTCTTCTTGAGCGAAAGATTCCCATGCTGAGATGAAATGTTTGTATTTGGCCGGTAGTGACAGCAACACTCAGGTGTTGAAAAATGGTTCTGTTAGTTCACCATTCATCTGTTTTGCAGATATTTTCAGATTTTGCCGTTTTGACCGGAAACTCATAACACTATCCTCAAACTTTAAATAGAAAAACTGTTGAAGTAGTAAATAGACACCTATATTAGAATGTCTTTCATATGTTACACACTTCCGAACCCTTATCCACTTCCATCCTGGATCTCTTCGGAAGTGCGAACTCAACCTTGCCCGTGGATCTTTTGGTTCTATAAGAATTCAAGAATGAAACCATCAACCAACACCCGGGACCCCCCATGGATCGGCCGGCCAACGACCGACCGACCGAGATCAGAGAAGGATCAAAAATCGCCTGGAAAGTCATAATGATGAAAATTTCAGCAATGAGAGAGAAATAAGGCTCCGAAAAGGAAATAACTCACCGGGCTTCGCTAATTCGGAGATGAATTAGAGAGACGACGGCTCGTCGAGAACAAAAAGAGTGTGGAGAGTCTTCGACATCAACGGCACCACCATCAGAGTCAGCATCAATCAGAACAGGAAGATACAATATTCAGCAGAGAACAACACACCACGAAAATCGTCTGTAGCGGAACCTGTCAATTCACACATTGAATAGTTAGAAAATTGTTTTTGAAAGCCGGGCAACAGGTGAGAAAGAAAAATTATATCTGAAAATACAAATGCCTACTTTGAAGAATTGATTTTTTTTTCTCTTGTCTCGAGAATTTGTCAAAATCAATAAAATTCTATCACGTGTCTCATTTTGATTAAACACACAGTGATTGACTCATAAATAATAATCTGTACTTGGTTGAGAATTCGACTCCGCGTGTCGATCCGCGAACGGCAGGTCGAAACAAAGGAAATTTGCCAGGGTTTCGCCGCCCGCCAAACGACACGCGACGCCGAACCCACCAGATTTGAAACGATTTCGGATAAAAACGTTGGACTCAACAAAACACACCAAAACTTTAAACGTAATTTAAATATGTACGGCTCCTTCGTCAACCGATCGCCGTAGCAAAGGCGTCGCGAGCGAAATTCACTCGCGGCGCGGTCGCCAAAACGATCCGCCGGCGAAGAAAACGAGAATCAAAACAATGACACAAAATCAAATGATAAAAGAAATGAGAGCGTTAATAAAAGAGGGTGATACAAAATAATTTCTCCGATTCGAATCTATAGGCTAGGGGCCTCCCCTCCCCGAAGGCGAATCCAACTCGATCGTCTCTTTACTTCGCGAACAGCTGACCTCTCTCCACTCGCGAAACACCATTTTGATTCACACAAAACACAAATTACACTGGGGACTTGACTGTTAAAATAAAAACCTGGGAGCACTTGAAACTGGGAAACCTTTTCACCGGATTCCGCCCTAGACCAATTCAATCCCATTGAATTGTCACCCGCGGAATCACGAACCTGGGAAACTGGGGAGCTTTAACCTGGGAAACTTTTAACTGGGGGACTTTAAACTTTAACCGGATTTCGCCCTAGATCTTCAATCCCATTGAACGATCCCTCGCGACAATCACGAAACTGGGAAACTGGGGAAACTATAACTCGATTTAATTAACAAAACTTTCCATCCTCCCTCCGATCTCGACAAGTCGAAACCGGCCGAGCACGAGGAATCCCGGGGCAATCGGCAATCCCAATCCCTGAACCCCATAGAACCACGCTCTGCTACCATTTTTGTTACACACTACCGAACCCTTATCCACTTTCATCCTGGATCCCTTCGGAAGTGCGAACTCAACCCTGCCCGTGGATCTTTTGGTTCTACAGGGTGGTCCGAAAGTCCCGGGACGGCTTCATAACTTTTGAACGGCTGCATATAAAAAAACCAAACTTGGGGGATGTTTATAACTTAATAAATACTACTTTTTGGCATACCCGAAAATTCCGGGGGGCACCCGTAAAGGGGGGTTTTGCTCCCCAACTCATAATTTTCAAATGGCAACCCCCATCTTGTGATACCTTGTTTGAAAGGGCATAAAATTCTAAGACTTTTGGCGCAAACCGGAGGTCGATATCGTTTTTTTGTCTTCGATATATCGATAGTCAAAGTTCGATTTCGACCCATTTTCAAAAAATCAGAACTTCCATTTGAAAAGTCAGACTTTAGAAAACTAGGAGTCAAAAATACTCTAAAAAGCAAGTACTTTTCGGAAACAAATACGGTTTTGATATTTGTCCAGTCTTAGAGCCCCCAAAATTATTTAAAAAAATGACCCCTCAGGGGGGCTATCTCAAAAATTCCGAGCCACGACCCTATCGAGTGATACATCGCTTGAAAGGGCACACAAAACTGAGCATTTGGCGCAAACCGCAGGTCGATATCGTTTTTGGTTTTCAATATATCGAAATTTGCCAATGAGTTAAAAACCCAACTTTGTCATTCGATTTATCGAAAACCAAAAACGATATCGACCTGCAGTTTGCGCCAAAATGCTCAGTTTTGTGTGCCCTTTCAAACGATGTATCACTCGAAAGGGGTAGTGGCTCGGAATTTTTGAGATAGCCCCCCTGAGGGGTCATTTTTTTAAATAATTTTGGGGGGCTCTAAGACCGGACAAATATCAAAACCGTATTCTTTTCCGAAAAGTACTTGCTTTTTAGAGTATTTTTGACTCCTAGTTTTCTAAAGTCCGACTTTTCAAATGGAAGTTCTGATTTTTTAAAAATGGGTAGAAATTGAACTTTGACTATCGATATATCGAACACGAAAAACGATATCGACCTCCGGTTTGCGCCAAAAGTCTTAGAATTTTATGCCCTTTCAAACAAAGTATCACAAGATGGGGGTTGCCATTTGAAAATTTTGAGTTGAGGGGCAAACCCCCCCTTTACGGTTGCCCCCCGGAATTTTCGGGTATGCCAAAAAGTAGTTTCTATTAAGTTATAAACATCCCCCAAGTTTGGTTTTTTTATATGCAGCCGTTCAAAAGTTATGAAGCCGTCCCGGGACTTTCGGACCACCCTGTATAAGAATTCAAGAATGAAAGCACCAACCAGCCGGCCTCGGTGGCTTGGTGGTCAGGACACCTGACTGCCAATCCATAGGTCCCGGGTTCGAATCCCGGTAGTGGCAGCAGATTTTTCACTCGTCTTGTCGCTCGGTCTCCTTAAAAGTGGGTCCACGGCAAAGATTACAGTGGAAATCTGAGTGCTTTGAGCATGGATGTTTCAAGTCCCCTGTCGTCTTCTGACATTAAACAAACATTCACACACTGACATTAGTCTATAGTTGGCTGTAGGCTCCTTGACTGGAGTATAAGCCATAAAACAAGCAAAAAAAAAAAGCACCAACCAACCCGGGACCCCCCATGGATCGGCCGGCCAACGACCGACCGAGATCAGAGAAAGAAAGACATTTTTAAATAAAGAGAAAACGAATTGTGGAAACAAAGCTATATTCATGGATCACTAATAAACATCGATGACTACTGGGAACTGGGGAAAATACATTGATAAAAGTAACTTTACGTGAGATTTTGATTCCTTGAGACGAAGTTAAGCCAGCTGCTGCGAAAGGAGAGGCGGCGAGAGTAGGACTGTGTCGAGCCTAGAGTTGGCTAATTCGGAGGGTACTGATAACGTCGACACCCACAACGTCGACAACCATAACGTCGACAAAAATTCGGTGTCGACTTTGTGGGAATTCTACCCCGCTCGCAACCAGCTGATTTCGGCGTTGCCAATTCGTGACGCGATCTCCACGACCTCCAGCGGAGATCGAGGGGACCGCGGCAGGAACTGGTACACATGAATGCGACTTCAGAATACAAATTTTCCAGTGCATCTTGATTTGAAATTTCCTTAATTTCTTCTTTTCATTGTCTGTCTTAAAATTTCTATTATTGCACGACTGGCACTTTTCAGGTCGCAATCTACGGGGATACTAAAACTAAAAACAGAGAATGAAGGACTTAAACCTTCATCATAATTTTGCTTAAACACACCATTTCAATTGAGGAGCTAGTTGGAAAAACGGCCTTAGCCGGCTAAGGCCGTTTTTCCGGAGAACAACTTTTCTGAGAGAACATAGGCTCAATAATATCTCCACAAAATTTCATGACCGTACGTCAAAAATTGAGTGAGATATGGGAGTTTATATGAGAAGAGGTTGCCACTTCTGCTGGCGACTATAATGACCATAATGGGGAAAATTGAAGATGGTGAAGGGGGACTCGGGCAACAGTGAAAGCGAGAGTGAATACGAGGACGAAAAATTTTTATATTCTTTATTTTCTAATAAATTCGCCTCTTTTTTTGCAGATTTTTGGTTTTTTTTTTTTACATCTATCATGTAGTACATATGTTCCATACAGAAAGTCGTTCTCTGGAAAAAAAGGAGTTAATACTCAGCGTTTAGTGAGGACTTGTCTCTGTGCAACAGGTCGTTCTATGGAAAAACGACCTTAGTAGACCTTTCGTATTTATCCAATTTCTTCTTTCCTATACAGCCAAAGCATATTTCAGTTGTACCAACTTCAACCTGAGGGTATGGATCAACTTTTTTGATCCAACCCAAGCCTGATTCTTCATCTATGTTAGATTGGCACTAAAATAAAAACTTTAACAGCCGTTTCCTCAGAACGCGATTTTGCTACTTAGGCCGTTTTTCCAGCTACCTCCTCAATTAACTCCCGTGTTTTGTTATGCCTCTTTTTCTCCCCCTCTTGTAAAGCAACTCCTCTGTTGTTTTCTATTCTACTCGCATACTTTCCGCTCGTGTGAGCTCAGGATTATGCCGCTATGGGTCGCCAGATCCTGTTTTTTATTTTATTTTATCCCATCGCTATTGTTTTCGCCCTATTTTTTTTTTCCAAAGAGCAGTCACATTTTTTTAACTTCAAGTTGGTGCATTCTAGCTCTTTTTATATAAGTAAACTCTTCCATGGACGGATACAGGAAACCAGTTTTTCTCTCTCTACTTCCATTTGGACATATGTGTTCGAAAAGGATAACAAAAGTGGACCATCACGTGGCGTAAGTCCCTTTCTTCATCTTTTTCTAACGCACGTATTCAAACGGGAGGGGAGAGAGAGATAGACAAATTCTTGTATCCGCCCCTATGAACTCGTCTCCTGACGCGCTCTTGGCCTCACGACAAGGCGCCATCAAATGGTTTTCTATCTTCTTACCTCCATAAAACGGTCAGTTTTTTATGACAGTCGTAAAAAATCCTCTTCGGTGAAACTTATTCTTTTTTCCCCTCTCGCAAGAATACGCTGTTTCCCCGTTTTACATCCTCGTGAAAGCACAGAACCAATGTCAACGGGTAGGCCGCAAAATTTTGCCTTTACGATTTCGATTATTAATTGATCCTAATATTAAATGATTCCGAAATGACGATACGCAATTTTAAAGGTTGCGAGTTCTTGAATTCCTCAAAACCACCAGTGCAGGAAGGATTATAGATATTGACGTTTTCAGTGTATTTGTATAGATCTACTAAACAGCGTTCTGTAATCTTTTCTACACCGGTATTTTGAATACTAAATAAACTGGATTTAGAATGACGAACGATGATTGGTCGCCGCGAGTCGTGTGTTCAGCATGGTTGATCCAACAAGCTGGCAAACAGTGTATTCTTTCCATTTGATTGCATGAGAAATAATCGATTTAAGCCCCTTCAAGAATCGATTGTTAATCATACTATCAAATGGTAAGAATGCGCAGTTGCGCCAGTTCGCTGGATCCGCCCACGTATGAGGTTGTCGAGTCTTTTACGAAGTCGGAATTAACAGTGGCGGCGCGTGCACTCAGTAACATTGGATCTTGTCCGTTGAAAGTCTGGAAAAAGGTCGAAACAATGCGGGTGCACAGTGCACTCCCTCAAATCGATATATTATGTGAGTTGAAATTGACGAAATGCAACGTTGCATGATTGCACGCACCGCCATTAAGAATTAATCTTTTTGCCTGTCGATAGTTCAAGGCTCATCGGTCCTTAATTTTCGGCCCCTTTCAAAGAGAATCGATGTAAACACCTCAAAGATACAAAAAAGAAAAAAATCAAAGGGAGGAGCTCCAAATCAATTGAGTTCTGGTTTGACCTTCAAAAAACGTAAAACGGGATTCAATATTTTGTGGTGGACATCTATTCAGAGGGGCGATGGAATTCCCGACCACCCGTGAGAGTGGTCACGGGAGTCGATAGATACACATCGATCATACTAGGAAAACCGAAGACACTAAATTCTTTCATTTTTTTACGCATGTTTCATGTTTTTTACACCTGTGCTCTGTTGCTACTGATTTTTACAATGGAGCTCCCGTAAACTTTTGCTGTAAGAAAATGAGTAGTTGTTTAATCTGATGTAAAAACCAGCAGAAATCACGTAAATCACACTAAGAAAGTCTAAATGTCTGTATTAATCTCTAGAAACATCTATGCCAACAAGATCGTAATGGCAGCGCTTCGCAGGTATCTTGGGAGATTCCTCTCTAATTTGTCACTTTCTCTACAGAAACACTGAGATATACATTTGTTCCAAATTTGATAGAAATCTCCCATGATACCTGCGTAGCGCCGCCATTACGATCGTGCCTGCATAGCTGTTTTTTTAGATTATTAATGACTTTTAGACTTTTGTAGTGTGATTTTCGTGATTTTCGCTGGTTTTAATATTTTACATTAAACAACTACCTACTCCGCCACTCAGTGTTGGGCCAAAATCATTTTTCGAATAACCATGAATAATTAACTAAAATTATTCGCATCATTCTCATGTTATTCATATTACTAAATCGAAGTTTTGACTCTACCAGCTTATTCATCTGTCATAAGATGAATGACTGGTAGTGTTAAAACTTTGATTTACTAATAGGAATAACATGAGAATAATGCGAATAATTTTAGTTAATTACTTGTGGTTATTCAAAATGATGTATGCCCATCACACCGCCGCGCCGCCACTAAGCCCGATTTTGAGAGTGAATTTTGTGCTTTTTTGTGTACTCATTGTCATTTTTGCTCGTTTTTATGCAAGAAACAACTTTTCAATCACCCGTTGGAAAAGTTTGCATGATTCCCATATGGTATTCATATTACTTTCAACTGAAGGTGTTAGGCTCTTTTCCAGGTTATTTCATCATATGTTGTTGAAACGAGCTCTCTGTCGTGCCGCAGCTTGTAGCAAGCCGACAACGCCGCGTCTCTTTTATTCTCATCACACCGGCAGCGTTGCTTTATCTGTGATCATCTGCAACTGACCAGATAACTGCCAATCTTGTCTTCCGCGCGCCCTATTTTTGTGTTCTCTCCTCTTTTCTCTCTTTCTATTGTAAGTAAATATTAATGCGCGAGACCTTAAATAACACGCGGACTTTTTTCTCAGGGGCATTCTCTCTTCAGCTCTTGCTAGAGACTCTGGTCACTGCTGCGTAACCTTTATGCTCAAAATTATATTATGCTCAATATGATTTTCATATGATTTAATGCTTATGCTTATGCTCTTGGTAAGGTTACTATTTATTTTTTTTCTCACCTTATTTTCTTGCTGTGATATTTTAATAAACTTGTTATTTCTCTGTTAACTCTCATATTCTGACTCAGGTTTAGTTTTCCTTTTTCACTTTTATTCTAAAATTAAATTTTTTTTTTTTATTATATTTGTTGAGTCGCTGTTGGAAAATAATATGTTTTCCGCGCAGACCAGTCGCTGTTGTTCTATTCGATTTGATCCGCGCAGACCAGTCGCTGTTTTATTACGCGCTGACCGGTCGCTGGATCGATAAATCGATAGTTCGTACGTGCTGACCAGTCGCTGGATTTTTACATATTAATTTTCCGTACGCGCAGACTCTCAAAATTATTTTATCTTTTTCTCTCTCTCTTTAATTCTTTTTTTTTATGCATTCTGTCGCTGGCTGAAAGGTCGCTGTGCAATCTTTGTGTTTCCGTGCAGACTAGTCGCTGTTGTTCTTTCGATTATTTCCGTGCAGACAAGTCGCTGTTGTTCTTTCGATTATTTCCGTGCAGACAAGTCGCTGTTGTTCTTTCGATTATTTCCGTGCAGACAAGTCGCTGTTGTTCTTTCGATTATTTCCGTGCAGACAAGTCGCTGTTGTTCTATTTGATTTATCGTTCCGCGCAGACCCGTCGCTGTTGCTCACGCAACGTGCTGACCAGTCGCTGGCTCGATAAATCGATAGTTCGTACGTGCTGACCAGTCGCTGGATTGATATCGATAGTTCGTACGTGCTGACCAGTCGCTGGATTGATATCGATAGTTCGTACGTGCTGACCAGTCGCTGGATTGATATCGATAGTTCGTACGCGCTGACCAGTCGCTGGATTGATATCGATAGTTCGTACGTGCTGACCGGTCGCTGGACTCACATATGATTGTTACGCGCTGACCGATCTTCCGCGCTGACTTTTGCTATTTTTTTTTATATAACTAAGTCTGTTTATTATCCACGTAAAATTAATTTTATGCGTGCCGTTTCCTTTGAGCTAGGTCGGTTCCGTCGATAGTTCTTCGATCTATCGATGGATGGTCACTCTATTTTTCACCATCAGGCCGCGGCACGTCACTCTCTATAGCAACCTCTATGTAAATTAAATCACTCTGTCGTATCTGGACTCAAAAAGTGCACCTAAAAATCCTCTCCGTCGATTATAACTATGCATACAAAATATCTTACTTGTGTAACTCATTATAATCAAAGATTGGTTAAATAACCTATAAATCAATATTCTAACCAAAGTGTAAAAAAGAGTCGCAATTGAATGGAAGGCCTGCATGATCAACGTAGATTAGGGATCGGAACGCGGGCCGGCCTCTGATTGGCTGCAACGCGTGGAGCTAAAATGTCTTAGGGTATAGGGAAATTAACACGGGGTTTTCGTCCCGGGACGTTTATCTCGAAACCTGTGCAAAATCGTCTCTACGCAATTTATGCGAGTCGATTTAGCAGAATTTTCCGAACAAATTGATAGGTCATAAATGCCACTTTCTTGCAAATTCGAAAAGACTGTTTCAGTTTAAAAGTACGCACAATAGTGAGTTACTCAAACACTGCTCGAACACTCGCCAAGCATGTAAACAGACTATTGTGCGTACTTTTGAACTGAAACAGTTTTTTCGAATTTGCAATAAAGTGGCACTTATGACCTATCAAATTGTTCGGAAAAATCTGCTGAATCGACTCGTATAAATTGTTTGGATACTATTTTGCTTAGGTTTCGACATAAACGCCCCGGAACGAAAATCCCGTGTTATTTTCCCTATACCCCGAGTCATTTTTGCTCCACGCGTCGCAGCCAATCAGAGGCCAGCCCGCGTTCCGATCCCTTATCTACGTTGACCACGCAGGCCTTCCATTCAATTACGACTCTTGTTTACTCTTTGATTCTAACGATTGTTATACCAATCATTTACGTAACAGGGACCAAATAATGTTAGGTCCCGAGCATTGAACTGCGTGCATCTTGGGTGTGGTTTCGACCAATCATAGAGCTTATGCACGGTCATGTGACCGTGCGTAAGTTACACTCTGGACCGAACATTATTTGGTCCCAGAGGGGTAAAGACCCAGCACACTCCATATGGGAAATGGTTCTTGGTAGATTTTTGATATAATTTTATTCAGAATCGACTTCGATGAAGTAATTCGATTTTTTTCGACTTGTCAGCTCTGAAGCTCGACGAAGATTCACTAGCGGTGTTTCCTATTTGTTGTAAAAATGTACAGCATTTTTCCCTATAGTGTGGAACGAGCAATTTTAGCAAGCAAGGCAGGGTCATGAATTTAAGTAGTTCCCGTTTGATATTTCCGTCTGTCAAATAAATAAATCGCGGAGGGCTCATAATTCAATTTCTTCGGTTGCTATAAGTGGTTTTTCGGCTGTGTTTCCGCTACCCCCTCTCAATTGGAGAGACCATTTGGAAATGGCTGTCTCATATTTTTTCCTCATAGCCCCTTGATCTCGTGTTATTATAACTCATCTTTTTCTCGGCCTTTTTCTTCACTGGATTTATCTTGTGACGCTCTTGCGGTCGCGGAGTTGCCAGCCATCCAGAAACGCTGTGAGGTATTTTACTACAGAGAAAAATGTAGAAAGGCTAAGACGTGTTTTAAGTCCTTTCTCAAAATGAGGCAGCATAAATGGGGCTGTTTCACACTTTTGCTATAAGCGATTTAATCGTTGATTGTGGTGTAAAAACCTCAAAATACAACAATGACAGCACTAGAAACTTCCGAAATCCACTCTTAAACTCAATAAACTGTTTTATTTGCGCGGGCATAATGGTGGCTGAGGGCAGTAATAATGGGAGATTCCTATCTTAATTTCGACACTCTGTCTATGCTGACAAGAATGATTCACAGAGTAATCAGCTATTAGAGTAATGGTCAACATCCGATGAATGGTATCGTGACACCTAGTGACACGCGTGTCAAATGAAAGTCGTCTCTTATTGGTCACTTCTTGGTGGAGTCACAATCTTGTTAAATGGGAATCTCCCATTATTACTGCCCTAAGCCACCGTTACTCCCGCGCAAATAAAAGTGTTTTGTGAGTATAGGAGTGAATTTCGGAAGTTTTTAGTGCTGCCATCTTTATGTTTGGAGGTTTTTACACCAGCATCGACTATTAAATTGCTTATAGCAAAAGTGTGCATACTGTCCAACAGTCCCATTAGAAATTCAATAGGAATCATCGGCAATTCGGCGAAATCGTTCATGAGCGAAAGTAGGTTCCGGCACTCTTAAGAGAATCAAACTGCCGAACAGCTGCAATTTACTACGTTTCATGGACAATTTTGTGGGATTTTCTTCGAAAATATTAGTGTTAAACCGTTACTTTTATGCTTCCCCCCATTCCCACCTTTTCTTTTAAAATACCACTTTTAAAAGCATAATATTTTTGGTTTGAAGATTTTTAGTGTCACGATAAGAAAATCCATTGTTCTAGAGCTTCACCACAATTGTTTCCAATCACGGTACATTATGATAAAATTACAGAAGTGGAAGAAGAAAGTGGAATAAAAGCAGTGGTGTAGCTTGCAATTTGGCAACGTTGTCGTTCGTCCATTGGAACCAATGAAAAAGATCGAACTATCGGGTGCTCGGAGAACACCATCGCTTTTGACCTTTCACATGACCTTAAATGGACATAGTACAACGTTGTCAAATTGCCCGCCATGCCACTAATTAAAAGCATTGTCGCGCAATGGTTATTGGGTGGAATACCTTGGAAATTTCTTGGGTGAATGGGTCTGTTGCAAACTTTTGTTACAGCGCTATAGAGTGTTCAATCTCATGTAAAATCGCGTGAAAAGTCTATTGGTGGCATCAGAAAGTCATAAAATGCAGTATTAAACTCACAAGAGACGTTTAATGAAATCCAAGATGGCGGTAAAATATTGAGCAACATTTATGCATGCACCACGAAGATCCAAGGATAGCCAACCTCACAATATCGATCACAACCAATCACAACGTCAATAAACCCATAACCTCTGAAACTGTGAGGTTGTCAACGTTGGCAAACCTTGGATGTTAAAGGTGTATGCATACAGATTGCTCGATATTTTACCGCCATCTTGGATTTAATTAAACGTCTCTTGTGAGTTTATTATTGAATTTCATGACTTTCTGATGCAACCAATGAGCTTTTCGGGCGATTTTACATACGATGATACACTCTTTATTGTTGTAGCAAAAGCTTGAAACAGACCCATTAGGGCCAAACGGCATGCAACCGTGATGCACTGGTATCTCGAAACAGCTACGGAAATAATCGATTTGGACAGGATTCATTTGCAATCGGCACTTCTCCACTAAAGTTCGAATCCGGAGGGGAATGAATCGACCCTCTAAGCAATCGATGCTTTTTCATTAGTTCGAATGGAAAGGAAATGTAATCGAACTTATCACTAGCCGCCGTTTTTCGAGTTCAGTTTTGCAGCCCGTCGCCTTTTTCGCATCGGCTAACAAAAGCTAATCTATCGGCTATCACGTTGTACGAACTCTGCTTACCTTAGGCGGGGGGGGGGGGGGGGGGGGGGAAGTCGGGATTTGCCTTTTTATGAAAGGGGGTCGAAATGAACCTAAGCTTGAGAGGAAAGATTTTCAATGGAATATGAATGCACCTAATAAATTCAAATTAGCTCTTTCGAAAGGCGGCCGTAGCCGGTGGCCCGCTCGTCTCGTCGGTGATGGCCTTCAGGGTTGCCAGATTCCAATGTAGCCCAGTGGATTGAATTAAGGCCATCTCTGGACATCAGCAAGCTTTATCAATAGCTAGAGGATTTATAGGACGTGGTTTCGAAACTTCAAGGAGGCCAGGCACGATGGGAATCTCTTATGGACATTTTACATGGGTTCAGTTTGTTTCTCTCATTTTTTTTTAACCTAAAAAGGAATTTGGTTAGAAATGCACTTGAAAATCGTTTTAAACGAAAGTGCAAGTGTTTGATAGTGGCTATCTGGACACAGACATCGACAGACACTGTTTCTTCTTGCACGATGAAGAAACAAGCCAAATTATCTCACCTGGTTAGTTTTCATGGAATTGTGTGTCTCTGAAATCTGATTTTAAAAACGCAATTTACGGACTCAGACATCGATATAACTGTTTCTTCTTGCACGATAAAGAAACAAGCCATATTTTCTCACCTGGATAGTTTTCATAGAATTGTGTGTCTCTGAAATTGACTTCTTCTTGCACGATGAAGAAACAAGTCAAATTATCTCACCTGGATAGTTTTCATGGAATTGTGTGTCTCTGAAATCTGATTTCTTCTTGCACGATGAAGAAACAAGCCAAATTATCTCACCTGAATAGTTTTCATGGAATTATGTGGATAGTTTTCATGGAATCATGTGTCTCTGAAATCTGATTTCTTCTTGCACGATGAAAAAACAAGCCAAATCATATCACCTGGATAGTTTTCATGGAATTGTGTGTCTCTGAAATCTGATTCCTTCTTGCACGATGAAGAAACAAGCCAAATTATCTCACCTGGATAGTTTTCATAGAATTGTGTGTCTCTGAAATCTGATTTTATAAACGTAATTTACTCGATAATAAAAAAAAAGCCCGATGGAATAACGAATAATGTTTCGAAACCCCAGGAAGGAACTCTGAAGGAAAGGAGGAAATGAGGTTTGAAGATTATCCTCTCTCACAGGAACCAAAGTATTTCCATCCCCTCGAAATCTCAGCGTTGTTTCTGTCTCTTGCAATCTTTATTAAATCGTCAACCCTTCGTCCTCTCATTACAGTCCGGATCCAACAATTTGTCTTTCCCTCTCTCTGTGTATCTGAGCCAGTGGCGGCTCGTGAAATGCGATGTATCAATGTCCATTCCATTTAAAACTATAGAAAAGTATCGCTTTCTCGGGGGATCAATTGCACCCCCTAACGATCGATACTTTTCTATAGTTTTAAATGGAGTAGACATCGAGCATTTCACGAGCCGCTACTGATCTGAGCACTTGTGTTAAGGTGATTCCAGCTCTGACCAAAAAATATTAGTAGAAGCATGACAGTATGTGAACCTATACATATGTAAGGTATAGTAGCACTGGCGCAACCAGGATATCTTCCATCTCTCTCATTTCCCATTTGAATGTATGAGTAGGAAAAGGACAGAAAGAGGGGGTTTTATCCCCTTGTCCATCCTCGTCAAATATACGTTTCTTAATGGAGAAAAGAGAGAGACGAAGAAACTCTCGGTGCGCTACTGTATAGTAGTATAATTACCAGATGTCCAGTATGTTTGTACCATAGTCCTTGAAAATGTTCAGGAAATTCTAGATCCATGACCATACTCTGGTATTAACACCAGAATTTTCTAGTCAAAGTATACTAGTCGTTCTTATATCGTTCTGTTTCTGGTAGTATGACTAGAATCTGGTCTTATGACGTTCGCTTTTTTTTCAATGAGGGCTGATTAGTTCCAACCGTGGATACCACGACCACCACGGGTCGCGTCGCGCTGCTCCTAAAGTCAAACTTTTTTGCTAAAATTGGCGGATTCGCACAAAAAATACCCATTTGAAGAACTTCGGCACGTATGTATAAGCATACTTCAGGAAGATACCCTGAAAGTTTCAAGCTGAAGCATTCGAAAATAAAGCAATGCAAGTCTTTGGAGACAATCAATTGATGAGGTTATTGCCTATTGGTACTTATATTCAGCAAGAGTTTTCCCAAAAACAATTATATTTTCAAAGTAAAATTTGACTCCTTTCAGGCATTGGTGGGTCCAGGAATTTATCCTTCTCTCGTTTTTCCCATGAGAATGCGTGTGTTAGAAAAGGACGCAGCTTAAGCAGTCACGTGCCCCCCTCCTCTTCTATCCTTTTCTAACAAATACGTTCTAATGCGGGAAAAGAAAGAGAAGGACTATTTGTTGGATCCGCCAGTGGGTGATTCCTCATCTTTCATGAAGAATAATCATGTCGTCGTAAGGCGGAAGCAGACATTCAAATGAGGTTTGAACTGCGATTATTATTTTATTAGAAAAATATAAAGGTCAACTCATAGGTCACGCTCCTCGTGTTTCCGCCCCAGTCTCTTTTTCCAGTTCGCATCGGGGGCGCCTGTTCGACCCGTAAAATAATAATAATTTATTCCGTTGCCTTTCTTTTTTTTTGTGTGCTTACGCTGTGTTGTCGAATCTCTGATTAAAATCGGAATTTTCTCATTTATATCTCAGTCGAAAATGTGAGTTTAATGATTCGTTTTAATTTTTTGTTTCGGTTTTGGCTTTTCTCCATGAAATTTTGTCGCCGGACGTTCTATGATGAAATTCAGTGCGGATTTCTGCAACGTTTCCGGTTCTACGTAACGACGGACGTGCTAGAGCCAAATAATTATAGCGACCTTGCCGACTTCCAACAGCAGTGTTTTGTTTCGCCGTGATTTGTTGGCATAATTTCTTCGTAATTATGCATGCTGTTACAAAATACCTTTGCATCATTTTTAGACCGTTTCGTAAAGGTCAAAATGAATCTTCGATCCCTTATCACATACAGTCCCCTCTTTCAGCTAGAGCCCCCAAAGTGTGGACAAATCAGTGGTGTTATTCTGCTTTTGCGTCCACACTCATGAGTATACATATTGTCACGTTAGTCGGGATGCGAGGTTTTTTTGACGTGCCGTTAAGTTATTATTAAAGTAACCGCAACTTTTTTAAACGTCATCGACGATTCCACCGGTTGAGAAAACATCTCAAATCAGGTTATTTTCGTTCATCACAGTCATACAGTAAACTGATCTAGGTGACCTGTTTCGTCGTGATTTGTTGGCATAATTTCTTCGTAACCGAGAATGATTGCATGCTATTGCAAAATACCTCTAATATTTTAAGGCCATTTTGTTCAGGTCAAAATGATTATTCTTTTCCTTTTTACGTACAGTCCGTCCTTTCAGCTACAGCCCCCCAAAGTGTCGAAAAATCGGTGGTTATTTTTCTTTTGCGTCCACATTTATGATCATAATGTCACCTAGATCGTGATGCGAGATTTTTTTTTTCTACGTGTCGTTAAGTAATGAAAATATCCGCAATTTTGTTAATGTCGTTGACGATTCCATCGGTTCAAAAAGTATTTAAGATCAGTCATACACATTAAACTAAATTGAGTAAGCTGTCTCGTCGTGACTTGTCCTCCGTAATTCATGATTCAAGCTGTTACTAAATACCTTCGTAATATTTCCAGGCCGTTTTGTCAAGGTCAATATTCTTTTCCTTTTTACTTACATACAGTCCCCAAAGTGTCGATAAATCAGTCGGTCTTTAGCTTTCGTGTCCACTTTTCTGCTTCATAATGTCATATGAATCGGGATGCAAGATATTTTTTTTTTTTTCTACGTGTCGTTAAGTTATTAATATATCCGAAAATTTTTAAAGTCATCGACGACTCCACCGGTTGAGAAAATATTTCAGATCATATTATTTTTGTGCGTTACAGTCATACATTAAACTGAACTGAGTAATCTTTTGGTCAACCGATTACGGAGTTGGAGTGAATTGTAAAATGACATTAAATATTTATGAAACGGCAGCTCTTAATTCTGCGGTCTTTTTGCCCAAGACTCAACGTTTTAATGTGATTCCTGGCCTATTTGAAGTAAGTTCCGGGATCAATAGATATCACCAGTAGTCACCTTCTGAAAATTTGACGCTAAAGGTCTATTTTTTTCTAAAAGCACTAATCTACAGGGGCGCCCCCACAAGAACTTTTTAATTTCTTGCTCAATTTTTGAGTCAAATTTTAACAATTTTATTTTGGTCCTAGATTGATGGATAAATCAAGTTCCAAAATGTTGGCTAAATATTAGGTTATGTAGGTCCCTTTTGTCGTTTCATTAAACGTCCCTTCTTATAGAGTATAGTTCCAAAATGTCGATGCTTGATTTCTCCGTTAATCTAGGACCTAAATTAATTAGTGAAATTTGTTCAAAAAATTGAGCAAAGAATTACTCAGTTCCTGAAGGGATACGCCCCTTTCGATTAATGCTTTCAGGGGCAAAAATTATAAGCCTTTGAAATCAAATTCCCCAAAAGTGACTAGTGCCGCTGTCTTTTGGTCCAGAATCTCAATTCAGACAGGGGAGGAATCTCTTCAACCCCTTCAGACCTGGTGTGCATTTTAATGTATAACTGAATAACATTGAATCTTGTGAAAAACATAAAAATACAAGTTCTCGACTGACTTAGTTTCTGAACTCAGTACCTGGTGGCAAGCATCGGGCATCGATGTCCTCAATAAAGCAAGTTCGGCGACCACCATTCCTGTGTCGCCTGTGGCACCGCACATGTGGACGTAGTGGTATACATATGCAATATAGGTAGGCAAGACAGACATTAAATTCGTTCGCTCGAAAAAAGAATCAAACCGAGTCTGTAGAAACTAAACCGCGGTCGACTGGCAGTAAATCACCGCAAAATTTGTTCAGGCTAAAGTAAGCAAGACGTTTGAAAGTTCCTTTCGGGCACCGTCGAGCGGGATCAGTGTTAGTGTTGAAGAGGGAGGAGAGGGGAAAGAAGGGGAGATCCCTCGGGAACCTACGCCCGCGTCTCAGATAATCGGAAGCTATACAAATCAAGTTCGGAGCCGTAATTTATTCCCAAAGTGACCCAGGAGTAAGGGGCAAAACAAGCGTTGCCACGTTTCCGGTTCACTCTTGTGATTTTCTTGATGACGCCTTATACCTCCGCTGCTGTCTGACATTGAGTCCCTGCATGTAGAGAGTTAAGGTGATTCTATGGCAAACTCCCGGAGATTTTAATCCGATGGATGGCGTTACTTGCCGCTTTCCGGCGGTTTTCGGCTATTTTTTCTGAGCAGACGAATAATAGACGGAAAAACAGGTCGTCAGCACCTGCATAATTTTTTGCTTGATTTTTCAAGCTAAAGACGGGCCAAATTGGTTCAGAAATAAAGACGTATTTATAGGAGGAAAAAATCAAATATAATTTAAAGTTGTATCGCACGGGAAAAAAAACTGCGGTGAAAATAACCATACGGATACCTGATTTTGGCACCTGCTAGATGTTATGGTAATGTTAACCAGAAGTATACTATGTTTCATCTAGGTACTAGGTGATGTTACCTGATTGCATGTCGAATTTACTCAAAGTATCGGTAAATGTACCATACTTCTGGTCAAGTTTACCATAACATCTAGCAGGTGCCAAAATCAGGAATCCGTATGGTTATTTTCACTAATCTTTTTTTTCCGTGCGACACAGATTACAGGTTTCAGTTTCACATGTGGGTCATAATTTCAAATTGGGCCAATTGAGCATGCATGCTCCGTAAAAATGTCAAGTCAAAATTTAAACCCAATGAGTAATTTTTTACCTTCAGTACTACTAGAAAAGACTTTTTACCGAAGGGTTCCGCTGAATTTTCGATATTTCTCATGTACCGCGGAAAAAGCCGGAAACGAATGATGCGAACTAAGTAATGGAAAATAACATGTCGATTGTCGGTTACGCTGTCGGTTACGTAACCGACTATTTTAAAAGTACTTAATAAAAACGATATTACTTGTTACAATAATCTCTGATGTTGATTTTTAAAGCAAATTACGGTAGTTGAATTGAATTAAAAATTACAGGGCGGAACTTTACTGTATTACCAACTTTTTTCGTATTTTTAAGTGCCACTGACTAGGACCATAGGAAAATCACGAGATCGGATTTGTTGGTGAAAATCGTTTCCAAAAAAAATCCATTTGCGTAGATGTTGATAATCCTGTTTAGAACATTGAAGCGTGGTTGAGAAAATCGTAAGTTACCCATTTTCACTTTTAAAATAAACTTTTAAGATGTTGTAAAACAGTAAAATCCGTGCGTAACCGACGGACATTTTTGGAACCGGGGGACAATCATTTTTCACAATTTAAGGCACGAAGAAAATAATTTCGTAAATAAAAACAATGGTTTACACGGTTCTACGGAGTTTTTTGAGCATTTCCATGATCTTCAAAATTCATTAGCCTTAAGAATATGGTCAAAAACTTAGGTTTAATACAAACTCGTGTCGGGGACGCGTAACCGACGGATTTTGAACCATAAAACAATTAAATTAGTATTTAAATAACTTTAAAAGCAATTTTACTATTGCTCCTTATAAACTAAGTTCCTTCGACTTAAAAATCGAAACATCGAATTTATTTGATCTTTTTTAAAAATGTAATCTTTTTGGGACACCATTTGGCCCGTTTCGAAATTATGACTCATGTAATCTTTGCTGATATAACTCCAAAATACATCTGATTTTTTCCTCCCATAAGTACGTCTTTATTTCTGAACCAACTTGGTCCGTCTTATAGCTTGAAAAATCAAGCGAAACATTACGCAGGTGCTGACTACCTGTTTTTTCGTCGTATATATTCGTCATTTCATAGAAAATAGCCGAAAACCGTCGGAAAACGGCTACTTTTGGAGACAGCGTTAAGTAACGCCAGCCATCGGATTAAAATCTCCGGGAGTTTGCCATAGAATGACCTCAAGGTAGAGGACAAGAGGGTGGTCAACTTCTGATTGGTCATGAGTTTTTGGCTCAACGGGCGCCCCAGTTGGATGTGATTTTGCACTTTTGTTTACAAATATTTCTTTACCAACGAAAGGGTCTAACGGTATTTTACGGATAAAAGAGTTAGTTGTCGATGAACTTGTTAATTTTAATCACGATGCTTTTCAGGAGTCTATGCAATTCCCAAAAGAATCTTTAAAAGCGTAAATAGGGGTCGATCAACAAAAGCAGTGAAATATTACTCCGTTAGAAACTCCAAGGCATTGTAATCTTAGCAGTCGACCAAAACACAATAACGGCCCTCAGAATGAAAACAAACATGCTAAAACGCACCCAATGATGGCGCCCATGGTTTGCTTTTTGTCTAAGCCAAGGTAGATTAAAGAAGGTATGTGCAACACTCGCTCTCGCCGCCCGCAGCCGCTTCAAGCGCTAGCACTTTTGCAAAAAAAACAATGACGTCGTGCGGGTGAAATCTAGTGGCGCGCTGTTCAAAAGTGCGTTGGACAGATGAATAATTCCTTACTGTAAAGAGACATTGTTGAACTTTTAACTCTTAATTTATCAACTCTGAAAACAGAAATCAAAAATTGACCACTTCTACTATCTTTTGTTTGACACATCCCTAACTAACATAAGGTAGATGTCCCAATTACCGCCCCCCTTAAGAAAAAATTGCCGTAAAATGCCTGTAAAAATGTTAATTTTTATCAAATCTATGATCGGTTTTCACTAGGGCCTCTCAAATACTATCTAGTTTATGAAAAAATATATAAGTTGGTGTAATCAATCAGGAAAAAAAATTATTAATAAAACTCGAAAAAATGACCCATGTCCCAATTACCGCCACACCAAAAAGTGCTTTGTCCCATTATTGTCATATCAGGTGCCCTCATTATAGCCATACATATTTGCGGGACTTTTCATTCAATCATCATGTTATTGTCAGGAAATAATGACATTATAATAATTTAAAAAGCAGAAAGTAAAGAGAACAGATTTTTAATAAGTAACTGCTGAGAGAAATCGGCAAAAACAGGTAATACGGGGGCAGGTGTCCTGTGTCAACTTTCTATGATTTTTTAAGGGCACAACGCTGCTAAATATCAACTTCAAACTTTTTTCACCAGTTCAGCCAACCTATGAAAAACACTTATCCCATATACGCTTAAATTTGTCTGCTAAAGTAGGCTTATTTTAAAGAATAAATGAAAAGGGGGGCGGTAATTGGGACAGGGGCGGTAATTGGGACATCTACCTTTAATTAACACATACATTTCAAACCTCCCGCTTCATTAAATGTGACGTATACTGGGTGAAATCGTTCTGATTGGCTAACGAGTTTTGAAGCGGCTGCGAGCGGCGCGAGCGAGTGTTGCACAGACCTTATTTTACAGGAACTGTAGAATGATAGGGCCTTCGATACGTGTTGTAATGGGTCTGTTGCAAACTTTTGCTACAACGATTGAAAGATGTTTATCTGAAGTGAAATCACCTGAAAAGTCCAATGGTGGCGTCAGAAAGTCATAAAATGCAATAATAAACTCACAAGAGGCGTTTAATGAAATCCAAGATGGCGGAGAAATATCGAGCAATCTGTATGCATGCACCGTGCATATCTAAGGATGGCCAACTTTAACAACCTCACTGGAGGTAGAGGTTATGTGTTTGTTTACATTGTGATTGGTTGTGATCGATATTGTGAGGTTGGCTATCCTTGGATGTTCGTGGTGCATGCATACAAATGGCTCGATATTTCTCCGCCATCTTGGATTTCATTAAACGCCTCTTGTGAGTTTATTATTGAATTTTATGAATTTCTTATGCCACCAATGGACTTTTCAGGCGATTTTACATGGGATTTTACACTCTTAATTGTTGTAGCAAAAGTCTGCAACAGACCCATTGCCTGATTTAGTAGAGCAATTTATCGTATCGATTCATCTTGAAACCTTGTCTAAAGCTAATTGAGAAGTCCTTTTTTAAGTTGCCAGCGGCGCACACTGGACGAAAATGCCCTTATGCTCGGACATGGGGGGTCAAGTCAATCTGCAGAAAACCTCAACTTTTTGACAAAAAGTAGTATTTTAGAACCCAAATGTAACTTTTCTGACATTGTTTTTTTCCCCCTCAAGCCAGCACTATACCTCACCATTGTCGAATAACGGGTTCTTGGTGCGGTTTGAAATTTTGACGCTAAAATTTCGTGTTTTATTTTGCCTTAAAAAGATGTGTTAATCTTTTTATCAACAAACGCCGATACAATAGTCATTTTCACCATTGCATGGAGATAATTTTCGACCTATAGTTTTTTAAAATCATGCAAATATAGATGTATGTAGTAATGGTTTTTGTTCAAATTTAACATTTGAAGGTTTAAAAAAATTAAAATACAGTTTCAACAGGCTATTTAATCGTATTTAATGTGAACTTTGAGCTAGTAGTGTTTATTACAACTTGGAAAAACCACCTCAATGATTTTTAGCTGCGGAAAACTGCGGATACGAGAAATAATCGTGTAATAGCACGACGCGGCGCACATTGGAGCGAGTCAATGGGTGAGGGTCGGACACGAAATACATTACTGAAAATAAAAATGCAATTGTTTCTACAGTCGAAAAACACATTATATAGGGTGATTCTTGTGGGAAACACACAAAAAAAATTGAAAAAAAATAAAAAAATAAAAAAAATAAAAAAAAAAAATAAAAAAAAAAAATTTAAAAAAAAATGAAAAATAAAAAATGAAAATAATTTAAAAGGATGTCGGTTTTAAAGAAAAATAGCCAAAATAACTCGAAAAAACAAAGATAGGAGCGCGAAACCAGCCATGTCCGGACACAAGGACGTTTTCGTCCAGTGTGCGGCGGCCCGTGCAATTTGACAACAATGTTTTCCCTCCGTTTATATCTATGTGCAACTATCGATTGGAGATGAAGCGCCGCTTCACTTTCGAATCGATTGCTTTGCATGAAATCAAATGGAGAAAAACCATTGTTGCCATATTGCACGAGTCGCCGTCACCGCTGTTAAGTTCTAGGTTTTTACCAAGAGCCAGAAACTCCAAGTATGAAGTCACATTAAATCAGTCGATGTAAAGCAGTGATCACAATTTATAGGGTGTTTCATAAGACAAACCAGTGCAGCGTATTTTTGAGGTCGGGAAATATTGTTTTTCACCCAGACATGTGTCCTTAAATGCCTCATTTAGAGCTAGAACCCCGGAAGTTCGAAAAAGTTGTGGATTTTTCAGAATAGCCATATTTATAGGAATTGAAATAATTATTTTCACCTCCGAAATGCGCTCACGATGTTATGCACACGAGCTTTGCAACGCCCTGTACTGTCTACTTATTAATATGCATGGTTATCGCGTTTTCTACACTTGTTTAATGCATTTTTTGATAGTTTTGAATTATTTATTCTGTCATAGATGCAACTTACCTTGCTGGTACCTATTCAAACAATCCATCAGCAATAATTCTGGAAAGGCTTGGGTGTGAAATGTAAGTGTCTACTCAACTTATTTCAGCTTAAACGTTAATTTTCTTTTTTTTATAAATGATAAAAACAATTTTTATTTACGACTCTGTATATCTTGTTTTCCCCCACAAATGTTCGGTCTTTTCAGTATTTTTTTCTTCTTCGTCTTTGCTTTGAATCGTTTTTCTTACTTTTCCAATGGTTATTTCCTTTAATGCCCAGAACTCAGAAGTAATATTGTGTGAAGTAGACTTTGTTAGGAAAACGAGTATTAGATGGGTCTAATTCTTAGAAGAAAACTGAATCACCCTCTAGAATCGGTGGATCTGAATTCATTATGTAACTGATTCAACTTCCTTAATTAGTAAAATTTTGAACTTGAATGAAAATTATATCAAGACGGAGGTGTCAAGATTGTTGCATGTTTAGTCACAACACTATTTTCTTCGATGTCTCTTACGTAGATTGCAGTCACCTAAACATGTTTCACGGCTGTTTTGCAAGGGTACCGATTTGAGACTGCCACTAAAAAGTAGTGTGAATGTATAACCATTGGCGGATACAGCATTCTGGCAACAGTGTATTCTTATTTGACTTCATGAGAAATATTCGATTAGTGACGGGGCTATAGCACCTTCAAGAATCGATTGTGCATCATACATTCAAATGGAAAGAATCCACTCATGTCAGATTGCAGATCCGCCAATGAAGCATAACACGTTGATGCCACCTCCAGTATTAATCGCTCATTTAAAATGGCAAAATCTTCGCAGGAAATAGGTTAGTTTGAGGGCTGCTTGGTGTACTGACCTATCATAGTCTAACCAGCGGGCCGATCATTTACTTCATTGTTAAATCGATCGTTATAACTGTCTACGAGTGATCCTATTGGTCGAGTATTGTAAAACTTGGCCGTTGCTATGGTAACCATCGTTAAGATTCTCGTTTTATAAAGGATACTCATGAGTAACCTTTAAAAAACGGACACTATAACGATGGTTACCATACACGGAAAAAAAAGATTAGTGAAAATAACCATAAGGATACCTGATTTTGGCACCTGCTAGATGTTAAGGTAAACTTGACCAGAAGTATGGTACATTTTACCGATACTTTTAGTCAATTCGACATGCAATCAGGTAACATCACCTAGTACCTAGTCAAAACATAGTACACTTCTGGTTAACATTACCATAACATTTAGCAGGTGCCAAAATCAGGTATCCGTATGGTTATTTTCACCGTAGTTTTTTTTCCGTGTAGCAACGGCAAAGTTTTACAATACTCGACCAATAGGATCACTCGTAGACAGTCTTATCGATCGATTTAATGATGAAGTAAATGATCGGCCCGCTGATCCATCGTAACCTCACATTGGTTGAGTAGGAGACAGCGGCCCTTAAACTAAACTACCCCCTCTTTGCAATGCTTAAATGTCACAGATAGAATAGAAAGTTAAAGAAATAGCTTGATAGACCACCCTTCTGTCGTTCTGTCCCATAAGAAGCCTGTCCTCAGAACAAAACGAAGACTGCACGGCTCTAGAACTGGAGGACTTTGTCCTCGAGTCGCCGTTCCCATTCCACTCTGATATCTTGGCTACGAATACTGGGATTGGATTGCGAATGTGTAATCCAATCGAAAAGGACACTTTCTTATGATTTTATTTTTTTTTTATTTATTTTATTTTATTTTATTTATTTGGTACAGTTTAGCCTTAGAAAAGGCTTGGTACAAGTCATTCCAGAGATAAAGTAAATATTATATGCAATACAACAAAAACAAAGAGTTAACATAATCATAGTAAATAGATTAATTAAGGATAACATATATTGCAAGTTTTAAGATTCAAAATATTCCTTGACGTAGTAAAAAGCATGTTCGATAAAAAACTGCTTGAGATTTTTCAAGAAGGCTCTGTTTCCTGAGTCTGATACTGCTATTTTTAGGCCTTCAGGGAGTTTGTTAAAGAATTTAATGCCTGTTTCTCTTATGTCGTTTTTTTTACATACCTTATGGGGACATTGGTTTTTAAGAAAATTTTCCTGGTTTTTGACTACTCTTTACTTTCTTTGACCATCCCTTGATCAATGAATCCTAGTAAAATTGATTGTTTTATTGTAGAAAAGATGTATAATGAAAAAACCGTTATTAGGTCGATCGTGTTGATCGACCTAATACTTTTCTTTCGGTTTTGACTGTATTCGAATTATTCGTTTTCTTTAGAATGAAAGTATGTGCAACCATCAATATTTCATTTCATTATTTAATCCTTGCTCGCCGGATGGATTATGTACTCCATGTACTCAGAGTTTTATCCTCCAACTTCGCTCGGTAAATCAGTGTTCATTTTAGTCGAAGTCATTGCGGAGGAGCAACTCTTTCACCTGGGGGGTGATCACGGAGGATCGTTTCGTTTTGGTATCGTTATCGTTATCGTTTACGTGTAACCTTATGGGTGGCTCAACTGATCGAATCGTTTTGAGCTCCTCGTAACGATTGAAACGGACGAAAGGAAGCGATGAGTCGCAGGCTGTCGTAATTTCGATCGTTTGAAGTAGGAAAAGGTGAGGAGGGGATCACCTGCGCGATCGAGTTGCGCAGAAGCAAGCCCATTTGATTTAATGCAAACCATAACGATAACGATACCAAAACGAAACGATCCTCCGTGATCACCCCCCTGGACTGTTTAACGTGAACAACAATTCATCTATTATCTAGTATGTAGTGCCAAGACCGAGTTCTTAACTAACAAAATAGTTTCAGATGACTTCGCTGTGGAATTTGGTAAGCTCCGGGTGCTTCTAGCCTTTGTTTCTGAGGCTACCGTCATATGCCTACCTATAAAGTATCTAACCATGGCATCGACCTACTTTCGATCTATCGAAAACTGAGAACGATATCGACCTTTGGTTTACGCCAAAATGCTCGGTTTTTATGTTCTTTCTATTGATGTGTCACAAGATAGGGGTTGCCATTTGAAAAGTTTGAGTTGGGGGTCTAACCTCCCTTGCAGGAATGCCCCCAAAATGTCGACTCTGTCAAAAGATAGTTTCATTTAAGTTAAAAACATTCCCCAAGTTTCGTTTTTTCATCTGTAGCCGTTCAAAAGTTATTAGGGGGTCGTTGGATTTTTGGATCACCCTGTATGTATTGCTGTAATGATATCCATCCATGATTTGATCGTAGACAAATATAAGAATTTGGTTGTCTCTATGTCTCCGGCCTTTTGCGAAAACTTGTGTTTGTAAAACATAAGGGTGGTAACCATCACGTGAATATAACCAGTATCTCTGCCCTTTTCTAATGGAAGCATTCAAATGTGAGGAGAGATAGAAAGACAAATTCCTAGATCTACATATGTGTCTCTAGATGCCTAATCTGCAATCACCTTACTTCGCAATTTTGTAAAGCCAGTGCCGTTTGAATTTTGATAGATTCGCATGGTCGGAATCGTTCAAGTGTAGCATGTTGCATCAAAGTTTCGGATACGGCGCGGTCTCGTTGTTGTGCGGTGTGGTCTATCTATTATTCACGTTTCGATCGTCATCGTAACGTAACACGGCACTCAGTTCCATGCATTCATACCGTCCTTCCAAAATTGATGACGAGGCTCATCATTTGATAAATGCCTCATTTCCTCTCGCCTAAAACCGCCTTGTGTGCATCATGTATTTTTCCTGGTGATGGACGTTTGTGACTGCCAGTGGCGCGGCGGCTCGTGCGATTTGGCAACTATGTTTTTCCTCCATTTGATTCAATGTAAAGCAATCGATTAGATAGTGAAGCAGTGCTTCATCAGCATTCGATTGGTTTATAGTGAATCAAAGCGGCTTTACGAGCAAATTGATGGTGAATTTCTTATCGACCATTTGTCGAAATAGCCGTGGACGTAAATCAGTGGCGTAGCCAGGAATTTTTCTGGGGGGGGGGGGAGTCCGGGGTCCGAAAATTGTCAAGAGGGGGGGGGGGTCTAAAGATACTAATTTGGTAAAATTTGTCTGAAAACGCAAAAAATTACCTTTTTTTAGGACAAATGTTGGCGTCAAGTTGTGTTTGTTGTGACGTCACAACGTGACATTCCCATTTAAAACAATGTATTTTCGGCCAAATCGCATCTCCGGAACTATGAGACTGAGACCTAGTTAGAAACCAATACTTCCTCACAAACAACCAGGCAACTTTCATTCGCTTGCTAAAAAACACCAGAAGACAGACCCGTGTGGCGTGCAACTGTCCCGCATTGTATGAAAAGCCGGAAAACAGCGATTTCAATTGGTTTTACGTAAAGTTTCATCAAAACGTAACCATCTCATGAGTTGTATTAGTGTAATTGTGGTTTTGTCATGATTATGTAAGTACTTACAAGTGGTCTAGGGCGGCTACTTGGACTCGTCATAAACCACTGTCCAGGTAAGAAACTGTTGCTTGTTGTATGTCTTAGGTGTCAGATTCTTCACTACGCCAATTCATGAAAGAGCATTGATTTTAAGTTGTAAGTAAGTACTTCCATTCACAAGGGGTCTGCTGTACACTTCGGCTAGCGCGTTTTAAAGTATTAAATCATATGTATGAAGCCGTAAAATTGACGATGGCAATATCAGAAAACACCAGACACTCTTCACCCCTGTATCTTTCCACCACGTGCACGATATTTCGCTCGATTAGAGCGGCACATTCAAATAATCACGGCAGATTAATCAACTGCTGACTCCATAAACAAATAAACAGTAAATACTGACGGCGTCTGTTCGAATTCCGACGTCTCAATATCCACAATTCCTCATTAAAGGTTATGAAAGGTACGGAGATCGATATTACTGCCGAAAACTTATCAAAATGAAACAATAATACTCAGGAGTTCCAAGTATGATTCCAACTTCAATCATCATCCTTGGAAACTCCTGTGTGTTATGGTTTCATTTTAATAGTTTTTCGACACAAATATCGGTTTCCGTACCTTTCACAACCTATTGTGAGGAATTGAGGATATTGAGGCGTAAGAATTCAAACAGACCCTGTCAGTTACTGTTTATTTGTTTATGAAGTCAGCTGTGATGACAGTCGACCGTGATTATTTGAATGTGCCGCGCTAACCCCGCAAAATATCGTGCATTTGGTGGAAAGATACAGGGGTTAATAGTGTCCAGTGTTTTTCGCAATTTGTGAGATTATTAATGAATATTGGTGTTTTCTGATGCTGCCATTGTCATTTTTACGGCTTTTTTACCTATGATTTAATACTTTAAAACGCTCTAGCCGAAGTGTGCAATAGACCCATTCTAGCTCGCGTCGTTTTGAATCATTGAAGCAATTAACTGTTTAGGTTTGCTTTCCCTCTATTTTTCTCAACCCCCCTCCTCCTTCTATGTGCCTTCGTGTTTCTTTCAAAAAAGCAACACATAGACAGGCAATCACGGTCTTATCGAGTTCATTATTTTGACCTTGATCTCTTATTCTCTCCTCGCCGAGCGAACATCATAGACGGACTCTCGCCATCCATTAAACAGAGCCGAAGAAAGTTCCGGTTGGCCGCTCGGAAAGTTTTTGTTTGAAGACGGTGAAATATTTCCTCGGGACTTTAGTTCAGTTCAAACTTGAAACTCGTTCGAACAAGGAAAAGCTCACTTCATAATTAGGAGGCTCTATGCAGAAAGGAACCAACTGCCATTGATTTCTTACGTAGGTCGTTCTTTTCTGCATAAAACCGTCCAATTAGTGTTCATCCGCGGAACCTTCGTATTCTAACTTGTTTTGAAACTGTTACTCTCTGGTCTGTGCGGCGTGTATTTGAGGTTATCTTAACGAGGACTGAGATGTGTGAGCGCCTCGATTTATCACGCCGCTTCACGGTGCGGTGGAGGGACTATTTTATTGCTACCAGAGCCACTCCTTCTCCCCTTATTGAAGGAATTTTAACGTAAGAAGTGTACAACAAAATGCTACAAAAGGAACATGAACTTTCCGCTTTAAGGAGAGGTTAATAGATACCGAAAATCGAAGTTTATTCAATGTTCGTTTTTATTTTTTCATTTTTTCTCACATCGTCCTGAGCATTTTGTTATGATATTCATGGGGTTTTGCAAGTTCCGTAATATAACTGATGGAACGAAAATAAATGATTATTTTTTTCCATGATTTTCGCTCTTAGACTGATTTTTCCAACTTTTTTTACTTATTGCTCTACGAAAGCAAGGTTTAAAAAAAAAAAATATATATTATATAAAAAATATATGTATATAAATCAGGAGTCCTATCAAGAATCAAATGGTGGATTTCTGCAACTACTTAAACCACGTTTTCGTTGATATGCTTGGCAACCGAGGATTTCCGGTCTGAGAAGTGAGGACAAGTGACAAGTCCCTGTGCTCGGTCGGCCTTTCCGCTGAAAGTTTTTAGCTTCCTGCTCCCATGTGCGGAAACATTTGATAAGCATCCGCCATAGAAACCAAATCTGATGAAGTAGGAAGTGAGCGAAACGATCTCGCTTGCTTCATCAAAAACGACATGCTGCTTGCCGAACCAAAGATAGCGGGTTCACAAAATTGGAACTATCGATTTCATTTGGCATTCGTCGATATTTACCCTCAGCGTTGAACTTGTACTTACGTTATCTTCCGCAAAAGTTGCTTCTTGTTGGGCTTTCGGTCAAAATTGCCTCGTTAACTTGAAAGATTGACTTATATCTTTCGCGGCCGGCGCACTATGATCTGACATCGTTGAAAAGTGGCCAAAAATCAGAAAGTAAACTTCTCATCAGAGTGTCATTTTAAAACTTTTAAGACCAATTTTAATGACGGAAAACTCATGCAAGATGTACTTCATACCCTGAAATATCACTGACAAGTTTTGAATTCAGCTTAAACGGTCGATTTTTATGATTTTTTGAGATTTTTTTTCTTCACTGATTCTTGGCCACTTTTCTCCGGCTTCAGAACATAGAGCGGTGCACAAAGGAGCGAGTCAATGGCCGGCGGAAGGTGGCGTTTAGCGGTCATGCGCCGCAACCGGTGAATGGGGCTATTGCACACTTTTGCTATAAGCGATTTAATAGTCGATTATGGCGTAAAAACCTCAAAAAATAACGATGGTGGCACTAAAAACTTCCTAAATCCACTCCTAAACTCAATAAACGCAGTTATTCGCACGAGCGTAATGGTGGCCGAAGGCACTAACAATGGGAGATTCCTATCTTAATTTCGTCACTCTTTCTATGCTGAAAAGGATGATTCACAGAGTAATTAGTCATCAGAGTGATGATCCACATCCGATGAATGGTACCGCAACACCAAGTGACACCGGTGTCAAATGAAAGTAGTCTCTAATTGGTCACATCTTGATGGAGTTTCAGAATTGTTAGATGGGAATCTCCCATTGTTAGTGCCTTCGGCCACCATTACGCTCGCGCAAATAACTGCGTTTATTGAGTTTAGGAGTGGATTTTGGAAGTTTTTAGTGGTGCCATCGTTATTTTTTGAGGTTTTTACGCCATCATCGAATATTAAATCGCTTGTAGCAAAAGTGTGCAATAGCCCCATTTCACGATTTTTAGCGGCTCCGTAGCGCATTCAGTTTCGACCTGTTTGAAATAATGGATACTTTTTTGTTTTCAATTTGACGAACTTTACTTTGTACCAAGGTATTTTTTGCATTTGATCAATGGTGCTCCAGTTATAAGCGAAATAAGCAAAAAAAAACATGTGATTTTGACCGCCATTTTTGAAAATGTCGGCCTTTCCGCCCCTCTGATTAGTACGCAAAGTTCAGATTCGGGTTCAGCGACCCAAAATACATAAGAATCGACTCTCAGATATAATTCTCCAAACTTTGCAAGCTAGGTTCCATATTGGCTCCCCGTTGCGTGGACTAATGGTATGTAAACTTTAGATGCTTGTATCTTCGTTTATACGCAGCGTGGAAGTGTGAAGTCATTGATATTTTCGTAAAATTGTCTACGAGAACTACACCTTACAATGCATTTTGTGACCGTAAAAACACCGAAAATTTGAATTTTATCATATATTCAGGTGCGGCTTGTGCAATTTGTCAACCATGCTAATTTCCTATTTAAACCTATGCAAAAGTATCGATATCTTAGGGGTGCTTTGCACCACCTGAAGATCGATTGTTTTACATAGGTTTAAATGGAGAGAATGCGTTGTTGCCAGATTTTACGCGCCGCCACTGCATTTTATTTCATGTCCAAGGTCCAACCCCTCCCATTGACAGTCGCTCCATTATTGTGCGGTGACATGACGGTTCTGTTTAATTCCGCGTTCGAATGTCGGTCTTGGCAGCCGAAGTCTTTTATGGTCGTATACAGGGTGTTCGAAATCCATCTGTAGAACCTGTTTTATGCGAACACTTTTAAGGTTTAACAGGACTTTCAACCCTTAAACATAAGGGTGATTCCACAATAATAGGATTTTCATCGACCCCGTCGAATTTTTCTCAGATACAAAGTTACGATTGAAAGCTGATGACATTTTCCAGTCCAAAATAGGAAAGTCTTCAAAGTCAAGTAACATTTGGAACATAAGAATCTTAAGTCCTGGTTTTATCACGGCTTCAAGGGTCTTGAGGGTCGGGTCAGTCTGCGAAGTGACGCGACGCCGAGGCCGTTTTTGAGTATTAAGATTATGTTACTGTTAAAACGAGAAAGTAAAAAAGAGTAATGGTGACTATTTTTAAAACGTTTGCTACTAATAAGTATAGTAACATTGAAAGTATTGAATGTGTAACGACAATTAATCTGTTCGCCTAACTATAAATTAAAGGATAATTTGTTAACAGGCTATACTTGTTTACTGCGGTTATCCGTAAAAACAGAAGTAGCAAACCACTCTGAATTGTTTGTCCACGATGGCGGTTACTTTTCAGCTTGTTTCATTATATTCAAGGGGAAAAAATATTCACCCTCCAGTCATTTTGAAAATGTTTGATACTAATAAGTGTAGTAACATTGAAGTATTGAATGTGTAACGAAAATTAATCCGTCCGCCTTCTCATAAATTAAAGGCTAACTTGTTAACTGGAACGCGACAGACCACTGTACAATTGTTTACTGCGGTTATCCATAAAAACAGAAGTAGCCAACCACTCTGAATTGTTTGTCCACAGATGGCGGTTACTTTTCAGCTTGTTTCATTATATTTGAGGGGAAAGAAATATTCCCCTCCAGTCAATGAACAAGATTACCATAATCTTACAAGTGATATCTAAAGTTTTTGTTTCTTTTTTACTCATTCAAACTCAGGACAGTGATGAATAACGAATTTTCTGATCCACACAAAGCTCTAAACGTGTTCTTGTTTTCTTCTTCCGTGCTACGCGCATTTCTTGTCCCTTCTTCATTTTAAACGGTAACGATTCTCAAACTTTCAGCTGATCTAACAATAATATCATAATATCAACATTTCATCATTGCCAGCTTTGAAGAGATGAAATCGGTTGCCGTGAAAGTTGACGAAGGAATCAAGTTGCTGGAGAAAAAAAACTGGCCAGTCCAGCTCTTCTCGGCTTTTTAAACGAGGATTAAATCCAAGAACCAGTCAATGCCATACTAGGTGACCTCTTGATTGATATGGACACTATCTCTAACTTTTTCAAGAAATGCCAAGAGGAAATAACGGAAGAGATTCATTGTGTTAAAAAAAAAAACTGTGAAAGTGTTGAAGTATTACAAGCAGGAAATACACGAAAATGAAGAAACAATGGAATAGAGTATGCGAAAGAATATGGCTACGTTCCTCCTGATAACCTATTTAATAATTCAAGTATCTCCAGTGTATCTCAGCTGCTGCAGGAATTTCATCCCTTTCGGGATGTAAATAAATTCTCCACCAGTAACGTGGAGACATCTCTATCTACCTTTCAGGAGGCCATTACACCTTTCCATCACTTTTCTTGTTTTTATATGCAGTTCATTGAATCTCCCCTGCAGGCCATTTTCTGAATTACGATACACAGTGAGCGAGTACTTACTTCTGCAGCCCATATCCTCGGTCACCTCTTTGGCACTCTTCAATTTTCCCAATTTATCGATTTGAGGTCATTCCAGCTTTCGATTTAATAATTCAAGTATCTCCAGTGTATCTGAGCTGTCGCAGGAATTTGATCCTTTTCGGGAATGTTAATAAATTCTCCGCCAGTAACATGGAGACATCTCCATCTACCTTAGCGGAGGCCAATACACCTTTCTATAACTGTTCTTGTTTTAATGTGCAGTTCATTGAATCACTCCTGCAGGTCATTTTCGGGATTACAATACAGAGTGAGCAAGTACTTACTTCTGCAGCCCATATCCTCGGTCACCTCTTTGGCATACTTTAATTTTCCCAATTTATCGATTCGAGGTCATTACAGCTTTCGTGATGGTTCGTTAAACCGGAACGTTATTTCGCGTGTGTAACGAATGGCAACGAAGCGGGGAATGGCCTTTCACAACGATTTACGTACAGAGATAAAGAGTGAGACAGAGGAGAGGAGAGGGTCACCGTCTAGCGCCCTTTTATTCTTCAATCTCTATGCTTTTGACAAGTTATTAACTTGAGTGGGCACTTCAATGTCTCGTCGCGTCGTCTGCGCGTCTGGGCCAAGCTAGTCCGGGCAGTCGGCGGGCGGGCGGCCGGCGCGGCGCATTTAAGCAGTGTACAGCTTCGCAACCCCCCCCCCCCCCCAAACCCACTACATCTCGTACCCCTCTCAGCATCTCAAGGAAATTCACGATCTACGATGTGCTGTACTGTATTACCCGAGCCCTCTGCGGCGGAGTTCCCGCGCAATGGCTTAAAGGCACTCGAGTCATCCAGCGTTGCCTGCTTGCCGTGAATCAAAGAATAATCTATTTATTCATTTTATTTATTTATCATATTTCAATATTTCAATCTATTTATTTCAGAATCACAGAACATATTTACAATGAGGCTCTTGCAGCTTAAACGTAAAATTCAGTATTAATCTCACATAACTGCTGTAACGGCAAGTTCGTAATGGCGGTTTAACGCATGTATTATTGGAGATTCCTATCTATTATGTCACTCTCTGCGGAAACACACAGATATGTCTCGATTTATACAGGAATTTCCCATGACACCTGCCATTAAGTCCGATTCTGAGAGTGAAGTTCGTGATTTATTCGTCTTTCCGTCATTAACATTTCACGCTGTAAATGGATTTGTTAACTGAACATATTCTTAGATGTACAAGACATTTATTGAACTCCTCATTTTTAAACAAACTTTTTAATTCTTTGGGAAGGGCATTAAAAATTTGAAAAGATGAAATAGGAACTGAGGATTTTGAGGCTTCCAATCTAAATTTAGATGTGTCGATGTTGACATGCCTACCTTTATAGTGACGAGAGGGGCATAAAAGGGATACTAAATCCGGCGTTCGGTATTTTTACCGCAGAATACTAAAATCAGAACGGAAACTTAAATTATTTTTGAAACATTTTTCACTTCGGGTATCTGCGGGTCTGGCATATGGGATAGTAGCATTTCCGGTAATTTTCGGCGAATTCGACGCCTTTAAGACGTAGCGATGCTCTATGGTCGAGCTCACATAATAAGCTACGAGTTGGATCACAAGGATGCAAATACCTTTTTCGTTTATTCGAGAGGCAAATTAAGTTGTATTTTGAGTGGCTGAATCCATTTCGAATCTCAATTCTCACCAGAGCTGCCGATTTGCGTAGATTTACTGACATTCAGAAATTCACCGAAGATTCCACCGGTTGAGAAAAGATTACAGAGTTTAGTTCAGTGTATGACTGTAACGCACGAAAATACAAGCGTCTTTTATCTGTTCTCAACCGGTATTATTTAATTAACTAACGGCGTTTCCACCGATTGAAAAAATATTACAGATCAGAGTATTTTCGTGCATTACAGTCATACACTGAATTGAACCCTGTAATCTTTTCTCAACCGGTGGAATCATCGGTGAATTTAAAAATGTCATTAAATCTACGCAAATCGGCAGCTCTGATTCTCACTGAAATGCAACGATTTTTCTCTCATAGAGGGACTCTTTACGTGGAGTTAATCAATGTTTGGGCCACCCGGGCCGGGGGTGGGGGGGATTCAGCCTGTTTAAGGTGAACCAACATCTTCAATGCTCCCTCGAATCTCGATCGCTTCGTTTTTGTCGAATAATATCCCAAAGAATCGCCTTTTCAATCCACGATAAAAAAGAAGATAACTATTCCTACGCGACGGTCTTGGTTTTGCATACCCATCGATTTGAAGGAGCTCTTTTGAAGAACGCTATACATCCTGGAAGCCGATTATGAACGACCAAATCGACTTAGCCGTTTGGGCTTTGCACTATCATCAATTTCCAAAAAAAAAAAAAAACAAAAAACAAAAAAAAACAAAAATACAAATATACAAATACAAATACCAAAAAAATCACGAGGAGCGTATTAGCATTCTGATTCTTTCAATATTAACCGAGATGAAGCCGTTTGAAAATGCTGTATTATGACCAGGGCTGCTGTTTTGCATATAATCAATGCTATTTTTCTATACACCGATGATTCCACCGGTTGAGAAAAGATTACACAGTTCGGTTCAGTGTATGACTGTAATGCACGAAAACACTCTGATCTGTAATGTTACCTTAATCGGTGGGAACTCCGTTGATTGATTAAAATATCTGCAAGTTTTTTAAAGTCATCGACGACTCCACCGGTTGAGAAAAGATTACAGATGCGAGTTTTTTAGTTCATTACAGTAATACACCGAACTGAACTGTGTAATCTTTTCTCAACTGGTGGAATCATTGGTGAATTGAAAAATAGCATTGATTATACGCAAAACGGCAGCCCTGATTATGACGTCAATCCTTGCCAAAATTTTGGACCGATTTACATGCCGACACGAAAGGCTATCTAACGAAAAAACTGGGTAAGTCTCGGCCTATAGATACCGGAGGCATCGCTTGCTTAAACCAAGCGGCTTGGCTCCCCTCCGTAAGATGCACTGAATCTAAGTCGTCTCGATCGTTCGTGGTTTTATTGTTTGATGCCTCTTTTGAACTAACATTTTTTAGACTAGTCCTACCTATCTTCTTAATCGAACTTCACTAATTTTCAATAATTGAGGAGTGCATTGGTAAAAGGTCGGACAGACTAGACGGTGTCCGGTACACCCACTGCTCGTGCTCACAAAACCTCATTTCAAAAGCTTATTGTGAGATATTTTGAAGTGTTGAATTGTTAACTTCACTATTACGCTCTGATTGTTAGTTATTTAAGACAATTAAGTCTTCATAATCTAAACCGCTCGCAGGAACGAATTAAAATCAGGATTAGTGAGCACGATTTTGCTAGTAGCGAAGCGTAGAATTTGACAACGTTGCAGTATGGTCTGAGATCAGAAAAAAGTGGCCAAAACTCGGTGAAAAAAAGGCATCAATAATAATATTTTTCTAGTTTTTACGCTTACTCTTAAAACCTGTCTATGTCATTTCTAAGTTTAAATTACGTGTTCAAAGTGTTCTCTGTGCATAAAATTGAAGCTGAAAGTTTATAAGTGACGACTTTATGAGAAATTTACTTTCTGACTTTTGGCCAATTTTTGATGATTTCAAACCATAGTGCGTTGTGACGTGTCCATTTAAACCCATGAAAAAGATCGAACTATTGGCTGTTTGGTGAACGCCTTTGCATCCGACCTTTTACACGGGTTAAAACGGACACATTGCTACGTTGCCAAATTGCACGCTACGCCACTTGAGTATATCCTTTTTTTTAATCCTTCCTTTTACCGAAGCACTGTTTAATTTTGCTCATTCGACATTTTTCTGCACTCAGGAAGTAGAAAACATTAAGCATTTATTCATTTATTTGTTTTTGTTCATTCGTTTATCATTGTGTCTCTAAAGGGTCAGTTGCATACTTTTGCTACAACAATATAGAACCTTGATTATTATGTAAAATTCGGCGAAAATAACGACGAGCACATTAAAAACGTTTAGAAACCACTGATTAACTCAGGAAATCACTTCAATTTCAAACTGCCCGCGCTACACTAGACACTTTTTGCACCAGTATACTACTTCATAGACGGAACCACCGTGCATAAGTAAACAACAGCGTAACTACAAAATGATGGAATTCCCTTCTAAATACATGAACTATTGGCAGCATTTGCTGTCTGGTCTTTTTGGTTTATCAAAGATTACAAAGTAGTATAAGAAATGTACACATCTAAACGAAACATTCCAGTGTTTGTAAGTTCTGTTCATGCTTACATAAACGAGATGGTTCTATCTGTGTAGTTATTAGTCAGTGATACAGTGTCTAGTGTAGCGCGGGTTGTTTGAAATGGAAGGTATTTTCTGAGTTAATGAGTGGATTTTGAAATTTTTTAATGTGCGCATCGTTCTTTTCGCCGAATTTTACTTCAGAAACAATGAGTTTTATTCATAGGCGGCGCGTATAAGGGGCTATTGGGGCTATAGCCCCCCCTCACTTTTTTGGGAACGAGGGGCTAAAAAAAATTTTGAACGAGAAAAAAAGAAAAAAAAAAAGAAAAAAAGGGAAAAAGAGAAAAAGAAGAATGAAAAAACGTTATCAATTTCTCCTCGCCATCTGTCTGCTTCATTCAGAAGGTACTAAGGAAAAGAGACTGTCACCTTTTGTTTATATTCTTCAAAAATTTTCCTAACCAAATTGTTTCAAGTGTGTTTATTTAGTCCAAATTTTCAGTATTTTTAAATTTTAGCCCCTTTCAAGTCAAAATTACAAGTGTTCCAAAAGAAAAAATGGTTATTTATCCCCCACCCGCCGGCGTCAATCTTTATTTTGAAAAAAGTGAAGAAAGAAAGAAAAAAAAATGAAAAAAAAAAAGCTGTTGATTTTTAGCCCCCCCACTTTTTGACCCCACGCGCCGCCCATGGTTTTATTGATGTAGCTAAAGTACGCAACAGACCCATTACTCCTCCTAGTATACTCATATCCTCCGCACCTCACACCACTGTTTGAGCTCCAGTGAAAAAAAAAAAAAAAACGCGTAGCTTTCCAACTCAGACTTGGCGAACTAAAACTTGCATCGCCGCTTTCAAATCGAAGCTACGTAGAGCTTTGCCCGCAGGAAGCTCGGCGTCCGCGGCAGTGATGCGATGCCCAGCCCATTCCAAACGAGGGACATTTGTCGCAAACATTCGCTGAAACTAAATGCTTGTCTGGTGTCGCATTATCGCCGTAGCGGCGGCGATGCTCAGCTCAGGTGCAGCTGCCACCGCACTGCCTCGTCCTTTAACTTGGCTCTCGGAATGCACGTTGTGATGGTGGGGGTGGTGGAGGGGGGAGGGGGAGAAGCGAAGATTTTTATTCTCCCTCGAGATGGTTAAACAGATTTGCTAATAACATTAGATGAGGGGATTGTAGTGGTGCTCCAATTCATTGGATTATTCGGACAGTCCTAATTTCATTTGGCGGACACTGCATCACACACTGAAAAAACAAAGTTTAAGTAGATCCGAAGCAGCCTTTTATATCCATGTAGCATGGATTGCTATTCATCGCAAAATAGTCGTCAAATGTTTGCAATTTTTATCATCTGACCATTAAGTTGCAAGTATAAAAGTTGTAAAAAAAGTGGCAAAAAAATTGAATTTTTTCGGAACTGGCTTTTTAATCTGCCCTACTTCTTGCGTGTGTGTCACTTCCACCTATGCTTTTGTATATAGATGTCAAAAGTTGCAACTTTAATGGAACTTGAGGGTGAAGAATTGTCAATATGTGGTTAAAAAATTGACATTTAATTGCTATACTTTGTTGCCATAAATTGCAACATTCAGATTGAAAAATGCTACATGGGTAGTAGCTTCGCAGAGCAAAAGTTCCAGTTCTACCGGAGAAAAAAAGAAGTTGTACCGAAACAGTACTTCGGTAGAGCAGTAGCATTTCCTCATTCTTCTTGCTTTGGCTCCACCAAAGTAGTGCTTCAGTGTAACTGCAACTTGGTCCGGTAGAGCTAGAACTTTTGCTTCGCGATGCTATTTTAAGAGGCTGCTGCTTTGGCTGTACTTGAACTTTGTTTTTTCAGTGCACATAGAACTTAGAATGAGAATCTTACTAACTTTCGCTGTATACAATCGAATAGTTCATTCTTGTGTGAAAACCATCAGCTGAAATGGAGCTGAGGATACAAAAACATCACGAAATTCACTCAAAGCTTTAAAATGACGTCGCGGCGTCTATACTTTGCGTCTTTATTATCTATCAATTTACCGATGATTCCACCGATTGATCAAAAGATTATTCAGTTCAATGAATCATATAACTTTAATGATTGGAGATAATCTCAACTGTAATATCCTCTCAATGTGTGGAATCATCTTTAAACTGAGCTCTTGCTAACGTTTGCTGTATGCGATTGAATTGTTAATTATTCTTGTGTAAGAACAAGCGAAAATAAAGGCGAGTACAGTAAGTAATCACGAAATGACTTTGAAGTTTAAGACATAATGGCGAAGATACGCATGTACCTTGGGAGTAAAATTCTCTGCGTTGACAATATTTTTCTCATTCAAGTTTTGTCCTTTGGATGCCACGTGCCCTACCCACGAAAAATCAAATTTTCCGGAATGGCAGATAATTTTCAGCGCCTCTCATACAAGTTTCATCTTGTCATTTAAGAGCAGAATTCTCTGCTTTGACTATATTTTTCTCTTTCAAGTTTGGACTCTTCGATGCCAATTTCCCTACTCGCGGAAAATCAACTTTGCGGAATGGCACACAATTCTTAGCGCCTCTCACACAGGTTGGGATCACCTCTCTCCGGGTTAAGATCCCTTCGACGCCCTTTGACGTCCTCTTATCCTTCTATCAAGTGGAGTGTAGATAGGATACTTATTCATCGTATCCTATCCACTCAACCCAGGTGCTTGATTTTGCCGCCCGGCGAGCTTTCTCGATGAAGATGCTAAGATGCTCCAAAGTTAAAGTAGCATTTTTGAAGGAGACTGAAGTTGTTGTTTCCGCTGGAGAGGTATATTCCGCGCCAAGTATAGCCCGGAGATTTTCCCGTCGCAAATGACACGGATTCGGTTGTTATTCGGCTTGTCCGTTCTCTGTCATCGTTAATAATTTTACGAAAACAATTTAAATGTGCTGAACATGAGGAAAAAAATTGATTTGTTCTCCACAGCAATAAATTCAAAAATTTGTGTATGAAATACAGGGTGTAACAAAAGCCATCTAATTCTCGTACAAAGAGGCTTAAAAAAAGGTGAGAGATGAATATCCCACTGAAATAGGTGTAGTTGGTTTCCAATAGCGTGATGAATGAACTGACCGCACTTTTCAGAGCTATAGCTTGTCCCAGAAAAGATTGGATTTGACACTTCTATGGTTTTCATGAAAACATCAGCTTCTTACGGCTCCTAACCAATCAGGTTGCTCTATCTGAGGATGGAAGCTGACTTTTTCATTCAAAGCTACAGTTGTCAAGTCTAATCATTCTTGGGACAGCCTATAATCATCGTAATTTACAAATGTTGATGTTGAAATGAACTTAAGACTCTTGAAAGGTACCGAATTCCAAAATCAAATCTGTAAGATTTTTAAAATTTGTCAATTCCAATTTATTAAATAATTTGACGAAATACAAAACGAAATGAACATAATGCCGAAATATCGTCTCCAAAATTTGATACTTCAGTGGAGGGGCTCTAAGTCTATGACAAAATATCTTCAGATAAAAAGAACACAATATTTATGAAAGAAAATTGAATAAAAGGTGAGGTAAGGATATATCAAAGATTACTTATACTCCAGATATGGCACTAGTTAGAGTCCCTTGATGGAAATATTGTATAGGGAGTACCGACACGAGCTCAACGAGTTGTGATTGGTCGTTGGTTTTAGGCTCTCACGGAGTCGAGCAGGAGTCGACGACATCGAAGGCTCCACACGTAAGGAGTCGATTTGTAAAGGAACGTATGGGAACGGACCGGAATGCCGGCAAATCCGCCAGTCCACCACTGGTCCACTGTTGAACTTAACCTTCGAATTCGTTCAAGTAGTCGACTAAATCGACTCCTGTCAAAATGCATGAAGCGTCGTGTCGGTACTCCTATACAATATTTCCATCAAGGGACTCTAGCACTAGTTATCTTGCCAATGTTAAATTTTGTTGAGCGCCTTCATTTCTAAAATCGAGCTAAAACACATACACTGGCCCACGGTTTGTTTACGTTTCGGCAAGCGAGCGGCGTGCGGGCGGGGCGGGGGTCGTGGGCCACCCACCCCGCCCGCACGTCTCATCTCGCTCGCCGAAACGTAAACAAACCGTGGGCCAAAGTATGTGTTTTAGCAATGAAAGCGCTCAACAAGATTTTAGCTAGTGCCATATCTGGAGTATAAGTAATCTTTGGGATAAATAGACAAAGTGCAAATTTCGTAAGAAACATTGTGTACAACACAATTTTTGGACTATGAGCTAGATATAAAGTGTGTTTTTTCCATTTTCCAGTCCTCTTAGTGGTTTGTTTAATAAGTAGGCAGAAAACGTGTTTACCTTTAGCCACCTTTAAACTTTTTGCTTTAAAATTACTTTGGATGCGGCATTCTTGTCAATCAGCTTGCTCGCCCGAATCTTTTTACACTACTGATTGATGCAGGAACCAAGGGCTCGCAATACCTCCATTTCTTCTTCCCGCAAGCCGTTCAATTTTTTCAAAAGGGAGTAAAGCGCAGGTAAGAAGAGCCCGTAGCAGGCGGCATCCTCCCCCTACAACAGGTAAATTGCCGCGGCAAAAGGAAGCTATTTCAGCGAGCCTCTACTATAGTCTTTTGATGCAGCAGCCTAGGAAAAAGGATAAAACAGAAGGTATTGTTAATAAAATTATCACGAAAACAAGTATTTACTGCTGTTAGTCCAAAACTATAGCCCCAAAAAATCCTATAAACCCCCGAAAAACTCCAAAAAATAACAAAATTCCTCAAGAAACTTGTGATAACTCCTGGAAAACTCTTTTTGTGAGACACATGGAGGGGGACCTAAATCGTATTTTGCACCAGATCGCGAAAGCGAATGTTCAGGGGCACCAAAAGCGTAGTATCCAAACTGCGCCAAGTGACGAAAAATGGGTCCAAGTATTGTTGATTCTGAAAATATCACGATGATAGGTTCAATGGCATTAAATAGAATCAATAATCAATAGTACATTCAACTACAGCAAAACCTTGCTGGAGCACAATGAAGTTATAAACTATTCTAAAAGGCTAAAAAAGTGACTTTTGACGCAAGGATTTTGTTGGTAATTATTACCATTGACCAACAAAATTTGCCATATTTTTCTGAAGATGAAGGAGGAAAGGAACTCAAAGCCAGTCCCCCCCACCCCCCACCACCGTGGAAACTTCTAACGGGAGCTCATGTCCATTGCCCCTTTGCCCCCGAGTGACCCTTCCGCGAACGCAGACGCGGATTAGATTGTGGAGCGCGGATCGTCGCTTGTTTGTTTGTATGTTTGTCGGGCCACTGCGAGTCGGATGATAGGATGAGGGGGGGGAGGTGATCGAATTTGTATTTCTCGCAAGATGTCCGCTCACGCGCTCTCTCAGCTCTTCTTTCTCCCTCCCTCTGTCTCTCTAAGTCTCTCTCTCTCTCTCTCTATCTCTCTCTCTCACACACACTCACACTCACTCTCTCTCTCCTTCTCTTTCGGTCCCGTTTTCTCACTCTCTCCCTCCCTCCCTTTATCTCTCTTCGCTGTGGGACAAGGTGGCACTACATGAAGAAGGGATACATGGACCAAGTTAGAGAGAGAGAAGGAGATAGGGAGAGTGAGAGTGATTGTGCTTGCGGGGCGGTGTGTGGAGTGATGGAGAGGGAGGGGGAGATAGAGAGCAAAGTTTGTGCAAACACATTCGCTCTCTATGGGTGAGCACGCGGTGCTTGGTGCGACGCGACGAGTCGAGTCTCACCGTTCACCGCTCCGCGAAAGCTCCTTTTGTTGACTTTCCTATGATGGAGGAGTCCGCTCCTCAGGTCTCGCTCCCCCCCCCCCCATGCTCGGCGTTTCCCGTCTCCCGTCTGTGTTTTCAATCTCTCCCTTTCATCCAGCTTCATCCTTAGGCTTCTAAAACCGTTCCTTTGATCAGGTGCAGCACGTTCAGTTCAATTTACGAGAGCAGCTTGTTCTTCCGATTCATTCAGTTGTTCCAGTCGGGATGAAGATAACACTGTGTAGCAGCCATTTTCAGTGGCGGTCCCTGAGGGGGGGGGGGCTTTAGGGGCTCAACCCCCCCCCTCTTTTTTGGAAAAATGCTAAAAAAAAGGGGGGAAATCGAAGGTCGTAACACCTGAAGCCCCCCCCCCCTTCTCTCCCTCAACTTTTATAGAAAGGAGGGCTCCAGAAAATTGAGTGGCAAAAAAAGAAGAAGAAAAGTCATCACATTTTCTCGAGCCCTCCCCACTTTTGAACCCGCATACCGCCACTGGTCATTTTGCAAAAACTTTATTTTTTTTATTTTGGTTTTGAGCGAAAAATAATTTCAAGGTGTATCCTATCTTGTAGGAAATCTCGCCTTCTTTCATTTGCTTTCCTAGATTTTTGTTGATCTAAAATCAATATTAAGTGTGATGGTAAAAAAAAGAAAACCGCTAGCAAGTCGGCGTAATTTCTGGTTTTGCAAAATGGCGGCGTCGTGGCTGCAAAACACTTTTTCTGGAGCTCAATGTGGGCATATTCAAACTTATTTAGTCATCACCAGAAGTCGGAAAAAATAGGTGGCAACCCTTGGACAAACCTGAAGTTAAAATTTGTTGTTTAAAGCATATTTTATGTAGTAACCGAGTTTAGCGAGTTTTGTCACTTTATGGAGATGTTGCAAATTCTGCTACAGGCTTAGTAATAGTTGATTACGGAGTATAACTCTGTAAAAATAACGATTTGTGCACCTAAAAATCACGAAATCCACTCCTAAACTCATACAATGCTTCCCAACGCGAGACCGTAATAGCGGCCGTTGCCGCTCAAATCTTATGGCAAGTTTATGCTTCTTCTTCTTGTGTGGTGTTGCGAGAACACCTCGTGTAGATGGAACTGATTGAAGACAGGGAAACTCAATTTAATCAGTGGCATCGGCTACCAATACGGTCTCGCGTTTGAAAGCATTTTGTGAGATTAGGAGTGGATTTCGTAATGTTTTTGTGCGCTGATTGTTATTTTTACTGGGTGTTACCCCATAATCAACTGTTAATAAGCCTCCAGCAAAAGTTTGCAACATCTACATTACAAACTTTATTACTTTTCGTTTGTAAACATTTGTGCGAAAACACATCCAATGGCAGCGTCCGTAGAGCCTAAAACTCAAATCAGAGGTTGACTGCCTGAATGTAGAGCGTTAAGACAAGAGGGCAGTCAACAGTGGCGGCTCGTGCAATTTGGCAACCACGTATTTTGCCATTTAAACCCACGAAAAAGTATCGATTTTTTGGGGGAGCAATGCACCTCCTGAACATCGATTATTTTATGTAGGTTTAAATAGAGATGATCCGTTTTTGCCAAACTGCACGAGCCGCCACTGTTGACTGCCCTCTACATTTAGGGACTCCATCTTATCCAAATGCTGTTTTCAATTTGATTGTTCATCTCACTTGTATCGATGTATCGTTTAATTGAACGGTACGGTACAAGAACGATACGTTCGTTCTCTGTGTGACTCGGCTCCTTGTTCCTCCTCTCTCTCTCCCTCCTTCCTATTCTCTCTCTCCCTCCTTCCTATTGACTCTCTCTCTCTTTTTCATCGTCGTATCCGGGGTTGTGCTCATGTACTTTTGCCCCGTGCGAGACACAAAGACACCGAAACGGTGAACTGTGTGTGCCATTCTCACCGCGAGCGATTTCCACCGTTCTCGCGTTCGAGTTCGTTTGTTTCTCTACTTCCTACAATGTTGCCAGATTTTTTTTTCTTTTTTTTCTTTTTTTTAGTCACACAGAACCATTTGAAACTGTTCCAATGTACCAAATGTGAATGAGTCTGTTGCGTACTTTTGCTACAACAATATAGGGAGCCTTCACTCTTACGTAAATTTGGCGGAAATAACGAAACTTACTTAAAAAAGTTCCAAAACCACTCACTAACTCAGGGAATCACTTTAATGGGGCTTGTTACGTAATAATGTACCAAGAATTGAGCATGAATATAATATATTTATTTAATATAATTGATGGATATTTATCCATTATTACCATGAATTAAGCTCTGTCAGAGTAATTGATTTGATAGCAAGTTCACCTTACTTAGAGGTTGGAATGAATGAAAGAATAGATTTTCGAGTTGTCATGGAAAGAGTTGTGCACTTATGATTGTTGAATGAATGATATGACACAGGGCTCTTGCAAATGTTTGCTGCGAGCAAATGAATAGTCTAATTTGATGTTAAAACCAGAGAAAGTCACGAAAATCACACTGAAAAAGTCTAAAATTCAGTAATAAACTCAGATAACTGCTATAACGACAAGATTGTAATGGCGTTTCAACGCAGGTATCATGGGAGATTCCTGTCTAATTAGTCACTTTCTCCATTGAAACACAGAGATTTGTCTCAATTGAGTTAGGAATCTCGCTATGATACCTCCGCTGCGTCTCTCCGCCGATCGCTAGAGTCCCGTCCCTATATATGAAAGAGTCTCGCCATACGAGGTTCCATCTTTGATTGGCTGCTGAAAACTGAAGAAGAAGAAGGGGTCTATGAAGCGTGGAGGCGCGCCTCTTGTTTACATCTTCATGGAACCATCTTCCCCGCTGTCCAGCTTTGAGGAAACTTTCGGCATTTTTAGCCTGTACTGATGAAATTTTCGATTGAAATTGAAATTAATCTGTTCAAAACAGAATAAAATTCACGCATTACTCTTCAAAGTGAATTAAAACAGGAAGTGAAGCCAAAGGGAATCGAAGATTAGGTTGACCTAACAAAGATTACTCATACACGAATACATGCATAAGTAATCTTTGGCGGGAAGATCGTTGGATAAAAATGTGAACAAGAGGCGCACCTCCAGGCTCCTCAGACCCCTTCTTCTTCTTCTTCTTCTTCTTCTTCTTCTTCTTCTTCTTCTTCTTCTTCTTCTTCACTTCTGTTCACGTGTCTTGACTCTTTCATGTACAGGAACTCTATCGATCGCCATGAAGCCCTATTCTGTGAGTGAATTTAGTGTTTTTCAGTGCACTCATCGTCATTTTTACAGGTTTTTACGCAAGAATCGACTCTTCAATCCCCTGTAGCAAAAGTTGGCAAAATCCCTATGAAACAGTCCGCACTACACTGGTCACTAATTGAACTGGCATACTACTACTCAGACGGAACCACCGTGTATGCTCAAACAACACCGGAACTACAAAGGACCTTATTCAAAATGGGCAAAATTGGCCCATGACGGATTTTCACCGGCTTTTAGTATGTTATAGAGGTACATCTCAGGAGCACGGAGATGGCCAGTTTTTTGCTGAACGCCGCCTGGGAGCGGGGGGGCAGGGGGTCAAAGTCAGAACCTTCATTCACCCATAACTTTTGAACGAAACAAGATATTGAGATGCGGTTTGCGTGAAAAGATAGAAAATAAAGAGATCTTCATTTTCATATGCATGGTTTTACGTTTTCATTGATTTTTACTCAAAATATGTCAATTTTTCTACTTTTTTTAAAATAAAAAAAATGAATTTTGGACTGTAATGAATAGGGGACAAAACGAATCTGTTCAAATAATTTCCGTGAAAAAAGCTAAAGAAATAAGCTATCAAATGGCGCAAACCGCGTTCCGGGGAAACGTTTCGTTATTGCGCTACAGCGCTTCAAAGTTGATAGGGTCGCGCCCGACGCGCGCCTTGTACACCTATACCGACGCGTCACAGTATGTGTAGCGCCATAAACTCACATAGCAGCGCTTTTCATGATCAATGCTGACTCTTTTTCGCTTCCTTTGCGTAAATAGTGGGTAAAATCGTACCTAAGTACCGTTAAATGAATCCAGTATTAAGTACGTAGTATTTTCTTTTTTCTCAATGTCCGGTTGTCCACAGGGGCGTAGCATGCCATTTGGCAGCGATGTATCTCGTCCATTTGAACCCATGTAATAGATCGAATGCAAGAATGTTCAGCAAACACCCAGTACTTCGATATTTTTCATGGGTTTAAATGGACGAACTGCAACGTTGCCGAATTGCACGCTATGCTAATGGCTGTCCCCTCTATAAGATGGCGCGTTGGAAACTATGAAATTGACACTTTCGTCTAAAAATAGAAAGGACTCATGCTAAATGTTTACTACCCGGCCTTCTGCCTCTAAAATTCCATGCAGATGGTGGACGATTTCGGCTAACTTCATTCTTATCAACGTAGGTATTATAACAAGAAATGAGGGCGGGGGATTGTGTGTTAGTTACGATTAATGCAGCGATTTGGAAAATGAGCATAAGCAGGAGGAAACATAGCACTTTTGAATAGGGTCAAGAACCGTATCTTATGTATCAATGATTTGGTTTATTTTGTTTATTTCTTCTTCTTCACTTGCGATGCTTCTTCTTTATCCGAAATCCGGGAAAAATCTGTGATGCAGGTTCAGGATCAGTTCGTCCATTTAAACCCATGAAAAATATCGAAGTACTGGGTGTTTGCTGAACATTCTTGCATTCGATCTATTACATGGGTTCAAATGGACGAGATACATCGCTGCCAAATGGCATGCTACGCCCCTGTGGACAACCGGACATTGAGAAAAAAGAAAATACTACGTACTTAATACTGGATTCATTTAACGGTACTTAGGTACGATTTTACCCACTATTTACGCAAAGGAAGCGAAAAAGAGTCAGCATTGATCATGAAAAGCGCTGCTATGTGAGTTTATGGCGCTACACATACTGTGACGCGTCGGTATAGGTGTACAAGGCGCACGTCGGGCGCGACCCTATCAACTTTGAAGCGCTGTAGCGCAATAACGAAACGTTTCCCCGGAACGCGGTTTGCGCCATTTGATAGCTTATTTCTTTAGCTTTTTTCACGGAAATTATTTGAACAGATTCGTTTTGTCCCCTATTCATTACAGTCCAAAATTCATTTTTTTTATTTTAAAAAAAGTAGAAAAATTGACATATTTTGAGTAAAAATCAATGAAAACGTAAAACCATGCATATGAAAATGAAGATCTCTTTATTTTCTATCTTTTCACGCAAACCGCATCTCAATATCTTGTTTCGTTCAAAAGTTATGGGTGAATGAAGGTTCTGACTTTGACCCCCTGCCCCCCCGCTCCCAGGCGGCGTTCAGCAAAAAACTGGCCATCTCCGTGCTCCTGAGATGTACCTCTATAACATACTAAAAGCCGGTGAAAATCCGTCATGGGCCAATTTTGCCCATTTTGAATAAGGTCCTTTGCTGTCTGGTCTTTCCTCGCTTATCAAAGATTACAAAATAAGCTTGTTTGTAGGCTTTCCTTCAAAAAAGCAAAATACAGGGTGTTTTTTTATCTCCCCCCCCCCTGGTTTTTTTCTTGCTAGTTGAGATAAAATTTTTCGGTTTGGACTATTCTTCATCATTTAAGCTTAAAAAAATATCAAAAAAGCATAAAAAACTGAACATTTTGGCGCAATCCGGATATCGATATCGTTTTTCTTATCGAATTTTGAAGATAGGCGAAAATTGAACTTTTAATATTCGATATCTCGAATACGAAAAACGATATCGATATCCGGATTGCGCCAAAATGTTCAGTTTTTTATGCTTTTTTGATCGACGCATCATTCAATAAGGGTTGTGGAAGGTAATTTTCAAGATAGCCCCTCTTAGGGGCAAAATTTTTAAAAAAAATTTGGGGCTCTAAAATCAAATTTGGACTAATTTTATGTCAAAACTATTTCGTTTTCTGTAAAGTACTTGCTTTTTAGAGTATTTTGGACCCATAGTTTTTTTAATCCCGACTTTCCAAAGTGGAGTAATGATTTTTTGAAAATGGGTCCAAATCGAACTTTGAAATTCGATGTATCGAAAACGAAAAACGATATCAACTTCCAGTTTGCGCCGAAAGTCTTAGAATTTTATGCCCTTTTGAACGATGTATCACAAGATGGGGGTTGCCATTTGAAATTTTTGAGATAGCTCTCCTGGGGGCCCCCTAGGGGGGCTGGGGAGGTTTCGACCCCAAAAAAAAGAAAATTCTGCCAAAATGATGAAGAATAGTCCAAACCGCAACATTTCATCTCAATTAGCAAGAAAAAAACCAGGGGGGGGGGGAGATAAAAAAAAACACCCTATACAAAGATAAATTTTGAAACGTCGAAGGTTCGTTTGAAACTAGAGTACTGAGGGCTTACATCTTAACTCCGCCCCCCCCCCACCCCCTCATGATCTTGCAACGCTGTGCTGCTGTTTAGTGTGTGCTACCAGCAGCGGTCAGACCGACCCCATTTTTTATTGGACTGACCAATTAAATCTTATTACCCCCTTCTCCTGTCGCTCCTATGGTCGTATCTCTTTTTATATTGTCAGGTGCATTGCAATTTATCATTCTGACCACCTTCACCCTCTTCTTCTCAGTTTGCTTACCTTCTCCTCCTCTCTACCCAATTCCTCGCAGTCTCTCTGCCGCTGTTAAATCTGCAGTAACGCGACACGGAAGAGAGAAAATATCTCAGCCTCGGAGAAAAAAAAAATAAATGTCTCTCTCTCCAATTGTAAGTACGCTCTCCTCTTCACTCCAGTGTCTCTTATCCGGGCTGAAAACTTGCAAAGTCTGTGTCCCTGCCTGGAAACTTGTTGAGGCAACACCATATGGCACATATAGCTGCAGTGCTGCCGTTTTGCGGATACTTATTCTGCATTTAAACCAACGTAAAACAATCGATATGCAGAACGTTCAATTAAACCCCTGACATCGAGACTTTTGTATGGGTTTCAATGGTAATAAAGCACCGTTGCCAAATTTCATGACCTGCCACTACTTATGAACACTCTTTAATCCATCGGTGATTCAACTTGCCGAAGCAAAAATTATCTACGGATTAGAGTATTTCTACAGGGTGTCAATTAAAAAAGGAGCCAGGCCGAATATCTCGAAAACGGCTCCGGATTTCGAATAACGCTGAATCACGTGGTCAATCATTTTGAGGGGGATACCACCTTCCTAAATCCAATACTTCGAATGGTGACTCCCACTTTTTATTTGATAATGAAAAAGAGGTTATAATTCTAAGACTTTTGGTCCATCCCGAAGGTTGATATCGTTTTTCCTTTTCGATATATCAAAGGTCAAAGTTCGATTTAGGCCCATTTTCAAAAAATCTTTACGCCTCTCCAATTTACGCCTCGGAATTTAAAAAACAAAGAGTCTAAAATACTTTAAAAATGCAAGCCCTTTTCAGAAAAGAATTCATTTATAACAAAAATTTGGTCAAAATTTGGTTTTAAAGCCCCCAAACATTTTTAATGTTTCTGGCCCCGACGCACGGTGGATCGAGTCAATGGGGACCAGCGGACATTTCGCTGTGAGGTCTTGATTTGCGCAAAAAGTTAGACAGATAAACGAGAATGCCACTCATTTTTTCACGAAGAAACCGAACTTTTAGCTCCCAGCATCGTAACGTTCTTTACTCTCACTCCACAGCTCATTTTCGTGCCTATAAATATGTTTGAAAAATGAGGACTTTTTAAGGAAGGTTACAAATAGCACTGACACATTGAAACATTTTATGTCAAGGACGCTTTTTTGTGAGCACCCATGACTTTTGATAACTTAATCAGTACATTTTCAAGTTTCAAAGAATCTATAGACCAAAAGATGGGAGGGGGGAGGAAGTCCCACGCAGAAATATTAACGAGGAGGATTATCCAAATAAAACTTAATTTTCGATTAATCCTAATTAGTGACCAGATCAAGGAGAGATAATGGTCGAAGTAAACAATAGACTTGAAGAGTTCACGTAAAGTTCACATTTAAAGAGAAAGAATAAGGACAAAACTTTACAAATTTATCTATTTAAACTAGTAAGAGTCAAGGCCATGGGTTGGTATTTAGATTTTATTTTTTCTTTGCGATCAAAGCCGGTCTAAGGTTGTAAGTAAGTGGATCGGATGAAATTATCATTAAATTCAAGATATCTCTATTTGCTGCAAGTCGACTGAATTTTCTTGCATGGTTTTCTCGACATCTCCTGAACACTTTTTTCCGGGTCTCTCCGGCTTCCTTGGACATCTGTCCAATGGGCACAGAAAATGATGACATTATTGCCTCACCATGAAAAAGTATTCGATGGATGGAGGAAGGTGAATAATACCATGGCTACAATTGAACGCTCTTTCGAGCTGTCTCCAAAGCTTACACTGTTCAAAATCGACCATAAATTCCAGAATGAAAATCTGAGCGAACGTAAAAATGAGGGTATATTTTACTAGAGTCCTTGTATATCAAAGAGTCTCGCCATACGGGGTGAAAATTCTGGTTATCTGCTAGATTTTAGGCTGTCATGAAGCTCAAGGAGGCGTTATGTGTTATTCTCCCCAAGAAGATCGTTGGACCGCTCAGGAGGCGTACACGCCCCCTCAGCGAACCCAACCAATCACTTCTTCTCCATGCTTCACGTGGCGAGACTCTTTAATGTACAGGAACTCTACATTTTACTCTCATGCGGAGTAAAAGTAGGGTGTTCCGGAAGTTAAGGACGAAAATTACTATCGAGGAGGGTATGTTCGCCTCCTCGGTGGAGTATTATTATTTTTTAAAACCGACAAATTGCAAATAATGACTAATTGTAAGTATCTCTTTCCTCCTTTTCGCGCAATTTTTCACTCCGAAAATATCTTACTCCGAAAACTATACACCGGGAGAAATCATGGTTTTTATGTAAACGGAGTCGGAGTGAACATTTCTAATCGTGTACTCTCCAAATTAATTGTGTTGCGTTAAGTGGCTCACCGCACGGAATTACTTGCAAAATAACATAGAAACGCTCTATAAGATTTACATTTACCACACGAAATTACTTGCAAAATAACATAGAAACGCTCTATAAGATTTACATTGACCACACGGAATTACTTGCAAAATAACATAGAAACGCTCTGTAAGATTTACATTTACCACATGGAATTACTTGCAAAATAACATAGAAACGCTCTATAAGATTTACATTTAATCCAATAATTTCAGCAGTTTGGCGATAATTTTCGAAATACCGTCGAGTACAATTTCCTGTATTACTCGTCCCAGATCCTTGCATTACTCTATCAAATAATAGACCCATTTTAGTTTCGAAATCATCCTGAATTTGTTTCTTACTCTGGTTTTGCTAAAAATGCTCCTCGCCTCCTGCTGCCCATTCCTTATAATCTAAACTGTAAGCTACATGTAGTAAATATACTCCATGCTCCGAATACGTGCGTAAAGAGTTGATTGTCCGAACTTAAAATATTCAGCATTTGGTATTTGTCTCTCTAATGTACTGAACAATCAGACCCTAGCGTACACGACCAATGTGCACGGTCTTGAAACAACCCACTTCACAGCCAGTAGCTAATCGATGGTCTGGTTGTACTTACCTTGAAACACCCTCAAACCGGAAGTTGTCATCTTCCACCGTTTAAAATACATCACAGATTGACCATTATCAAGAAATTTATTTTCATCTCCACACAACACGGTGGGTACCTATAGCACCGACAGTCAAAAGCTTCGAATGCGCAAAAACTGTTCAAAACTTCGAAAAGAAAATAACGAAGTCCGACACGCATAGCTTCGACAAAAAACCAAATTCAAAACATCGACACTTAAAAACGTCGACACGCAAAGCGACGACAGTCATACGTTCGAAACGGAGAAAAACGCTCAAAAAAATTTCAATGTATGAACGTTAGGGGAAGGTTTCAAACAGTCGCTGCACACCAAAACATTAAAAAGGGATGAGTGATAAGTAAAACAAACCTGGACATAATTCCGTCCTACAAGTGAAGTAACCTCTCTCCCTCCGCCACCTCTCTAGTCTATAGGTATATCCATCACCTGATGAGTAGAGCGTGCTATCCGTGCGCAGGCCCACGAATCGCCGCGTTACCATCCCTTATTCACTTTACGATCACTTTAACAAATTAGGGGGGGGGGGGCGAGAAAGTAAAAAGCAGCCGGCACGAGCTAACATGAGGACTGGAACCAGAGGCGTTCAGGTTCAGACATCAGGCGCGAACTAGTTCCTGATATGTCCGCTAGAGTGCTGAATTTGAGGGAGAGAAAATGCTGATATGAAAAATGCGACACTGTCAGCATGAGGAGGAGAGGGTTCGAGATCAGAAATATCAGGATTCGGCGAACGTCAAAGAGGATGACGAAGAAAAAGAAAGAGTAAGTTAGATTAGAAGCCCATCGAATCAAGAGCAACGGGTAAAGGGGGGAGAGAATCTCGAGGGATTTCGCAGAAATTAGCGATAAGCGTTCAATCATTGGCTTCGCAGTCATTCATCGTTTCATGGCGAGACCATAGCGAGCCATGGCGAGGCATGCGATACCAAGCGGCGCCCAGAGGCGACATGTTTTAGAGACAACGCTTACCACGCTCTAGCCGTGCGCGTGGTGGCTGATTTAACATCTGTTTAACAACAACAATAAACAATTTTTTTCTGAAAACAAACAAACATGAACTTCAGAAAAATATTCCAATAGTTGAGTCATTCTTTAGAGAAACTACAGCTACGCGTGGTTTTACTGGATACCTCAAATTATGAATCCTCATGCCCTAAGCTTTTCAGAGAAATAGAATATGTAAGGGTTCATGCGTAAAATGAACAGTTACAACAAGAAAGCATGAATTCTCAAAAGTAGGTGCTGCCATTGCTAGATAGAATGTTATAACGGTAAAGTTGCGATCTCTGAAGGAAGCACATGTAACTTATTGAGTTATTATTAATTCTTCTATGCTGCTCAATAGGAGTATAGGTTTACACATTCGTATGCCCTTTCTAATGACTTTCGGTTTTTACAATTCGGAAGTTGGAATCAAAAATATACGCAATCAAACTTTAAAATGTCGTTTTCTCAAAGAAGCGTTTTTCTTCGTACGTGGTTCCTCCAAAGAATAACTCACTTTTATCGGTATACAAGTGTATACTCAGATGAAATTATCAGGTACTGTAGCGTATTAAATGTACAGTGGCACAGCCAGAAATTGTACCTGGGAGGGGAGATTTGAATAACGCTCTCACTTTCCACGCACCCCATAATTGTATATCGGGGGGGGGGGGGGGGGGTTCCTTGAGAATACTAACGGGAGGTTTGGTCACTCAGGATCTTGACCTAGAGTCTGTAGCTGGGAAATATCAGTAGCATTTGTAATTTGTTGAATCAAGTTCTTGATTAATGGATCACTCATATCTTCGATGGTCGGGTTTATGATTTTTTCCGCAACAATACATTGGAAGAGTGACTCTGAAAAGCAATTTGGGTCTGGCTCACCTTGAATTAATGACATGGCTATGAGTTGTCCCATTATTTCGTAGTCGTTTTTTCCCGAAGCCTCTAAGGCTGCCACAGCGTTGTAATTTAAATTTCTGCTAAATAGATCACCAAACAGCATCTTTGAACTAATTGTTCGACCTATCGCGTTCGCTTTGATATGTTGAGTCGTCAACACGGTGTCATATAACGGTGACTAGCAAAACTGATTTGAATGTAGGAATTATTATTCTTTAAACGAAAAAAATCCAAGTCCCAATCCGAAGAGGGGGACCTGCTTCCTTTCTTGCGCCTCTTCACTTTAGTAAGGGACTCTATTTACATCCATGATTCTTACCGATTTGAGAAGGAGAAGGGGGCAAGTTACAACTCTAATTGTCTATCGACTGACGTCGAGATGGTGATACGTCAGCGTAATGAGCCGCGTCTATCAACACATAAATGTGTTGAGAATTAATACATTACTTGACCAACTGTGTCTATCATTCATTAGACAGTGAAATTTGTGTTAGTGTATGACGTGGTGATGGGGCGTCCATATCCGCGGTTGACGTTGTATTACCGAGAGTGTCGTTTTGTTATATCTTTAAACAATAATATACGTGATAAAATGAAAAAAAAATTTAGCAAATAAAGTGCAGTTGTTCTCCTCTGCGATAACGAAATTACTTGAAAAGTACCAAAGATTGATGATCTAATAACAAATGAACAATTACTTTTTTTGTAGTTTAAAGACGCTTTGCGGCATAGACAGGGCTACCGTTTTGCGTATAATCAATGCTATTTTTCAATTCACCGATGATTTCACCGGTTGAGAAAAGATTACACAGTTCAGTTCAGAGCATGAATGTAATCAACTAAAATACTCGCATCTATAATCTTTTCTCAACCGGTGAAGTCGTCGATGACTTTAAAAAACTTGCGGATATTTTAATTAATCAACGGAGTTTCCACCGATTAAGGAAAGATTACAGATCGGAACATTTTCGTGTATTACAGTCATTCACTGAACTGAACTGTGTAATCTTTTCTCCACCGGTGGAATCATCGGTGAATAGAAAAATAGCATTGATTATACGCAAAACGGCAGCCCTGGGCATAGATCGGGAGCGCGGCGAAGTAATATTTGCGCGTCGCGATGGCTCATCGCGGCGCAGCGTTGGTCGCGCGCGTCGCATCAATCGGGCACTGTTGCCGCTGTGGCTCGAACACTAATGACATCTTTCAAAACAAGATGGAAAAATTCTCTACCAACAGGCTGATTCTCCTTATTTCACGAGACGAGCGGAGATGACTCAGAGTCGTTTCGTGTCGTTTCTTTGTCGTAAGAGTCTTGCGATTCTGCGAAGTCGTACGAGACGAGACGAGGTGAGATAGCCGAAACGAGACGAGATGACTTCGAAGTAATGAGACGAGATAGTCGAAGTCAGTGCGACGTTGCCGTAGTGTTTCAATAATAATCTTCTAATTACAATTAGCCAATCACAGCGCTCAGATGGTAAGCGAAGAAAAAGAAACTCCGCGCCGGATGTTTGGAGCGTAAGAAGAAGAATATTGCTTTGTTGTCTCGTTGTCTTTCTTTACTCTTTAGGTGCAGCTGTATGGAAGAGGTGTTGGTGCTCGTATTTTTGACGTGTATTTAGAGAAGAATGGAGCTGTTGCAAACTTTTGCTACAGGCCTATTAATAGTTGATTTTGGGGTAATACCCTGTAAAAATAACGATTAGCGCACGAAAAAATCACGAAATCCACTCCTAAACTCACAAAATGCTTTTAAATGCGAGACCGTAATGGCGGCCGAGGCCGCGGTTTTCTTATGGCAATTGTATGCTTCTTCTTCTTCTTCTTGTGTGGTGTTGCGAGAACACCTCGTGTAGATGGCGCTGATTGAAGATAGGGAACCCCAATGAAAACCGCGGCTCCGGCCGCCATTACAGTCTCGCGTTTAAAAGCATTTTGTGAGTTTAGGAGTGGATTTCGTGATTTTTTAGTGCGCTAATCGTTATTTTTACTGGGTATTACCCCATTACCAACTATTAATAAGCCTGTAGCAAAAGTTTGCAACAGCTCCATTGCAGATTAAAGTGGCGATAAAGTTGTCGAAGGGTTGTGGTATTGGCAGAAAACTCGTTAGTAAAACTTTCTTACCTTCTAATGTACCAAGAATTAAGAATACTGTGTTTAGTGTACTGGTTTCACGGAGTCAGTCATATTGTCGGCTTGCAGGTCAAAACATTGGATTTGCAAACGAGTTACGAGTATCATTTAAGTGGATATTAAAGAGTGTATAATCGATCAATGTTTACTCAAGCCTGAATTTACTCCTGTTTTATTTATGGTTTTAACAAATAATGCGAACCTTCTTGAATCAAAATTTGAAAATTGGAGCCCCGCAGGTCGTGCTTTGGTAGGAAAAGCCCTTCCACATTCATTCTCACATCATCCGCAGACAAACTGCGATTGAACGTAGGGAGATCTGCGATGCACCAATCTTCTCTGTACTCGTGGATTCGTGTTTTTGCAATTCCTTCATCCTGTTTTTTTAATTTTTTTCAAAATAATCGCTATGTTGATTCTAAGTTCTTCTTGCTTTTTCTTTTTTTATTTGTCGGCGCGGCGGCAAAAGATCTGGATGTAATGCATCTGGATGAACTATCCGTTTTTGGTGTATCTCTACAAAGTTGATCAGAAAGATTCCTTCCTGCATTACGAAAGGAAAATAAACAAAATTTAGCATGAAGTAAAGTAATCTCCTTGTGGCAAACATTTTTACGACAGGGGGGCGATCACATACTTAATCAATAAAGCGATCGTTAAGTCTGTCTATGAATGATGGATTTGGTCCAAAATTATAAAACTTGGCTGTTGCTGTGGTAATCATCGTTAAAGTACCAGTTTTTTTATAGCTATTCAATGGATAGCCCTAAAATAACGAGCACTTTGACTATGGTAACCACTGACACAGCCAAGTATTGTAATTTTGGACCAATAGCATTACCGATGGAGCGTCTTCTTTTATCCACCGGTCGTTTTTCTACCGGTAAGTCTCGGTTCTATTATATGACGTCATCAACCATGAACCACCGGTGGATAAAAGGACGGTTTGGTTGCAGTTGGTTGTTTGTTCCATTTGGTTTTGTTTTTGTTCAAGTGAAACAAAAATTAACAAATGAAATAACTAATTATTTTCAGTAAAAATTGTTGAATTGTACGGAAAACACACGTTACAATTATACTGCTGAGACTCGAGATTCACGATTTGATCAAAAACAGCTTACCAAATAGAACACATACTTTACATTCATAATCTCGCGGGTGATTTAGCACGAACAACCCAGAATCACCGCGGGTGATTCTCGATAGTTACCGGTTGTCACTTGGTGGATAAAAGAACGAGTTGGTTGACAAACACGGTTTCTATTATGAAACCACCGGTGGATAAAAGAACGGGTTGGTTGAAAGTTGGTTGAAATAATAGCAAATAATGGAGCAACCGGTGGATAAAAGAAGACGCTCATGGACAGCCTCAACAATACGTAAATGATCGGCCATTTTGACCTAAAGGACAAGCAATAAATAGATGTTGAGGTCACTGACAATGGTCAATGATGCCAACCTTAGAAAATTGGAAAAATATTCTCCGTCTATGAGCAATAAAATTTTCTTTCCAGATTTTTTTCTCTCGGGTTTTTTTTTTTTTTTTTTTTTTTTTTTTTTTTTTTTTTTTTCTCTCCAAGGTTTACGGAAATCATTCCACATAGATGCAGCGTAAAGGTCGTTCACGTCGTTGCATAAAAACACGCATTAAAATCGGCATAGCAACTGTCGACGTGAGGCATGATGAAATATATTCGATACGCATTGCTTCTTCTTGATTACATCAGTTGAAAAAAAAAAAAAAAAAAAAGAAGTTTGTTCTTTCCAATTTTGATTAAAAGGAGAAGTTTGTTTCCGACCGCCGTTTCTAGAAAATCTCGCGAGGGCTCTCCTCTCCCTTCCATCTCACTCAGGGGCCCCAGTCGCTGGAAGCATTCAAGAAATGTGTTCAAGTTTTAACGAGTTCCATGCGAGATGGCAATAATCGTTATATCGCTTTCGCGAGCATAAATAAGTGAAATTGTTATGATTGCGCCGCGTGAAGCAACGCGACGTGGCGACGGGCAGTGGGCAAAACGGAAGCTGCTTGCGAAAAAAGCGTTCAAGGCTCAGCGGAAAGTTTTGTCCAAAATTGGAATGGGGCTGTTGCACATTTTTACTGTAAGCGATTCAAGGGTTAAGTCATATGTTAAAACTTCCAAAAATAAAGATGGTAGCACTATAAACTCACAAAATCCACTTTTAAACTCGTAAAATCGGTTAAGTTCGCGAGCTTAATATACGGTTTTAGTGCAAAGTCAACGGTTAGCCAACAACCACAACAATGCGCTCATCGATTGCAATCGGTTGAGATAAAATCCGCGTAGCGTTCCAAACTATCTCACTCACTCTCCCGTGACCCCCGCATGTACATCCATCTCTTTCTAGTTCCAAAATTCGTATACAGGGCCTTGTTTCACGACATTTCATTATCAAAATCGCTTTAAAATGCCTCGAGGAATTCATTTCTGCCATAAAATTTCACAAAATAAGTCTCTATACACGATTTTTGAAATTAGAGTGAGATGGCAGTACATGGGGGTCACGTGAGAGCGAGAGAGACAAACCAGCTTTGTTTGGAACGCTCATCACCGGCAGTCGCCATTACTAAAACCCTCTATAGCCGTGTTGGGTACTGATAATGGGAGATTCCTATCTCAATTTCGTCTCTTTCTCCACGCTGACAAGGAATATTTCACAGAGTAATAATTAGACGCTAGAGTAGTGATCCACTTTTGATTAATGGTACCATGACATCGGTGTCGAAGGAAATTTGTCTCTTATTGGTCACTTTTTGATAGAGTTACAGTATTATTAAATGGGAGTCTCCCATTATTAGTGTCCTACGCTGTCATTACACTCGCGCATGGAACAGCATTATATGTATGTGTTCAGGAGTGGATCTCGTGAGTTTTTAGTGCTATCATCGTTTGTTTTGGGGATTTATACATCTGAATCAATTCTTTTTTCGCATACAGCAATAGTGTGCAACAACGCCGTTGCTTTCAATAGTGTTCGTATGCGTGCCGTCATCTACTTCAAATTCTTTGGAGTGGATGTCTGTATCATGCATGAATCTATGTTTTTCTTAATGGGTCTGTTGCAAACTTTTGCTACAGCGATAAACAGTGTTTATTCCAATGTAGAATCGCCTGAAAAGTCCATTGGTGGCATCTTAAAGGCATGAAATACAATATTAAACTCACAAGAGGTGTTTATTGAAATCCAAGATGGCGGTAAAATATCGAGGAATCTGAATGTATGCACCGTGATCATCCAAGGATTGCCAACTTTGACAACCTCGCTGGAGGTAAAGGTTGTGTGTTTGTTTACGTTGTATGATTGGTTGTGATGGATATTGTGAGGTTGGCTATCCTTGAATGTTCGTGGTGCATGCATACAGACTGCTCGATATTTTGCCGCCATATTGGATTTCATTAAACGCCTCTTGTGAGTTTATTATTGCATTTTATGGCTTTCTGATGCCACCATTGGACTTTTCAGATGATTTTACATTATATTATACACTCTATAGCGCGGTAGCAAAAGTTTGCAACAGACCCATTAACGTAGCCACCCCAGCCATCGCTATTAATTTGAGTACCTGAAACGGTTGGAGGTCGTTTGGTGTATGGCAATAACGTACGCTATTTTGTTGTTCTACTTATTATTAGGTCTAAACTATTATTTCGTCTAATTTGTCATTTCGTCCTCTAGCATTTTATGTCTAGCGATTCCTCGTCCATTGGTTATTCACGTCTATTTACAAACAAGGTATCATTGCAAAATAGGTTACCTTATTATTCTTTTGCCCATTATCAAATATTGTCCACGCCTACTGTTGCACTGTTTATTTTTTCTACATTTCTTATACCTAGAAGTAAATTAACAGTTATTTGTTTCTTATCATTGGATCTATTATTGTTTAAGTGAGTCCTCACCGTAAAACATTTTTTTCTTCAATTCAGGGCGTATGATCGGTCTAATCCTAATTCATCAGCAAATTTTGTGGACCAATTTTTTAATCACGTACTTGTTAACTAGGTACTCATGTCGTATACCTGTTTACCTGGACCCAAAGCCTGCAGACCTTTTTGTCGAGTAGACTTCTTGTCTGTAGACCTAGACCTTGGCTGTTAGACTTTTTGTCATGGAACGTAATTTATTAGACCTCGTGACTGTGAACCAACTTTTAGTGGACCAAACTACCGGAAACCCCGAAAAAACGATATTTTTGTATAATTCGGCACATGATAATTGAAATGTCATTTCTTTCAAAGAATACAAGTTTTTAGTGTAACGGACTGAAAAATATTAATGGCTGTAAATCAAAAACAGAAAGATCGTAAATTATAGTTTAGAACTTGAGTATAATGGATTACAACATTAAAGATTCAGAAACGAATGATGCTTTCATAAGATGATGTCTATAAAATCTTTAAGAAATGATTGTTTGGCTTTTTTTTTTCCAAACTCCTCGTTTTGTGAAAATGGATAACTACGTTCATTTGACAGTTGCAATTCGGACGAAAATGGTTAATGTTGATTAAATTGAATTGATACAAGAAAACGCGTGTTGGAGCTACATCCGTCTACAAATTGGAGTAAGCTCATTTTTGACGCAGCTATCTTGAATAGAACACAAATATCGAAATACTGAACTGAATTGACATAATCTCAGCTTTGCTCTCGACTAAGTGGTTTCCGTACTCTTGAGCGACTATTTCGGATATCAGCGCTACCACACTGAAAATTTTCCCGAAGATGACGTCGACAGTGTTATCATCCAACCAATTCGTCAATGTTCGCGAGAAACGGTGTTTACGTTGGTTCATCGGAATTACCTAAAACTTACGTGATTTTGTGAATTTTTGTCAACATAACTCTCTCGTTCCTTCGAAAACATCCTTATTAAAATAAATAAGAAGCCCATTTTCTATACTGCTATGACCATTCATTGAAGCCCCATTGCGTTAGTATAATAGGTGCGAAGGCCCACTTCTATACTATTTCCTGGGAAGCTTCCTAGTGCCCACACAGAAAAAACTCTTTGGTAGCGCTGACGAAACCTTTGGTAAGAAAGTGACGCAGCAAAAAAACTTAAGTAGACCTAACCAAAGGTTATGTATGTCTAACTAAAGAGGTTTTGCTGGCTGAACAAAATATCTGGTTGGCTCAATTAAAGCCTTTTGCTGGGTCATTTTTCTACCAATGTTTTTGTCAGCACCGTGAAAGTGCTTTTTTTTTTTTTTTTTTTTTTTTTTTTTTTTTTTTTTCCGTCTGTGTTGTACTATGACCTTCAAAAGAAAGTACCCTGGTCGAAATGCACTCTTTTAAAAAAATTGGCAATCTTTAAACAATTTTGCTGTTTTCAAGTGTTTAAGGACTAATCAAAACGCCCCTTTTAAAGTACGCCATGAAAACTCGAAATTTTCATTGAAAATGAAGGACAAATTTAACAGTAAGAATTTCGACCAGTGTACTTTCTTTTGAAAGTCATAGTACCAACCTTCTTTTCCTTGTTCTTGCTTTTTGCCTGAAAATTTTCGCCGTCTTTAAACACATTTTCTTCAGAGCTGCGAACCTAGAGCACCTACTTTGAAAAACTGGGAAAAGAGAAAGTTCGGTGTTCGCGAACTCTTTTTTTCCCTTTCTCTTTCTCTCTCGCTCTATCTCCTTGAAATCTATGCAGGAAAGTTTAAAGTGAAATACTGCGCTGAAAACTTTTACAGCCGAGAATGAAGCATGGGACCGAGCGGCGAGACGGGACGTTGAATATCTCAACTAAAACGCGACGAAAAAGACGACCGTAGAAAAGTGAGACGTGAGTGAAATATACACGTAATTTAATGTATCAACAGGTATACGAGCAAAGGAGGAATCCATTATTTCGCCCAAGTCTAAACCAACGTTGTCAGCTCGTGATTCTCGGTGTTTCCGGGCCATTCCTTCCTTGAAAAGGAAATTAAAACGTATCTTTGATTGTTCATAATTTAATCGCTAAATGCAGTGCCGCCATTTTGCGAATATTTGAGGTCATATCAGGCAAAAATTTTCTAGAAATCAATTTGTTGGATAGCGCTACTCGCGTCGCTTTTCAAGAATGTCGTATTTTCGGCATTTTAAGCTGCATTCAAAAAAAAAACCCACAAAATTAAAGGACCTCGACACCAGGGCTGCCGTTTTGCTTCACCGATGATTCCACCGGTTGAGAAAAGATTACACAGTTCATTTCAGTTCATGACTGTAATGCACGAAAATACTCTGATCTGTAATCTTTCCTTAATCGGTGGAAACTCCGTTGATTAATTAAAATAACCGCAAGTTTTTTAAAGTCATCGGCGACTCCACCGGTTGAGAAAAGATTACAGATGCGAGTATTTTAGTTTATTACAGTCATGCTCTGAACTGAACTGTGTAATCTTTCCTCGACCGGTGGAATCATCGTTGAATTGAAATATAGCATTGATTATACGCAAAACGGCAGCCCTGCTCGACACCCGGGAATTTTTTTGAGCCCTTAATGAACCAAATTGATTGATTGTAATATCGGAAATTTCTTTCCTCATAAGCCTAGTGACTGCGAATGAGGCAGACGAACATGAAATGGGTCTGTTGTCTACTTATGCTACAACAATATAGAACCTTGATTCTTATGTAAAATTTGGCGAAAATAACGATGCGCACTTTAAAAACGTTCAGAATCTACTCACTAACTCGGGAAATCACTTCAATTTCAAAGAGCCCGCGCTACACTAAACACTATTTGCACCGGTATACTACTACACGGAAAAAAAAAGATTAGTGAAATTAACCATACGATAGCTGATTTTGGCACCTGCTAGATGTTATGGCAATGTTAACCAAAAGTATACTACGTTTTGACTAGGTACTAGGTGATGTTACCTGATTGCATGTCGAATTTACTCAAAGTATCGGTAAATGTACCATACTTCTGGTCAAGTTTACCATAACATCTAGCAGGTGCCAAAATCAGCTATCGTATGGTTAATTTCACCGTAGTTTTTTTCCGTGTACATAGACGGAACCACCGTGCATAAGTAAACGACATTGTAACTACAAACTGATGGAATTCCCTTCTAAATACATGAACTATTGGCTGCATTTGCTGTCTGGTCTTTTCGGTTTATCAAAGATTACAAAATAATAAGGAATGTACGCATCTGAACGAAACATTCCAATGTTTGTAAGTTCTGTTCATGTTTACATAAACGAGATGATTCCATCTATATAGTTATAATTGTCGGTGTTAAAGTGTCTAGTGTAGAGCGGGTTATTTGAAAGTGATTTTCTGAGTTAATGAGTGGATTTTGAAAGTTTTTAATATGCACATCGTTATTTTCGTAGAATTTTACGTTAGAAACAATGAGTTATATTGATGTAGCAAAATTACGCAACGGACCCATTACTTGCTCTCTCAAGCTTATGGTGAAATGAATTTCCAGTAATACGGCTCTAATTCTTAACCAATTTTGTTCATTTGGAACTCCGAAAATCCAAAAGAAAATTTTGCACAGGTTGTTCTTGAATTGCCGACCGTTTTTTGAGACAAGGAGTTTTGGCAATCCAAACCTTGCAAAAACTCTTTTGAAGAATTCTTTAACACTGAGTGTCATAGACTGACCCTAAATCGGAGGGAGAGAAAACAGACAAACCCCACGATAGACTCATACTGAGGGATGAGATCAGCCCCCATAAATGAATTAGTTACTCACATTTCGGCGAAAAATAACGGGGATTTATGGCCATAAAAGAAATGATTTCAACATTCTCAATCAATCATTTAATTTATGTTAGTATGTGTTTTGCCCTAAAGACAACGTCACCATTCCCCCATTTAAATCCATACTGAAGGTATGATGGCCGGATGGTTCGACCTTGTTCAAGAAGAGCACATGAAAATGTCACCCATACATGCCAATTTGGTTGTGATTTTTTAAAAAAAAAAAAAAATCAATTTATTTTCTTAATCTTTGATGGGCTCTAGCTCGAAAAGGGTCAGGGTCACTGGCGTCGCTAGGGAAGGGGGGGGGGGTGTCCCTCCCCCCAAACGCGACCGGGAAGGGGACAAGGTAATAACGCATCTTCGTCCCACCAGGTAGTTTTCATGCTTTTCGTTTTGATGGTGTGAGAAAGAGCGCGCTCTACTAGGGTCCGGTTTCATGCACTTTCAACATGAGCCCGCTGTTTTGTTAAAATGAAACTAATTTTTTCCTTTTGTAAAATTGACGACTATTTGGTTTCATTTTATTATTATCTAGTTTGATTTGAACCATTAAACCTTTACTGTTTCAAATTGGTAAATTATAACCATATCAGGCTTTTTCCATGTTTCCATGTTTTATGCTTTTTGTGAAATATAAATAGAATGTTTTGTTTACCTCAAGTAAACAAAAATGAACTTACTGAAACCGGCATCATCTTGAGCGGCCGGTACCGCCTTTGCTGCTCTCCTGAAATATATAACATATCTTGAGACAATAAATACTTAAAGCAGAAAAAGAAGCTATGGGAGGGTTTCATTTCACAAGAAACAAACAAAAAACAAGGAAAAACAAAAACAAAAACCAAAAAAAGAAACAAAAAACTCATCTTCTTTTTTGGTTTTTTTGCCTGTTGTACCATCCATCTGTTATGTTGCCATTCTCTTTGTTACTTTTGTTTTGTATTGGGGACCTCTCATCGATAGAAAATAAATAAACAAGCAAATAAACAAATAAATAGATAAATAAATAAGTAAATAGATAAATAAATAAATAAATAAATAAATAAATAAATACATAAAAAACAAACAAAAAAACAAAAACCGAACAAACAACTCATTCAAGGTGATTCCAGGCGAAACTTATCCAGATTTCAATCCGATGGATAGCGCCACCAGTTGCTTTACGGAAAAGTCGTGTTTTTGGCGTTTTAAACTGAAATCATGGATAAAACACAAAATCCAAAAACGTCAGCACCTGCAAAAATTGTGTATGGATTTTTTGAGCCCAAAACGAGCAAAATTGGTTAAGCATTAAAGAAGTAAATTATTAAATTCGTTTCGCCATAAGCTTAGTGAGTGAGAGTGAGCGCGAGTGATAATGGATCTATCTGCCTCACTCGTGTTCATTGAGGCTCATGAGAATTTTCGTATTTCATCATTTCCGGCTGTATTTTTGAGTGTTCTAGCCTGACATTTTCAGGGTATCTTCCTGAAGTATGCTCGCAGGTGCTGACGTTCCTCAAATTTGAGTTTTTAGCGTGAATTCGTCAATTTAAGCCAAAAACTGTTGACTTTTTGAGCAGCGCGACGCGGTGTCCACAGTTGGAAATAATCAACCCTGGAATCGACCCCGGAATCATTTAAACCCATACTAACCCAACCCATACGCCTAGAATGCTAGACTTGGAAGGCACCCGTAGAGTGCCGGGTGCCTGGAGCGGCTAGTAAAATAATATACTAATATACTCACTCTTCAGGCCACGTTTCCTCCTTTCTACTCTTTCTTGTTCTTCTTCTTTGTATCGTCTGCTATTTTTCTCCTATCTTTAAAGATGTTAAATTGGAAGCGTGAAAATAAGGGAGAGCCAGAGTTACAAAGACAAATAAAAAAGGTTGTATTGAAAGAAACAATTAAATAAAATAATCAGTTCATAATTTCAGTAAGAATCACAGCAGTTATCACAGTTCATAAATTAACACACAAGAAATAGTACATAAATACATTTGGTCATCATCACCACATTTGTTTCATTCATATTCACCTAATTTGCGTTTATGTTCACTTAATTTGCGTTTATGTTCACTGGGCGTCCCCAAGATAATCAATAAAATACACACACGCACAAATTAGAAATTTGCTCTCACACACCCACATACAGGGTGTCCGAGAAATGAGTTCACACTGTTGCTGTGAGCGCCTGGTTGATCGCAAAAATCTGAAAAATTCAGGAATAATCTATTACCCCTAAGCAACTTCAGAGAAAATGTTGGGGGGCTCCCACCCCCCTTAGGGGGGGGGCCGCAGGCCCCAAAATGTACCCCGTGTTGCCGATATATCGCATATTTCAAATGGCAGGGGGTATTTTTTATTTCATCATTCAAAAGGGCTCAAAAAACTGAGCAATTTCGTTTTTTCAGATTTTCGGTAGCCCCTCCCAAAACAAAATGGCGGCCAAATAGCTACCTCATACTTTAGAGGCCCATAACTTCGGTTTGAATCAATATTTTTTCAAAAACTAAAAAGTTTCTGAATCCTCAAAACGTCTTCTTTCCAACGATGTGCCACACTTTATCATTTGGTGGAAAAAAAATGGGGCGCGGAGCCCCCCCAAAATTTTTTAAGTTTGGGGGGCTGTAGCCCAAAAAAGTCAAATGTAAAGGGGGGTCGTGTTGTACATCAATCGAAAGGTCTTAAAAAAAGGAAGAATTTGGCGCAAACCCGAAGTCGCTACGATGCGTCTATCCAAAATGGCGGCCATTTAACGATTTGGGGGTGGGGGACCGCCCCCCCCAAATAAAATCCGCTCCATCGAGTGATACATCAATCGAAAGGTCTTGGAAAGATAAAGACAATGGCGCAAACCGGACGTCGTTACGATGCTTGTATCCAAAATGGCGGCCGGTCAAAGTTTTGTACGCTTATGACCGTGCAGGGTTATAGCCGAAAAACTTTGAGCGGCGGCCACTTTGGGTAGAAACGTCGCAGATGCTTGCGGTTTGTACCATTTCGAGGTTTGCACAATTCAATATTTTCTCTCTGCGTTTTACTGGGTTGAGACAGTCGCTAGTTCTCTTAGAACCAGGCCCGCATTAAAAATATTGAAAAAAAAAAATCCGCTTCAAGGAAGAAGAAAATGAAAAGTCTCATAACAGAAAAGAAAATAGTCTTTTGAAATTTAGAAATAATATTTTAATTTTATCGAGATCAAAAAATTGAATTGGGAATCGAATTGAATAAGGCACGGTTCAAAAAAAATATCACTGGAAATATTGTATCTTAACGAAAAATAATAACTTTTTTTTTTTCTTTTTAGTCAGTCTTTGGTAAAAACTTTCACAAAATTAAAAGATAAACAAAAAGGAACTTCAAATAAAAATTATATCACAGGATCTTTAAAATAAATTATATCACAGACTACACTTTTTATCACAGATTTTTTTTCATCACAATTTTCCGTTTCACAAAAACTGTTCAAAGTGACCGCCATTTTGCTCTTGACACATGTACAATCGTTGGTTGAACGCAGTTCGGATGTTCCGGCATTTTTCTGGAGTTATACTCCGGAGCGATTCGGTGATCCTTAATCGAAGGTTTTCCAAGTCAGGAACTGGTGTCATAAATACATCATCTTTTGCGATTCCCCAAATAGAAAAGTCCAAAGGATTTAAATCTGGAGAGCGCGCCGGCCATTCTATGGGTCCTCTCCTTCCAATCCATCTCTGCGGAAAAACCAAATTGAGGTAGTCCCTAACATCTCGCATGAAGTGGGGAGGAGCGCCGTCTTGTTGAAAATAGACTGTGTCGAATCTGATACCTTGACGCCTGGCGCTTTGTCGAATCAAAGGAACTAACGACTCTTGTAGAATTTCGAGGTACAGCTGACCCGTCAAATTTCCATCGATGAACACCGGCCCGATGATTTCGTCCTTTAAAATGCCTGCAGAGACGTTGACTTTTTCTGGATACTGCGTTTTGGTTTCGCGAATTAAAAATGGGTTCAGATCTGACCAGTATCTGAAATTATGTGTGTTCACTTTTCCATGGAGAAAAAAAGTACATTCGTCGGAAAAAAAAAATGCGCTCCGGCAAAGATCTATCTTCCTCAATCCTCGCACACATGTCCTCGCAAAACTGAAGTCGTCTGTCGGTGTCATCTTCATTTATTTCGTGCACTAGCTTCAATTTGTAGGGATGGAATTTCTCAATTTTTAAAATATTGTGGATCGTAGATTTTGAGAGCTGAAGATCCGTGGCCCTTTGACGAATAGAACGCCTCGGTTCTTCCACTGCACTTGCTAACACGGTGAATCTATCTTCTTCGGACGTTCGCGGTCGACCAGGTTTCTTTATGTTTTGTACACTTCCCGTCGCTTCATTTATTAATTAAATTTGCTACACTTTTCACTGAATAAGTTAAACCATCTTCGTTGGTTGCGTTAAAATCGTGCGCCGTTCGATTATAGCTTCCTGTGCGAGCATAGGTGTATACTAGCTTCACTCTATCATGAATGGTTAGTTGATTCATTTTGTCGGACAGTAAAACACACAATAGAAAAGAAATAAACAAATGAAAAGGAGACACAAATTACAAAAATAAAAACACTTGGTATGACAAATTCACTCCATGAAAACTTTTAAACTTTCAATTAATAACAAACTTGGATAAAGAAAACACGAACAGGTGAAAATATGCACAGGAGATGCGTTAGTGGGAAGCTTTAGCGCAATACTGAAGATGAGATGAATGCTCTAATTTATTAGCACGCATTTTCAGAAAAGATGCACTCACTAAAAGAAAGCTCCATTCAATAGGATGGCTTTTTGCAGAAAAGAATAGACCAAGTATAAGAAATCAATATCAGTTGATTCCTTTCTGCATTAAAACCGCGTCCGATTATCCAGTAGTATCAGATAATCGACGATAAAAGTATGCATTTACAATTAAGAGCGTCGCCAAATTGAATATGCTCTTCCGTCATATCGTATTACCACATTAAATGTCAATCAAATGCGTGTAGATAAAAAAACCCTCGTTCTGGCAACCATGGAGCAAGTGATAGAATTCTGCCGATGAGATACCCTGCCCCGGCTGATGTGTGAACTCACAAAGATTAGATCTTATCAGATACCGGCGAGTCATTGCAGATTTCAATCGCTAGTTAAAGACGACACAGTTCTAGCGGTTGACAAAATAGATCACTAATCCGGAGGTCCTGGGTTCGAATCCCGGTCCAGCCACTAACTTTTTTTAGATTTTGAAGGAAAACCTCTATCTTACGTCAGATCGAGGCTTTGATGATCCACAACGTTTTCCACCCCTACAAATTGAACTTCCTGCACGACATGAAGGCAGATGACCCTGACGGAATACATTAGGTTTGAGACGTGATGTTTTGTGTGCTCGCATGAATTGAGAAGGATAGATCGATCATAGAGAGAATCTCGATTTCTGATGAGTAAACTATTTCATCTCTATGGTAAAATGAATACTCACATTATCCGATCCTGGTCTGATGCAAACCCTTTTTTGATTCGTGAAAGTAAACCAAAGCATCCGCAAAAAGAATTCAGAATCTTCACCAGAGACTCTTTAAAAACTCAACAAATAGCGCAAACCGCAAGCATCTGCGACGTTTCTACCCAAAGTGGCCGCCGCTCAAAGTTTTTCGGCTATAACCCTGCACGGTCATAAGCGTACAAAACTTTGACCGGCCGCCATTTTGGATACAAGCATCGTAACGACGTCCGGTTTGCGCCATTGTCTTTATCTTTCCAAGACCTTTCGATTGATGTATCACTCGATGGAGCGGATTTTATTTGGGGGGGCGGTCCCCCACCCCCAAATCGTTAAATGGCCGCCATTTTGGATAGACGCATCGTAGCGACTTCGGGTTTGCGCCAAATTCTTCCTTTTTTTAAGACCTTTCGATTGATGTACAACACGACCCCCCTTTACATTTGACTTTTTTGGGCTACAGCCCCCCAAACTTAAAAAATTTTGGGGGGGCTCCGCGCCCCATTTTTTTTCCACCAAATGATAAAGTGTGGCACATCGTTGGAAAGAGGACGTTTTGAGGATTCAGAAACTTTTTAGTTTTTGAAAAAATATTGATTCAAACCGAAGTTATGGGCCTCTAAAGTATGAGGTAGCTATTTGGCCGCCATTTTGTTTTGGGAGGGGCTACCGAAAATCTGAAAAAACGAAATTGCTCAGTTTTTTGAGCCCTTTTCAATGATGAAATAAAAAATACCCCCTGCCATTTGAAATATGCGATATATCGGCAACACGGGGTACATTTTGGGGCCTGCGCCCCCCCCCCCCCTAAGGGGGGTGGGAGCCCCCAACATTTTCTCTGAAGTCGCTTAGGGGTAATAGATTATTCCTGAATTTTTCAGATTTTTGCGATCAACCAGGCGCTCACAGCAAAAGTGTGAACTCATTTCTCGGACACCCTGTATACTGGCACAAAAAGAAAAAACCCCACCCGTTTCGCATAATTTCCCCAAAAGACAAAATAAAGTCAAACGTAATAAGTTGATCTGCTGTTTGTCTTCTTCTTTTCCTATTTCTACATTCGGAAATAATGATCGAAGCAGAGCAGCCTCTGCACTCCTCATAAATTCTTCACACTGATCAACATCTGTTTCTGAGAATTTTTTTAAAGTTTCTTTTAAATTAAATTATCTTTCAGTCAGTGTTCTACCTGTGATAAGAATGTTTCTAAATCCTCTTAAAAATTCAATCTTTAGAATCACCGATGGATTGGTGGAATCGCCGATGGATTGTAGAATCACCGATGGATAGTAGAATGTCGTGAACATCCGCAGGATGGTAGCTTTGGAATCAATCGCTTTTGATTAACTGCTTGAGTTATCAGCGTACTAAATTCCTAATGCCCCCTCTCCTCCTCCATCTCATCCTCTTTTTCTCTCAGCGTCAACTCGTTGAAATCCTTGTTTCATCGGTCTGTGGCGAGAAATCCCTCTGCCCACAGCGCTGAGCAATATTTAAAATACTTACCGTCGTAAAAAATCACTTCATCTCTCCCGCGAGACAGAGTGCCGCCGTTTGCCTTCGTCGATGCCAGCCTGTATTTTCCCCCAACCAACAGTGATTTCGTGCAGAGAGGTGAAAAGTTACGAGCTCTTTGAAAGACTTTTAAAAAGGCGAGCGATCCCCTGGTGACGCATCCGTGACCCGGTAACTCCCTTTTCTCTTCCACATTCCCTATTCCTCTTTTTTGTGCATTTCTCTGCTTGGCCTCCCAAGTTGTCAGATTGTATATTGGAAAGCTGCAGTTTCCGGTAACAGATACTTTTTTTTAACTATACAGGGTGTCCCAAAATTCATAGTAAAGATTTTTACCACGTATTTTTGGGGCCAAAATAAGACTTTTTTTCCTATGAACACGTGTCCGAAAATGCCCCCTCTCGGAGCTGCACCCCTTCAAAGTTATAAAAAAAAATCGGGTTTTCTTCGATTCTAGCAACGGATTTACGTAAAAATGGATGAAAATTGGTTTTTACGAGTAACTTTAGACGTTCTTTCCGATTCCGGGGTCGAAAATTCCCGAAAGGGTCAAAAAGGGGGGTTTGAGGCGGGTTCAAATTTTAAATTGAATAATTTTTTAGTGCTCCGTAAGAGAATGAGAAAAGTAACAAAAGAATCTGATGGAACAAAACAAAAGGAACTTTTGTGATCTCTTGTGTTTTTTTTCATCACACACTCGGAAAACGAGTATAATCGATTTTTCGCCGGGCGCGCACAGTCCGATAGCGCTGCTCTGTGCACTCAGCTGACTGAACGATCGACTCGACGCAACGCGGCACTGAAACAGCGCTATCGGGCTGTACGCTACCGGCGAAAAATCGATTTTACTCGTTTTCCGTGTGTCTGACGGAAAAAACACAAGATATCAAAAATGTTCCTTTTGTTTTGTTCCATCAGATTCTATTGTTACTTTTCTCATTTTTCTACGGAGCACTAAAAAATTATTCAATTTACAATTTGAACCCCCCTCAAACCCCCCTTTCTTGACCCTTTCGGGAATTTTTGACCCCGGAATCGGAAAGAACGTCTAAAGTTACTCTCAGAAACCAATTTTCATCCATTTCCACGTAGATCCGTTGCTAGAATCGAAGAAAACCCGATTTTTTTAAAACTTTGGGGGGCTGTAGCTCCGAGGGGGGCATTTTCGGACACGTGTTCATAGGGAAAAAAGTCTTATTTTGACCCCAAAAGTACGTGGTAAAAATCTTTACCATGAGTTTTGGGACACCCTGTATGTATGCTTGTTACTAGCCGAAGTTCACTAATGGAACGGAGCTGTCCCTTTAGGGCCCATTTTCTGCTCCCCGTTTAGTTAAAAATTAAAAAGTTCTTTCCACATGTTACAACGTTTAACTAAATTAACTGTATCACTACATTTCATATTTCATGATACTTTGCAGAATTACTTCATTAAAACCTTTGTTTCCATTTTGAGAAACAGCATTATCAAAAGCTGAAATATCACTTATTTATAATTGCAAGGTATCAAACCGTGGTTTTTAGAGTTGCACAGTACTTACTTTGGCGGCTTTATATTTACATCTTCCGGAGATTCATTTTGTTTTACATTGACACATTGTGGAATACATATTGAGAAAAGAAAAAGGGAGAGGAAAAATAGTGACTCACCAGAAGGCCGGAAAATAACAGCAGAAAAAAGGAATTTTGTTTATAAAAGAAATATGATAGGATATGGTACACACGAGGAAGACAAAGGAATGTTGAGAATTAATTGAGATAGTAACTTGACCAACTTTTAAATAACTTTTAGTTTGCTTCTATGAGAGCAGGAGAAAACGACCTTTCCAAACCTTCTTCTTCATGAACTGAAATCTACGGAGATTTACAAGGAAGAGGGGGGGGGCTAAGAAAATGGGTCATTAGGCAATTCTAGTCAGTTGCCGATCCACTCACACGAAGAATCACTACCTAATAATTTATTTGACCTATTTTACGTATTCAGTTGTCGCTTTTTTTTACCATCGGACTACGAAAATATCAAATTACGATTTGTGTTGTGGACATATCTTATGTTTTTTTCTTCATTTCGGGATGTGTCAAAACCGTGTTGGACAAATCATAATTTGTCTGAGCACATCGCAATCTGTCCAGATTTCGGAGTTCGTCTACAAAACTACTATAGGTTAAGGTGATTATGGCAAACTTGTGGAAATTTTAATCCGATAGATGGCGTTACTTGTCGCTAGCTCCGAAAATAGCAGTTTTTTGACGGTTTTTGGCTGTTTTCTCTGCACAGAATGAATAAGAGACAAAAAACAGTTCGTCGGCAACTACGTCATTTTTTGCTTGATTTTCAAAGCTGAAGACGGGCCAGATTGGTTCAGAGGTAAAGACGTATTTATAGTAAGATATTAAATCATAAAATTACTTGTGAAACCGAAACCTGTAATCTGTGTTGATAGAACTCTAAATTACATTTGATTTTTTCTCCCATAATTACGTCTTTATCTTTGAACCAATTTGGTCCGTCTTTAGCTTGAAAAATCAAGCAAAAAATTATGCAGGTGCTGACGACCTGTTTTTTTGTCTAATATTCGTCTTTTCAGAGAAAATAGCCGAAAACCGTCGGTTAACGGCTATTTTCGGAGCCAGCGACAAGTAACGCCATCTATCGGATTTAAAGCTCCGGGAGTTTGCCATAGAATCACCTTAAAATGGTATAAATTACGGTTGTCAGATTTCATGAGCCTCTACCGACCGAACTGACCCTCTGTGTGCCTTTTGACGTTGCTCCACGGCGCCTTACAATGCCTGAGTATGCAAGATGCATACACGAATCGTGTTCGGCTCCTCGCCCAACAGGCAGGTATATTACTTATTTAATTTATCCCAACGCGCCTGTCTCTTTGAATTATTGATGCGGTCGCCATGCGGCTCAGTGGATCAAAACTTATATTCTTCCGGACGTTCCTTTTTTTTTTTTTTTTTTTTTCTCCCTGTTAAAAAACTTTTAATGTGCTGATATACAGGGTGTAACAAAACTATAAACATTAATTTTCAGGGCGTGTTTTAGAGGCTAATATAAGACTTTTGTTTCCTATAAACATGGGGTCCGAAATAGTAGTCTTTTCGAGTTACAGTGTTGCAAAGTTTCCGAAGAGCAAATTGATAAATTGTCATAACTCCCTCGTGAATTTTTCTTAATGCTCGTAAATAGGTGCCCTGATGTAATTTTAAGCGTTCTTGCCGATATTGACTGTGTGCAATAAGTTGAGGGGGGTTTTGGGGATTTTTCTTGATTTTTCTCACTTTTTTTGGCCAAAATATGTGAAAACATCCTTTTGGATAGATTAAACCCAGAAACGATTAGCATTACTCAAAAGTTCGTAAAAAAAAAAATGCAATTTTGGTCCTAAAAGTTTTTCCAATTCGCAAACCATTTCTGAGAAAATCGTCCCTGAAGTTGATGAGGTCGGCCAATAATCGCATTTTCTTTGATTTTGTCAATTCTTGGCCGACTTCTCCAACTTCAGGGACGATTTTCTCAGAAATGGATTGCGAAAAGAAAAAACTTGTCAGAACCAAAAATGCATATTTTTTTACGAACTTTTGAGTAATGCTAATCGTTTTTGGGTTTAATGAATCCGAAAGCATGTTTTCACATTATTTGGCCGAAAAAAGTGGGAAAAATCGGGAAAAACCCCCAAAACCCCCTAAAATTTTTGCATTCAGCATTTCACGGTCAAAATCGGCAAGAGCGCCTAAAATTACATTAGAGCACCTCTTTACGAGCACGAAGAAAAATTCACGAGGGAGTTATGACAATTTTTCAATTTGTTTTTCGGAAACTTTGCAACACTGTAACTCGAAAAGACCACAATTTCGGACGCATGTCCGAAAAAAAGGGAAATAAGTCTCATTTTCACTCTAAAACACACCCCGGAAATTACTGTATGTAGTTTTTTACACCCTGTATATTTTTTTTTTTGTTTTTTGTTATTTTTTTTTTATTCTTTCTTATTTTTTCTTATTTTTTGGTGCAGGGGCTGCTTTATACGACTTTTTTCAACCTTTGAAATGGATGTTTGAACGCATATGGTTGTTATTTTGCTTTTATTTCTTACTTTTTTTATGCTTCCAATTTTGTCCAGTAAATGCCAAATTGAGACCCACCGAGCGCCACCGCCGATACGGTATCGCCAAGACAGAGCAGGGACGCAGAGGGTAGGTCAAATGTTCTCGGCATCCTATAGTTGAGTGGAAGTCGTGATTGTCGTCACCCCACCCCCCTCTCTTTGCCCACCTCGTAACCCCCCGTTTGTCATTTATCGATGATGGGTTCCCTCTGAGATTCCGTTTCACTAACTTTTTGTCACTAGTGAGCGTCGACTTGTTTTTTATGTTAAGTTCAGATTTCTTCGTTTGATCTGATTACAGAATCAAATCAAAATGAAGTTACTCAGTTGTTCAATTACAGTTAAGGTGATTTTATCCTAATGTCGAAGAACTTTTAACTAACCAGATGGCGTCACTTGTCACCGTCCGTGTTTCTTCTTTTCTTGTGTGATGTGAAATGTGAATGGGTTAGCTGATAATTGTGCTAATTAGCAGAAAAATCCGGTTTTCTTAAGTTTTTATAGATTTTTGGAGCCATCAATCATCGGAATGGAACTGTTGCACTTTTTTGCCTGCACTGAGACAATTCTTTTTATAATCCAAGGTGTGTTTCGTTTGTGTTAACGAAAATTCTCAGGTTTGTATTAAATAAAATTCTCAGTGAAATATTGAGGAAGGGGAAATTCCTTTAATCCAAGGAAAATGTCAGCTGCTACAAGTGAAAGATTCCTTGTTATGACAGTGATTCTCCTTCACGCAACAGAACTTTACTTCGCGAAAGGAAAGCTGTCACAAGTGAACGTGTTTACTTGTTTTAAAGAAGTGATTTTTTCAGTGTACACACGATTGGAGGGCCGATTTGGATGTCAAAGACTCCCAAAATAACGATGGCACGAAATGTATTACGAAATCCACTCCTAAACTCCTAGAACGCGTTTAAATGCGCGACCATAATGCATTATGGTCGCGCATGGCCGCCATGGCGGCGTTGGGTTACCCGGCAGTATAAATGGGCTTTGAACGTCTGTAGGACATTCGAAGGAAATTTTGAAAAAATCTTGAATTAATCTTAAATTCTGTCTTTTGACCTTCAAAAGGTGATGGGCGATGAAAAAACATTTATGGACCTCACGTCCTAATCACGATTTTCTTGCCGGGAATAATAGTGGGAGATGCCCATCTTAATTTCGCCACTCTTTCAATGCTGAAAAGGAAGATTCATAGAGTACCTAGAAATCTGAGGAGTTCGTGGCAAATGAAAGTCGTCTCTTATTGGTCACTTCTTGATAGAGTTACAGTTTAATTAGATGGAAATCTCTCATCGTATTATTAGTGCCCAACGCCATCATTACTTTCGTCTGCCGTGCAACTGAAAGCATTTCATGAGTGTAAGAGTAGATTTTGTGAGTTTTTAATGCAACCATCGTTATCTTTGCAAGTTTCTACATTTGAACCGACCCGTAAATCGCTTTCAGCAAAAGTGTGCAACAGCTCCATTATTGCTTCTAAGTAGAGAAAACGCTCAATTCAAGGATTTTGAAAGAAAAATTTCCATGCCTCAAAGGGTGTAAAGCCACGCATTTAAAGCAAAATGTGCAGTTGTGCATGTTAAGGAGTTTGATACTTCTCTGTCATGAGAATTCCCCAAGTTGTCGCCAAACTTCTGTTCGTTTTGCGTTGAATTCAAGCGTTCACCCTTGAGTAAGTCCATTTTAAAGCGCGTCAAACTATAACTTGGAGCATTAATTGCAATTTGACGCTTAATAATGGTCTATTCAGGAGTGCGCACTTAAGAAAAAGTAAAATGGACACAATCTTTGCACAACTTTGCAAATTCTCATACGATAGTTATTTCAACCTCCCAAGTACGCTCATTTGATGTTAGACCCGTTTTATTCATTCTTTCATCATTTTGTTTTTGTTTTTTTGGTTTTTCTTTCTAATCTGAACCCGAAAAATTACAGTTATTCCAACTTAACGTAGAACACGTCCAGATTTTAAGAGATTTTAACCTCTTTTGGCCCGTGCTTCGACCATCAAGGACGATCCATTTTAGTGGCGGCTCGTGCTACTTGGCAACAATCACGGAAAAAAAACTACGGTGAAATTAACCATACGATAGCTGATGTTGGCACCTGCTAGATGTTACGGCAATGTTAACCAAAAGTATACTATGTTTTGACTAGGTACTAGATGATGTTACCTGATTGCATGTCGAATTTACTCAAAGTATCGGTAAATGTACCATACTTCTGGTCAAGTTTACCATAACATCTAGCAGGTGCCAAAATCAGCTATCGTATGGTTAATTTCACTAATCTTTTTTTTCCGTGACGTCTCCACTCCATTTGATTGCATGCAAAACAATCGATTCGAAAGCGAAGCAGCGCTTCACCAGCAATCGATTGTTGGACATAGATTCAAATGGAGTGAAGAAGACATTGTTGCCAAGTAGCACGAGCCGCCACTGATCCATTTACGTCGTTCTCATTTCAAGCACATCTTTAATTTAGTGAGGAAAATCATGTCTTGATAATTTTGTATAAAGGTCAACATTCCCCTATTTTGGACGACAAATATATTCGGAATAGTAAAGGCGAATTTGGTCGATATACGCGAGTTGCGCGATTTGGGGGGGGGGGGGGGGGTAAAAAAAAAAAAAAAAAAACCAGTTCGCCTGTTTTGCCCAATGCGCAACATCGCGATCAACTTTTGGCAATTAGGAACTGTGCAGGGACGCGGGGACGGGTCCAAAGGGTTCAAAGAAACTGTGAGTGGGCGGAGTCGAGCCGAGGGTCGCGTATAATTAAAATACTTCCCGAAACGGCCGTGCCGGTATCCTGTACCACCCGCACAGCACACAGCCGTCAAACGTATAGTCGCAGTTCGCACACTCTTCCCCCCTCCCACCGCTAGAGGTTATCGGATCGCTCATCAAATCTGAGCTTTCATTTATTTTAATTAAGGAGCAGGAGATGTTTCCAAGCAACTTGACAACACTGTCCTGATTTTCAAATGTGCGCGCGTGAGTGCTGCGTTAATTATAAAGTGTTTTTCACCATATTTCATGCATTGTTACCAGATTGAAATAAACAATTACCATTGGTCCATTTTATCAGCTCTGAATTTGGTATTTTTTTCTTTAAATTAGGCAACGATGATTTGATAATTTCTCTTTGGACCCCTTGCGCGTAATCACTTCACACATTAGGCAAGCGATACATTAAATAGGTCACACGTTTTAACGTCGCTTGATTTCGTATTAAAGACACGCAACGGCGCGGCGTAGATAAATGATCCTAGAGATATAAAGCCAGGACTGGGTAGTCAAGGAGATCTGAAGTTCAGAGCTGAGATTTAGGGTAAATTACTTGTATTTCAGGTAGTATTAAATGCAAAAGTTTCGACTGGCAAGAATTTTCACTGAGCGCAGGAAAGAATCACGCAAGGTCATAAAAAATCGCTAATATTCGAATTTCGGCGATTATAGACTTCTGTGTACTTTTTCCAAGATGCAAGTCAAAAAGTTAGGACTCAAATACGCTGAGAGAAATCACTTCTTGAAAAACAAGAAAACACGTTAACTTGTGACAGTTTTCCTTGCACGAAGTAAAATTCTATTGCGTGAAGGAGAATCACCGTCACAACCAGTGGCGAGGCGTGTCATTTGGCAACTTTTTTTTTCGCCCTTTAAACACCGCTAAAAGGGGTGTTTATACCATTACGAAAAGGCCCTAATTAAACCGCTAGCTAGTTCAAGCAGTGGCCGCTACGGAGCGTTGGTGCGAGACAAACGGCGGGTTCGACGCATTTGATTTCTTTATATATTGAAAGTTTGCTCGTAGGTGCCATCAGTCGCCGGTGGACTAGCGGAACAGTGCTGGATCTGCATAAGTGACAGCGCGGGTTCGATTCGCGCTCGTGCGTATTCTTTTTTGCCATTCCCCAATTAACATACATGTTATATTTGTATCGATCCATAACAATTTATCCTGCACATCGATTATTATCTCCAGTGTTGTACAAAAATGGGGACGTTCAATTTTGAACCTATGTTAACGTGATTTCGACGAACCATTGACGAACTCCGATTTATGATCACCAACAAAACGGAAAAAACTGTAATCCCCCCCCCCCCAAGAAACCCCTTTTCCGAGTGCAGACAACCCCAAGTTAGATTATAAAAAAGACCGGGAGCGATCGAAGCGAGCGGGAGGTGAACGCAGCGCGAAGCGCGCGTATTCGCCCGAAGGGCGTAACAATTCCCCTAAAATGAAATAAATTTCAAAAGAGAAAACAAGAGAAGAAGACAGAAAGAGGGAAAGAAAAGAGGGAAATTACTCATTTGATAATTCAAAAAGACCGCGGTTATCGCTTACCGTACGCTAACCTAGCGCGGAAGCACCTCATAGCAGTCATCTTGTGAACTAGCAACAGTGGCGGCTCGTGAACCTCGGCACTGATGAGGCGAAAATTAACAAGTCTACATCGCCGGGGGGTCTGGGGGGTATGGAATACCCCTCATGAGAAAGGGGGGTTTGGGGGCCCTCCCCCAGAAAATTTTGAATAATAAGAGGCCAAATCGTGAAATTCTAGGGGCATTTGATGCGATCTACACGATGGTTCGCGCGTATATCTATAGGTTAAAATTAATGACTGTTATATTATTATTTTTCATTAATACATTTAAATATTGCATTTGATGGGAGATAATGAAAATTATCAAAATAAAACACGCTTAAATTGGGAAAGGTAAAAGTCTCTATCGACAGGAAAGTGGTGAAAGATAGATCAACCAACAAAAAAAGCAAGAAAATCAACCGACAAGAAAGTAAAGAAAATCAGCCAACAAAAAAGAAACAAATAAACAATAAATGAAACACTCAAGACAGTATGTAAAGAATATAGGAGAAACTAGAGAAAGCAAATACCACCCTCTCTTTCCCCTAATTGTAGACATGAATATAGTGGCAATACAGTTAAAAGAAAAAGAGAGAGGCAAAGCGAGACGAAGAAAATAAGGCGGGAGAAAACAAAACGTAAATGAATATAAAATAATCAAAATTAACAAACTTTTTAAACCTGCTGGCAAAGGATACCGCCAGTTGCCTAAAGCATCACTTGAGAGAAGAGAAGAGAGATGATTTTGTTCATCCCCTCCACTCCGACCCTGCCAGTCAGTGTGTGAGAAGAGGCGACGAGCAGCAGCGCCAAGTGAAGGAATCAGTTTCTCCAAACGCTCTCCAAATTATCCTCACTACCTCCCTTCTCTCGCTCTCCGCCTATCCATCGCGACATGCAGCGTCGATGAAGATCGCCTCATGACTCTCATGAGCTTCGATTCCGCTAGCATAGCCGCACTCACCCTCTTCTCCCGCTATCCAACGTGACATGCAGCGCTGAGGGAGACCGCCGCATGAGCTTCGCTTTCGCAGCCGGCCACCTCCGCACCACAGCACTGACGGACTTATTTCTCAACGCAGTGGCTATTATTTCTCTATCAAATCTCGTACCTATCTTTTGCAATTACTATTTGTGGATAAAAAATTTGGCACTGAGGAACCAGCGATTCCTAAACTAATTTCCTATTCCTCTGTTTTATTCCCTCCCAATTCCTTTCTTTCCCTCTTCGAAACAGGTGAGGCGTCGCCTCACTTGCCTCACCCGACGAGCCGCCACTGACTAGCAAGTAGCTAGCATTTCAAACAGGGCATTTTCGCCAGATCAGCTCGCTATTAGAAAGGTCGAAACATCTGGCCATTGCAGATGACGGAAGGATTCGCTTCTTTCAGTGAGTTCAAATGGAGAAAGTACATCGTTGTCAAATTTCACGCCTCGCTGCTGGTCACAACAAGGAATCTTTTACTTGTACCAGCAGACAAGTTCCTTGGATTAAAGGATTTTCCCCTCAGTCAATGTCAATATTTCACTCTGCAGTTTCTTTAACACAACGAAATGCTCCTTGGATTAAAAGAAGAATTCTATTAGTGTATTCAGCCGTTGGGCAACCTTCCATGCCTTCTTCTAGCGCTCGATGAAAATTATTGACTGCCAAAACTTTTGCGTCAGACAGTACCCACATTTTAAGGCCCTGCATGTTTTTTCAGGGAACGGAATTTTCGCTGAAGAGACCGTTGCCGTGTGTCGCCATTTTGCACACACGAAGAAAAAGATTCTAGCGATAACGACTGTACGAATGACAAATATTTTTGGAACAGAAATACAAAAGAGGGATTTTTCCATTCTCGAAATGGGGCAGTTGCAAGGGTCTGAAATGTTGTGCTTTTTATGAAGAAAATGAAAGTACTTGATGAGCTGAGAATAATACTGCCTCTGATTTTTTTCTAAGTGTCCCGGTTTTGGAGATACACGCGTGGAAAGTTGTAAAAAAGCGTGTGCGTAGTGACGTCACTACGCGGAATTCCCATTTAAAACAATATAATTTAGGCCAAAATCTCTTCTCCGGAACAACGGGACTTAATTAAAAACCAAAGATATCTTTGTTCTCAGCTCATCAAGTACTTTAATTTTCTTTATAAAAAACGCAACATTTCAGACCTTTACAACTGCCCTATTCTACTGAAAATCGCCTGAATTTCTTTTTTGAAATGTCTAGAAACTCAGGTCATTTGCATAATCCGCCGTTCTCATGACGCGTAGTCGTAACTAGGACAGTTTGACTGTTACCATCGATTCCTACGTCGAAACTAACACTCGATCTGTCAGAGTTGGGCAGGAATCAACTTTTGAATAATCATGAATAATTAACTAAAACTATCCACATTATTCTCATGTTATTCTCATTAGTAAATCGAAGTTTTGACACAACCGGCATATTCATCTGATGTAAGATGGATGACTGATGGAGTGATGGAAATGTTAAAACTTCGATTTACTACTGAGAATAACGTCAGAATAAAACGAATAATTTTAGTTAAAATTATTCATGATTGTACAAAAGTTGATTGCTGCCCAACACTGCGGTCTGTGCTGTAAGAAATGCAAAATTCTTTATAGTTTTCAAGTTAAAACATACATGCAGGCGTTTTATTGGCTCAAGTATAACGTCTTTTTTTGGGTCTTTTTCTATTCAAGGTTTCGACAGTACTAGAGATCGTTTCAGAAGTGTAGGCGCATCCAGTGGCGGATCCACGGAGGGGGGGGGGGGGGGTACGGGGGCACTAGAGTCCCTATATAGTATGATAGTTGCGACAAGACTCTCAAAATGAAGAAGAAGAAGCGGATGAATGGAGCCCCCAGGAGGCAAATTGCAAATGGCGGAAGGCCATTTGCCTCTGCGCTGTTGCCGCTATTTCGCTATCTCTTACGGGTTAGGTTCTGATTCTCGACAATAACGCTCGTTATTGAAAGAGATAATGTTTTCCAGAATAACATTTAAGCAGAAGAAAAATGAACAAAAATTATTAATCAATGTTACTTCAAATGGGTAATGAAAGCGAGTTTTCGCGAAAAGTAAACAAACCCTCCGCCACTTGCATTTGCCTCTTGGAGCTTTCTTGACAGCCTAAATCTGAGAGCCAATCAGTAATGGATTCAGCAATGGCGCAACTCTAATAGTATATGTATAGGGACTCTAGGGGGCACGACCCCCCCCCCCCAGAAGCCTCACATTTTGCTTTTTTTTTCAATATAAAATAGCCCGAAATTGCTTCCACCGACGCTTCAAATTTCAAAATTTCACAGGCGTAACCCCCCCCCCCCCCCTAGACAAAATTTTCTGGATCCGCCACTGGGCGCATCCAAACCTACAATCTTTTGAATTTCCCAACCTTATACCTCACATTACGTAATAATACTGAACAAAAATGAACTCGAGCATCAGCTTTTCATTGAGTAATTTAAAATCAATCAGTTACAGACGCAGGCATATTTTTGTTTCGATATGAAGGAATGAAAATTGGAAATTCTTCGCAGATTATGAGTGAGCGACGCCACCACTTTTGAAATTTTGAAATGAACTCGTACCAATGTGTTTTTCTTGCTTTTTATGTTTTCAATGTTGCCAGATTGCACGCTTCGCCCCTGCTCAGTTCAGTATTTATTGACAGCAACGCCTGGCCGACACCTACCCCTCTAATCCCGTTTAAATTTTTAATTCTCCATTCGCTCTTCTCCTGCCTGGTTCTGTCCAGGTCGACAGGTGTAAACATGGAAGTTTGAAGATCACGTTACAGAACAGAACATATAGGGTAGGACACTGGCGCTACCAGGATCTCTTCCATCTCTCTCATTTCCCATTTGAATGTATAAGTAGGAAAAGGACAGAAAGAGGTGGTTTTATCCCTTTATCCATCCTTGTCTAACATACGTTTTTTAATGGAGAAAAGAGAGAGATGCAGAAACTCTCGGTGCGCTACTGGGGTAGAGAGTATCCTCCCGCTTTCTATCCATAACACTAGTATCGTAAGAAGAGAAATTCTTCATCTCTTTCTTTTATGTATTGAAACTCTTGTGTTCGACAAGGATAGACAAGAAGATTGAAGCCCTCTCTTTCTACCCTTTTTTTAACTCACACGTTTAAAGCGAAAGTGAGAGAGAAAGTAAGATATCCTATCCAGTGTCCCTATCCCTCTCTTCTCACCGTTGAAACACGTGTGTTCGACAAGAAGAGAAAAGGGGGCGAAGTCCTGTCTTTCTATCCTTTTTGTACTTGCACGTTCAAAGGGAAATTGAGAGAGATGGAAGATATCCTGTCCACGCGCCAATGCATAACACTTGTCTGAACATCGCTCAAGCCTCATGCTCTGTTCTATCTTTCCCTAGCTTCATACTTGGTTCGTGAGCGAGTTTAAATAAGTGATGCTGATTCGACCTTAAACGAAGACTTGGAAATTCCCACTGAAAAGGATTTGTGCTTGTCCTTTTCGCCCTTTTCGTCGATTTAATCTTCCGTGTCCTGAGTCTAGCGAGAGCTTCTGCTTTTTTTTTTTTTTTACTCATTGGAGCGGCGCTCTCTGGCGTGAAACATGGTTTTTTCCTGACATAAAAAGTCGTTACCCTTTCATTTTAAAAACATGTTAGTATGGATTTTGTATCGTCAAAACTATGTTGCCATGGTAGTCTTCCCAGCCAAAAACTCAACGTCCATTGAAGGTCTTTCAAACGCTTTAATATCTTTTGTGTCCAAGACTCTTTGCAGTGGCGGATCTAAAAAAAATTTCTCTGGGGGGGGCGGGGGACACACCCGTAAAATGTTGAATTTTGAAGCGTCAATGGAAGCAATTTTGGGCTGTTTTCTTATGAATGAAGGCAGAATTTGAAGCTTCGGGGGGGGGGGGGGGGCACGCGCCCCCGTGTCACCAAACACACACCCCTCCCTACCTGTGGATTCGCCAGTGTCAAAATTGTGAACGCCCCATGGGGCTCATGGGCCCATGAATATCCATAGGCCTCCAACACATGGGGCGCTTCTCAGACGTTTCGAAGTAAAAATCCCGAAGATTTTTTCAATGAGTCTTTAAAATTTGTTTGAACGTTCGAGAAACATCGTTATACAGGGTGTTTCTAAAACTTATGTCATCCTTTCTACCACGTATTTTTGAGGTCAAAATAAGACTTTTTTCCCCTATAAACATGTGTCCGAAAATGCCCCCCTTTTGAGCTACAGCCCCCCAAAGTTTTAAAAAATTGTTGGTTTTTTTGGAATATCGACCAGATTTATGAACCGAATGCCATGAAAATTGGTGTCCCGAGGTACTTTTACGTGTACAATCCACTAATGACCTCGAGAAATTCAGAAATGAGGTCTGACTGTACTTTTCAGGCAATCTTATACCTTCAACGACACAAATTTTATATTACGAAATGGAAATTTGAAAAATAAATAATGAAATCAGATGGAAAAAACTCTTAGAGAGATATTTGGTCCTCTTTTTTTTCGTCGATACGACGCGTATTAAGCGAGATAATCGCTGCACAAGGTGGAAAAGTCAGCGCTTTTACTGTAGCGGGCGGCCCGAAGAAGCAGCGGAGTGGCGGGTTGCATACTTCCTGCCGCCCGCTACAGTAAAAGCGCTGACTTTTCCACCTTGTGCAGCGATTATCTCGCTTAATACGCGTCGTATCGACGAAAAAAAAGAGGACCAAATATCTCTCTAAGAGTTTTTTCCATCTGATTTCATTATTTATTTTTCAAATTTCCATTTCGTAATATAAAATTTGTGTCGTTGAAGGTATAAGATTGCCTGAAAAGTACAGTCAGACCTCATTTCTGAATTTCTCGAGGTCATTAGTGGATTGTACACGTAAAAGTACCTCGGGACACCAATTTTCATGGCATTCGGTTCATAAATCTGGTCGATATTCCAAAAAAACCAACAATTTTTTAAAACTTTGGGGGGCTGTAGCTCAAAAGGGGGGCATTTTCGGACACATGTTTATAGGGAAAAACAGTCTTATTTTGACCTCAAAAATATGTGGTAGAATGGATGACATAAGTTTTAGAAACACCCTGTATTTTTCTTGAATTTTTCACAATTCGTTGAAAATGTTGATCGCTCTTTTACCATATCTCACAACCCTTCTTACATTCCCTGGAGATTTGATCCCAAACGTCTCCACGTCTAACGAATTTGATAGATATTAACATTACTTTTGCTTCGTTTCGGACGTTCGTGTGACTCTTACTTATTTCTCTGTTCGGGCTGTAACTCATGAGTGTAATAAGGACATTTTTATTTGGGGCCTTTTCAGACGTCTGATTCTTTACCAAGTATGATGTATTTTGCGTTGTATTTTATTCACTCAGACTAGCCAGTATTCATATGCATGATGATACGGCAACGTCACAGTACGTACGTAACTCGCGATATTTCTCTCTGGGAATAATTTATAAAGGAGCCAGGAGTGACCACCACGCCAGAGCTGCCGCTTCGTGTTTACTTCGCGTATTTATCTACATTTATTAATTTACCAATCATTCTACCGATTGACCGAAAAATATACTTTCCAGTTTAGTGCAGTAGCGCACCGAGAATTTCTTCATCTCTCTCTTTTCTCCATTAAGAAACGTATGTTAGACAAGGACGGACAGGGGGATAAAACCCCCTCCTTCTGTCCTTTTCCTACTCATACATTCAAATGGGAAATGAGAGAGATGGAAGATATCCTCGTTGCGCCAGTGGTTTAGTGTATGACTGCAATTCTCGGATGAATGTTTTCTCAATCGGTGGAATCACTGTTAAATGGAGCTCTTGTCAACTTTTGCTATGTTTCATCGAATAAGTAGTTAATTATGGTGTAAAACAGTAGCGCACCGAGAGTTTCTTCATCTCTCTCTTTTCTCCATTAAGAAACTTATGTTAGACAAGGATGGACAAGGGGATAAAACCCCCTCCTTCTGTTCTTTCCTACTCATACATTCAAATGGGAAATGAGAGAGATGGAAGATATCCTGGTTGCGCCAGTGGTGTAAAAACCAGCAAAAATGACCATGAAATTTATCAGTCATAGACTCATAAAACAGAAGAGTTCATCGCGTTATGGCGGAGCTACGTAGACTTACGATTGGGAAATTCTATCTAATGGGGCTCTCGCAAACTTTTGCTGTGAGTAAATGAACAGTCCATTTTGATGTAAAAACCAGCAAAAATCACGAAAATCACACTGAGAAAGTTTAAAATTCAGTAATAAACCTACATAACTATACATAAATGGCAAGATCATAATGGCGGTTCGACGCAGGTATCATGGGAGATTCCTATCTAATATGCCACTTTCTGTTTGGAAACACAGAGGTGTGTCTCAATTTAGATAGGAATCTCTCATGACACCTGCGTCGAACCACCATTTAGCTCGATTCTAAGAGTGAATTTCGTGATTTTTTAGTGTACTCATCGTCATTTCCACAGGTTTTTATGCTAGAATCAACTCTTTAATCCCGTGTAGCCAAAGTTCGCAAGAGCCCCGTTCAAGACTTTCTTCTACTGTTACCCGATGAAAAATGACAAAAAAAACGTTCGATTATTTTGAAAAAGCTGTATCCAATAGTATTTTCATCCTAGTCCTTTTGGTAAAAATCCGTATCAGCTGCGAAAATTTTCGGCTTTGGGATTTTTGATAGGGCTATTTGCTTTCTTTTCTATCAAAAAGCCGTATACTTGGTGACCATAGAATAAGTATGTGTTCCACATAGAATGGAAACTTCGGCCGGTTTTCGCCCGAGCGCCGGTGACCTCGCTCTCAGCTGGTGACTGTCCGCCATTTTGTTCATCGGGGACTAAAGTAAACAAACGGGCGAGGTGGGGCGCGGGAACTTGGCTTGGCAGCGCTGATAGCAGCGCCAGCGCGACGAACAGTAACAATGAATTCAAACTCCGCGGTCAGTCACCGATGGACAAGATGGCGGATAGTCACCCAGCTGAGAGCGAGAGGTCATTCGAATCCTTCAACGTTGATCAAATGGGAGTTTCCATTCTATGTGGAACACATACTTATTCTATGTTGGTGACGCTACTTTCCTCTGTGTGTTTCTACAGATATTTAGATTAATTAGATCGGAATCTCCTTCGGTGCCTGGAAAGCTCCACCATCTTTGTTCTTAGATGGTGGAGCTGCGGAGATTTAATGGGGGATTTAAGTCTAATCCGTCACTCTCTTCATACATAGAAACGCACAGATGATAGTCTCAAATTATCTACGCATCTCCTATGATACCTGCTTAGCTCCGCCATTACGCCGTGAAGTTTGAAGTCTTTTTATGAGTCCGTGAGTGAATTACATGATTTTTAATGGTTTCTTTTCGTAGCTATTCACTGGTTTTTAATGAAGAATTAATTATTCAATTTCATGAAACATAAATTTTATAATTTTACCGTGTTGGGGGAAATAATATAGTCATTTCTGTGGGTTCGAATTATAGAAATTAAAATGGTCATTCCAATAATTCAAGTTATCATGAGTCCAAATAAATCGTATTTATTTCTTTTATACAGTTTCACAGAGTAGATTAGCAGGAAAATAGACATTGGTAAGAAATGGTTCAAGATCGTTGTGCTGAAAGCAGATTTGTGTCATTTTGTGAGTCAGTGAGTGAATTTCATAATTTTTTAATGTGCTCGCTGTATTTTCGCTGGATTTCACTAAATTATTATTATTAATTCCTCAATAGCTTACAGCAAAAGTTAGAAAGAGCTCCATTCTGAGTGTATTCATGTATTCGTCATAGACCGAACTGAATTGTGTATAATATTTTAGTGATTCGGTTCAATCATAAGTGTATAGAAAAATGTCAATGAATACTTACGTAGCGGCAGCTATTGTGACTTGTTGCATCGCCCTGTTAACGTTGCCAAATCAACACTATCTAATTTGTTACTTAGAAATAAAGAGATCAGTCAAAATCAAAACCCATTTAGAGCACTTACATCGTTATGGATGAGTCTAGTTCACAAATTTAGAAGAATGCCATTTCTCTCCTTAAATCTCGTCACAAGTAGAGAGATGCTTACACATGCAACAAAGGCGTTTCTAGAGAATTTTATTGTTTCTTCTTTGCTGAACCTTCTCTCAATAATCTGTCAATGGCCTTGCATATTCCTTGCGGAAAGTGACATACGCTATTTTTTTTTTTTTTAATTTTGGATACTTAGGACGAATTTGAATGCTCATAAGAACTGAAATAACCCTCGACAAAAATTATCACGAGCTGAAAAAATCGTGTGATTTGTTGTGGAGTTATTCTGACTCAAGTTCAGCAAAAAGTATGCTAAGTGGTCTCTTTGCACGACGAAAAATACACGCAAACTCATGGGCGGATCCAGCGATCTGGCAACTGTGTATTCTTCCCATTTGAATGCGTGAAAAACAATCGATTAGTCAAGGGGCCATGGCCCCCTCGAGAATCGATTCTTCCTCATACGTTCAAATGGGATGAATACATGGTTGCCATATTGCTGAATCCGCCCTTGCGCAAAATAGCTATGCAAATGTGTACGGTCCGAAGCCTTGTGGGTTTATTACCTATGCTTTCTTTCGGTGCTCATGCTCATAAATATAGGATAGAAAAGGGGCCAAAAATCACGTGACTACCCCTTATCTGCCATTTTCTAACGCACGAGTTCTAATGGGAAGAGACAGAGATGGATAGATTCCTGCACAGTGGCGGCTCGTGCTGTTTGGCAACACTGTTTTTCCTCCATTTGATTCTCTGTTCAACAATCGATTCGATAGTGAAGCAGCACTTAACTGGCATTCGATTATTGTGCATAGATTCAAATAGAAGAAAAACAGTGTCGCCAAATAGCACGAGCCGCCTCTGTTCCTGCATCCGTCAATGATCTTCCTCTTGTGCAGCCTCGTCCTGTCCACCTCCTCCGCGTATTTCAAATGGCACATTTCAGATCGAGGAAAATTTTAGGAATGTGTTAAAATGGCGCTCTTACATATTTTTGCTATACAGGTGATTGAAGAGTTGATTCTTGCCCAAAAACCCGTAAAAATGACGATAAGTGCACTAAAATATCTCAAAACCCTCTGTCAGAATAGCGGTTAATGGCGAAGTAACGCAGGTATCATGGGAGACTCCTATCTAATTTGAGACATACCGCTATGTATCCGTAGAGAAAGTGATCGATTATAGTCATTGAGACATACCTCTGTGTATCCGTAGAGAAAGTGATCGATTAGTCATTGAGACATGCCTCTGTGTATCCGTAGAGAAAGTGATCGATTAGTCATTGAGACATACCTCTGTGTATCCATAGAGAAAGTGATCGATTAGTCATTGAGACATACCTCTGTGTATCCGTAGAGAAAGTGATCGATTAGTCATTGAGACATACCTCTGTGTATCCGTAGAGAAAGTGATCGATTAGTCATTGAGACATGCCTCTGTGTATCCGTAGAGAAAGTGATCGATTAGTCATTGAGACATACCTCTGTGTATCCATAGAGAAAGTGATCGATTAGTCATTGAGACATACCTCTGTGTATCCATAGAGAAAGTGATCGATTAGTCATGGAGACATACCTCTGTGTATCCATAGAGAAAGTGATCGATTAGTCATTGAGACATACCTCTGTGTATCCGTAGAGAAAGTGATCGATTAGTCATTGAGACATACCTCTGTGTATCCGTAGAGAAAGTGATCGATTAGTCATTGAGACATACCTCTGTGTATCCGTAGAGAAAGTGATCGATTAGTCATTGAGACATACCTCTGTGTATCCGTAGAGAAAGTGATCGATTAGTCATTGAGACATGCCTCTGTGTATCCGTAGAGAAAGTGATCGATTAGTCATTGAGATGTGCCTCTGTGTATCCGTAGAGAAAGTGATCGAATAGTCATTGAGATGTGCCTCTGTGTATCCGTAGAGAAAGTGATCGATTAGTCAAAATTCTCTCGTGATACCTGCGTCGCTCTGCCATTACGATCTTGCTGTTACAGCTGTTTTCTAAGTTTATTACTGAATTTTAGACTTCTTTCAGTGTGATTTTCGTTGGTTTTTACATTAGATGTAATTATTCATTTGCTTACAGCAAACAATTGCTAGAGCCCCACTCGGCCCTAAGAAATTCTATTCTGGGAGCCCGAAAATTGGCCATTCATTTCTCCTTGAAATTTGGCAGCACCGCTCACACGACGCCGGCCGGCCGCCGGCGCGCCCCACGGACGCCGTAATTGCATAATCCGCTGAAGATGCACTGAAAAATGCATCGCGTTGCAAAACAGATCGATGCGTCCCTCTCACCCCCACCCCCTTATCCTTCCTCCTCGCCCTCTTCTCATCCCCCCACCCTCTCATGTCTTCTACGATCGCACTGCACCGGTCGGTCGCTCTTCACACACTCTCGCAGAACTCAGCGCTAAATATTGATTTTAAAGCGACGGTCGCCCCCCAATGATGACAAATGGGTTTTGTGTCCAATTTTAATTATGCAACCTGTAGTACATCGTCGCATCGCATCGGGTCGGGTCGAGCGAGAGTTCGTGAGTCTCGGAAGGAGGAAAAGGGGTGAAGGGGTTACGGGGAGGGGTATAGTGGACGCGCCTCACCGCCCGCGTGCATTTTCACGATCGATTTACCACTCGAGCATTTTTCACTTTTGATTAAGAGTATGCTCCAATTAAAAAAATACGCCCGAGAGAGACCGGACGGACACGCTCCGGTCTTCGCTTTTTTCAATTGTTTTATTGTGCTCAGAGCCATCGTCAATTCTCATTTCTCACCTTCCAGTCACGTGATTTAAAGAGAAACTTCGACGGATCCCGATCCAATAAACAGTGCCACCTGTTGGTAATCTAAGTCTTGCAGTTTTCTTTGGATATGCTTACAAATGAGCAAGTTATCGTGTAAACTAACGAGAGATAAGTACAGGGTGTAATAAAACTCATAAGCCAAACTTCTGGAGCAAATATTTGAGGCCAAAATAAGACTTTTTTCCCCATAAATGTGGGTCCGACATTGTAGCCTTTGCGAGTTACAGTGTTGCAAAGTTTCCGAAAAAAAAACTGATTAATGGGGCTCTGGCAAACTTTTGCTGTAAGGAAATGAATACTACATTTTGATGTAAAAACTAGCAAAAATCACGAAAATCACACTAAGGAAGTCTATAATTCAGTAAGAAACTCACAAAACTGCTCCATCGGCAAGATCGTAATGGCGTTTTGACGCAGGTATCATGGGATATTCCTGTCTAATTTGTCACTTTTTCTACGGAAACACAGAGATACGTCTCAAATTTGATAGGAATCTCCCATGATACCTGCGTCAAACCGCCATTTTGCCCGATTCTGAGAGTAAATTTCTTGATTTTTCAGTGTGCTCATCGTCATTTTTACAGGTTTTTATGTAAGAACCAAGTCTTCAATTTCCTGTAGCAAAAGTTCGCAAGAGCCCCACTGTCTCAACTCCCTCGAGAATTTTTCTTAATGCTCTTAAACAGGTACTCTGATGTAATTTTAGACGCTCTTGCCGATTTTGGCCGTGAAAATACTGTTTGCTAAAAATTGAGGGGGGTTTTGGGGCTGTTTGCTTGATTTTTCTCACTTTCTTTTGGCCAAATTATGTGAAAACATGCTTTAAGATTCATTAAACCGAAAAAATCGCGTTATTCAAAAGTTCGTAAAAGAAAATATGCATTTTTGGTCCTTACAAGTTTTTCTTTTTCGCAATCCATTTCCGAGAAAATCGTCCCTGAAGTTGGAGAATTGGGCGAATAATTGATAGAATCAAAGAAAAGGCGATTATTGGCTGACCTCTACAACTCCACCAAGCACCGGAGGTGAAGCACCAAATGACAGCATTTGTACCGTCCTTTAATATGCTGAAGAGATCTTAAGAGGACAATGACTTTTCATACAGACTGGTGGTCACTTGTACAGTTACCGATTTTCTTGGCAAGCATCGAGCTTACCCAGAGACAAGCTCGGTGCTTGTCCGGAACGGGAAAGAAAGGAAATTAAAGAACGATAAGTCGAGACTGGTTTAAAGAAATTACTGGTGGCCGGAGCCACCCACAACGCACTCCATTACAAAAGAGAAGATAAAAGCTCACCCCAGAGGGGTGAGTTTAAGGAAAAATACTCACATTATATTGAGAGAAAAAGTAACACACGCTTCGTTCTCGGTGACCAATAAGATACTGGATTGGCGACCTAGCTTTAACATTTAAATTACCTGCGCTAAAAAGAAATTAAATCGCGTTACAGAAAGTATAACAAAAAGTTTTTTACTTACACGACATTTATACGGTTTTTCACCTGTATGAGTGCGTACGTTGTTGACTAGAGTACTTTTATGATTGAATGACAGTTCACATTTTGGCCAAGTGCATGCAAATAGTAGCAGCCCCATATGCTCGCGTAAGTGTGCCCTACCATTCTCCTCAGTCCTAAACTTTCTTTTGCACTCAACGCAAACGTACTTTAACTCAAACGCACCGTGCCGTGACTTTCAATTCGTCCTCTTCTTTTTTATCCCCTTCAAATCAATACGGGGGGAGGGGTGTCTTCTTTTGTATAATAATAATAATAATAAGGAGAGAGTGCAGGTGAGTGAGGATGGGAAAACAACGATTTTGTGGGACGCGGGTGTTATGACGGATCGGAGGATAGTGGAAAACAGACCGGACATAATAGTGAAAACGACAGAGGAATGCTTTTGTGTCGAAATATCCGTGCCTAGTGATAAAAACGCGAGCGCAAAAACAAATGAGAAGATGCTGAAGTACCAGGATCTAAGCATCGAACTCCAACGGATGTGGAATCGGAAGGTAACAATAATACCAGTAATTGTGGGAGCAACTGGAACCATATTGAAATCTCTGAAGAAACAAGTACGGAAGATCCCAGGACAACATTCGGTCATGCTGATCCAAAAAACCGCGCTGATGGGTACGGCGCGTATACTAAGGAAAGTCCTCATGTACGAATAAGAAAAATTAGAGTTGTAAACCGTGACTGCAGTAGAAATTTAAAAAAAAAAAAAAAAAAAAAAAAAAAACAAAAAAAAAAAACAAAAAACAAAAAACAAAAAAAAACAAAAAAAAAGGGAGAAAAAAGAAGAACGAAGGAAAAAAAAGAAAAAAAAAGAAGAAAAAAAAAAAAAAACTGCACGGTAGGCTTAGGAGTATGATATACTCCCGTTTTCCGATGTTTAATTTTTAAGAAATCTAAAGTATATAATTAGAATGAATTTGTATGTAAAAAATTGTGTAAATCGGCCTAAGTCTCAGGTAGAGACTCGCTGACTGCTCTAAATACCATCTACCCACTAAAAGGTGAAAAAAAAGGAATAATAATAATAATAATAATTTGTTATTTGTATAAATACAACCGATTCCAATAGCTTTGATGCCCGTCACAAAGGAAAATAACAGAATAAAATGAAATGAATGAAAGTAAAAGAGAGTAAGAATAAGAATACAGGAGGACGGTACACAAGGATGGATATAAACAAAACAATGTCAGACGAAAGTGCAGCGCAGCGTGTGTTCATCATTAGCGCCTTCAATTAACAGTATAGACCAATCCAACATCAAGATGCACGATGAGTTATTTATTCATTTCGCCGTTTTCTTTTGATTTTTTGTAGGAGCACCAAACCATTTTGCTTCGCCAACGCCATCGCGATGGCTATTTTGATTGTTTTTTTTTTTTTTTTTTTTTTGTTTTTTGTTTTTTTTTTTTTTATACGTTCAACATTTGCTGTTTGTGATTCTGTTATTTAAAAAGTAGGAGCTGTATGGTATTGTAAACGGCAAGTTTTAAATTTCTCCGAAGACAAGATCGGGGTTTTGATGGTCATCGCCGTCGACCATCTCCTGATTGTTTCATTGGCAATGACCAACCAATGCGGCAAATTTTGCTCTCAGCGAAATTTCTAAGTGTCCGTTTAAGCGACCGTAAAAGCTGCCACTTTTTCAAAAGCAGTATCAAAATGAGCTATGTTTAAACGTATAAACTAAACTGAAATACGACAGAAGAAATTTACGTGTGAAAGTAATCGGTGTGGAAGCAATTAAAACTCACAACACTTACTTCATACTTAATTAAAAACGGCAAAAAACGGGGGTGTAAATCGAAGATAGACACGAGAAAGTTTTCTATCTAGACTACTACGGAGTTGACGAATCGTCCGTTGCCTCCGATCTAAAATGGACTTTGTGGGTAGGCTGACCTTACATTGGACAAATTACATAGATAGATAATTTGACGGACTGTGTGGATAGGCTGACCCTAAAGTGGACAAATTAGATAATTGGACAAAATAAAAGTATTGATGGACGATTCAATTTGGACTAATAAACACGCAATGGGTCTGTTGCAAACTTTTGCTACAGCGCTACAGAGTGTTCAATCTCATGTAAAATCGCGTGAAAAGTCCATTGGTGGCATCAGAAAGTCATAAAATGCAGTATAAAACTCACGAGAGACGTTTAATGAAATCCAAGATGGCGGTAAAGTATTGAGCAACCTGTATGCATGCACCATAAACATCCAAGGATAGCCAACCTCACAGTATCGATCACACCCAATCACAACGTACATAAACACATAACCTCTGAAGCTGTGAGGTTGTCAACGTTGGCAATCCTTGGATGTTAAAGGTGCATGCATACAGATTGCTCGATATTTTACCGCCATCTTGGATTTCATTAAACGTCTCTAGTGAGTTTATTATCGCATTTCATGACTTTCTGATGCCACCAATGGACTTTTCGGGCAATTTTACCCACGACAGAATACTCTTTATCGTTGTAGCAAAAGTTTGCAACAGACCCATTGTGTTTTGTTTTTTTTCTTTTTTTTTCTGACAAAAAACGTATTGGTTTTGTCAAGGGTTTGACGGAATGTTTTTGAGCTCATATGCGGTTGACTGCATTACAGAACGCTGCTGCAAACCTTGATAAACATAGCTGGTCGACAATGAGCTGTAATAAGGATTTGAGTAAACCGAACCGATAATACGTACACATTTACTTGCTGTCCAAAAAAACATCTCAAATGGTAATCACGAGCCTGAAGGCAAAGGCAAGGCATCATCTCCAAACTAATTTATGGTATCGATATAGGAAATTATGGTTCTACGCTTCGGCGTCGCGTAGGTCCGGTTTCTGGTGATTTGTCGTTGAAAATCTTTCCGTGTCTGATTGTGAGGCGCAGCATGAACATGGTTTCAGCTTTTCATTCAAATGTGATTTCGTTGTGTATGTTAAATATTTTCCTTTATCTGGCAGTAACGCCAGTTCATGTTTTCGTGAACTCTTTTTTTTTTTTTTTTTTTTTTATCGTTTTATCGTTTTCGCTCTGGGTTCAGGTTCCAAATTATTGTACCCTAAAATTCACGGAGAGGGGAAGAAGACGTAGACTTAGTCTCCAAGACTTAGTGCGTCAAGGTAATAATGAGTGCCGCCCGAGTTCGCACGCCAAGATCCTGGGGATTGATAACTCGCACGCAAGCATGTATCAGATTCTTCGTGTACCCACAGTTATACTGGGTGAATATGAAGTGACGCATATTTCTCGACCCAAGGAAAAATTATGAATAAAATCGATGCCTTCCTTGATGCGCTATACGATAGCCATCTTGAAAAATGGAATTTATTTATTGATATTGTGAGTTAATGTTGGATGTTTCTGATGATCCTAACCTTATTTTCTTAAGATGTTCACTCTAGAATGGGTCTGCTGCATTCTTTTGCTATAGCGTCATGGAGGGTTGATTTGGGTGTTAACTCGCGTAAAAATCACATTGAGAGCATTTAATAGTCTCACTAACCACTCATAAATCTACAAAAGTCGTTATAAGGAAAGCCTAAAATGGCGGTTTAAAGGGCGAATCAACCGTACATGCATGCACCACGAGCACCAAAAGATAGCCGATGACGGCGATTTACAATGTTGGTTACACCGGAAAAAAACTACGGTGCAAAGAACCATACGGATACCTGATTTTGGCACCTGCTAGATGTTATGGTAATGTTAACCAGAAGTATACTATGTTTTGACTAGGTACTAGGTGATGTTACCTGATTGCATGTCGAATTTACCCCCAAGTATCGGTAAATGTACCATACTTCTGGTCAAGTTTACCATAACATCTAGCAGGTGCCAAAATCAGGTATCCGTATGGTTATTTTCACTAATCTTTTTTTTTCCGTGTAGAATGTAAACAAATATTCACTTCCACGTTGTACTCACATTTTGCGTCATTCTGTGTCGCTTTTCCGATAAACTTTACTTTCTCGTTATTATTTGTGATCACTTTGGTGAATACACAAATTCTGAAAAGGAAACGCTGGGCAAGTACCTACTTTGTCGATTTCCGTCGTCGGCCATCTTTGCTGCTCGTGGTACATCCATGCAGGGTTGATTCGCCCTTTCAACCGCCATCTTTGGCTTTCTTTGAAACGCCTTTCGTGTGCTTATGAGTGGATTTCGAGACTTTCAGATGCTTCCAAAGCGATTTTCACGCGATTTTTTACCAGAATCAACCCTTCACAACGCTGTAGCAAAAGTATGCAACATACCTATATTCGACCTTCTTTTAAGGATTGACCCACTCACAAAAATTGGTGGAGCGTGTAATCTGGCAACGTTGTTTTTGGTTCATTGAAACCCACAAAAAATACCGAAATACCTTGAAACCGGCGATGAACATCAATTTAATCTTTTCTGTTCCATATGCTCACCGGCCTAATGATTTCTAGAACGCTCCCGTGGCCAACGGCGAGCTCGTTCAATGTGGCAACAACGTGTTCTTTCCATTTAAACCTATGTCAAAGAATCGACCTCTAGGAGGTGCACTGCACTCCCAAGATATCGATACTTTTACATAGATTTAAATGACAAATAAACAGGGTTTCCAAATTTTACGAGCCGCCTCTGCCCGTGGCCAAGTCCTGACTTCCGTCCTAGTCACTTGAATCCATGGGTTCAAATGGACATTATGCCACGTTGCTTGATAGCACGCTTTGCCAATGTTCGCAAGAAGCTGCTTAGTATCTATCAAGTTATGGGTCTATGGTGGGAAAATGATCCCGTTAAAATTTTTGAAATGAAGGACGCGATTTCGTCTTTTCAATCCGAACGAAATAAGTTCTCGCGGTCCCGTATTAAGAACCCATAACGCCGTTTTTGGGTGTATCGCGCTTGGAAGTTAGAAGAGGTAGCCTTACGCCTCACACTCCTCTCTCTATGTCTAAACTTTCCAACTTTCATTTGCGATTTACGCAGGGTCGGTAGATGTGTTTTGGGCCAAGGCAGTGTCAGTTCAAAATGAAAATACAATTCCATGCCTTTCTTTTCTAACATTTATCGAGCCTATTTTCCCGTGAGAACCATGCATATGCACGGACCGTTCCGAAACTATTTCCTTTGTTTGAAAACTTGAGAGTACTCAACAAAAATGGTCTACGGCAAAGATAATAGTGGAAATCTGAGTACTCAGAGCACGACTGTTTAAAAGTCTCTTGTGAAAAAAAGAAGGGGGGGGGGAGAAAAAATGAAAAAACCTCTTTCGATCCCTCTGTTGGCTGAGGGTTCCCACAGTGTCGATGAAAGCCAGAAAAAGGATATGTTTCACTTTTTACACAGGCTGTAGAGCTTAAATTTGTTTTGAGATTCGTGGTCAGATCGTGAGGAAAGACGAGGGAGGGTATTTTGCCGGTTTACCCTCGAAAATCTCTCGCTTCAGAATTATTACAGCATGGTATCAAGACATACTAGACCCCTTAAATATCAGGTGCGCTTTTTTCCATTATCCGTACGTAGGTTACATTACAGTATTTCCTCAAACTAGCACTCCTCATGTTTTACGCAACTTTTTTTTTTTTTTTTTTTTTTTTTTTTTTTTTTTTTTTTTTTTTTTTTTTATCGCCTCGTTTGCTTATTCTAGGAGCAAACTCCGTTGGAATGAGTTAATGACGTTTGATTGCCGCGCTTTTCGTCTGCGAGTGACCGCTTTCCTTGTCTCGTCTTGATCTCCTTCTTTATTCTCCCTTCTTTATTCCCCTGCTTTCTGACTTTCGTTTTAACATGCGTTCGGCAGCGCGGAAGACAGGATTTTAGACTCTGAAAAGTCGTCGACCGCTCACTCAATTGCAGTGCTGCCAGGTTTCGGGTAACAAAACGTTTCTTATGCGTTGATCGAAGCAAAAAAAAAAAAAAACACGGTCTCAAGAAGCATAGCCGCAGCCAGGATATTGTCTTTCTCTCTCTTAGTCCATTTAAATGCACGTGTTAGAAAAGGATGGATATAGGGGCTGTCACGTGACTTCAGCCCCTCTCTCTGTCCTTTTCTAACACATGCAGTCAAATGGACTAAGACAGAGAGGCAGACGATCTCCTGGCTACGGCTATGTCAAGAAGTGTTGCTAAACTTGGCGGGAAATTCAAACGTTTTATATGGAATCAAACGAGGAAAGACGTTTAATTATACGCTGAGAGGAATCACTTCTTTAAAAACAAGGAAACACGTTTACTTGTGACAGATTTCCTTGTTCGAAGCAAGTTTTGATTGCATGATGGAGAATCGCTGTCACAACAAGGAATCTTTCACTTGTGTAGCAACAGACATTTTTCTTGGGTTAAAAGAATTTCCCTTTAGTCAATATTTAATTGTGCAGTTTCTGTAACACAAACGAAATGCACATTGGATTAAAAAAAGAATTCTCTCATTGTACAGAGTTTTGCTGTATACTGTTTCGCATAAGTATATTGTGCTCATGAGGTTTCGTAACGGACACTTGAAATCATCACCGCCAGGTTTCGGTTTCAACAGACTTGTTGTAGTTGCGCGATCTATCGTATCGATTGGCCTTCGAGGCATTTCGGTTCCAAACAATGTATGATATAATGTATTTTTCCCACATACAGTTTTTTAAACGTTAATCCAGGCTAGTAAATAAATCAATCCATTAATGCGACCTTTTTGCCATTATGAATTTTACGTTCCCAAAAATTCTGAGTTATGCCTGGTTTCTTTACTAAAACTGTCGTAATCAACTAAATTTAAGTGACGAAACATTTGGAGGTTAAACTCACCCGAATTTTCGCCAGAATGCCGCTTATTCCACAACAATTACAATAAAACTTAGGCGATTCCAACCTCCGAATGTATCGATTAATCTGTAACATTGTGTCAATCTCGGCACTTTTAGTCATGATACCAGGCATAATTAATCAATTTCGAATACGGAGAAAAAGGTCGCATTGATTGTTTGATGTAACATAGCCTAGATTTCCATTCAAAAATGCATTTATCATAGTTTTTGAATCATAGTTTGTTTGGAACCAGAGGCCCCCGGATGGTAAGCGATACGATTTATCGCTATACGAATACAGCCCATTCCACATTTTTGCGTTGATTTAGCAGAGGAATACAAGGTCTGAACCCGTGTGATAACACTGCTGGTTTGCTACCCAAGAATTGAATCTTAAAAAAAAAAAACAGAATCTTTTTTATAAAAAAAAGTCTTGTTTTTGAAGGAAGTGTGCGACCCAAACTGGATCAAGTCAAAGATTTGTTTTGCCTTAAAACGTTGTTTTTTCCCCTTTAAGTTGTTTTAAAGTTGGTTTTTTCGTAAAAACTATGTTTGTTTGATTAATTTTAATTTCAAACATGTTCAATTTCACACAGTTATCTTACTATTCATTTTTCATAATTTTGATTTTTATTCGTGAAATTATGTCTCAGAAATCCGTTCTTTCGATTTTCTGTGCGGTGCACCTTACGGTTGCGTTCTTGAATTCATCGTTTTATTGTCTCGGTGCAGAAAAGATTTCAAATGGTATCACTTTTCAGTATACCGAGTAATAGTACATGCAGTATAATGTAATCTTTTCTGCAAGGATGCAGTATAAACCGATGGATTCTAGAACGCTACCTACCACTCTGCACCTGTGACTCGGGCTGTTCAATTAAAGGAACACTAGACTTTCAACGAACACGACCAAAGAGTTTAAAAGCAGGATGATATTTCAAACAATCGGGTATTCTTTTGAAAAGGAAACGTGAAGCAGACGAAATCTCGAGACAAGAGGAAGTGAGAAGGAGAAAATAAAAATTGTCTCAACTCTCAAGTGAGTTTTAAATGAGGGGGTGGTCAAGAGAGCGTCGAACTCACATTAGTCAAGACTCCGGACTTCTCGCTTTCCCCACCCTCTTTTATTACAAGTTCTGGCGGTATTTTTTAGTTGGTGTCATGCAAAGCTTATTCTCGCCCGGGTTATCAGATTGTGCAATGCAGCGTTGCCGTTTGGCGTAAAATTTCACAAAACGTATGAAAGTTCAGAAACCCATGTGAAAAGTGTGTGAAACGATTTTTTTTTTTTTTTTTTTTTTTTTTTTTTTACTATTCTGTGCTGACTCTACTATCCAGCGATTATGGTTACTCGTGGTTACGCCTTACACTTTCAAATTGTCACTTTTAATAAATGCAGCTAGGCTGTTAGGATCTCTCGCTCCATCATTCGTTTAAAATCGTGAAATTACTTTGGTTTCTAAGTGTTTTTTTACTGGCGTGAAAGAGCGAAATTGAAAAAAAATCAGGGGTAAAATTTTGTGTACATTCACATACTGATGAACGTAATCAATCGCATTTTGAGTTCTCGATTGCTCGATAAACAATATCTAGCGATGGCCTCGTTAAAACGGATCATAACTAAGTATTCCTTAACTATCGAGCAACCACTGAAAGAACTGTGCTCCGGTAGAGCCGAAGCACGTGCTGATTCAGATAGCTTCGCGGAGCAAAGTTCGGCGGTACATAAGCACGTGCTTCGGGAATGTATATAAAGAAGAGTGAAAAAAGAGCGAGCCGCTACCCGGGATCGACCCGGGGTCCAGTGCGTTACCACTGCGCTGCTCAGTGATTGTGGAAGACGAGGACTGATTGCTGCGTATATAGGGAAAGCGCTCCGAGGCGCACACCCTTTACGTCGCGTCGCGTCGCGCTGAGTTAAGTGAGCAAACTCTGTGAATATGCACTAAATTGTATCGTAGCGTTCTTTCAGAGATCGCCGATGACAAATTCTCAGAGTAAATTGATTTCAATAGTGAACCCGTTCTACTCTGATACTTAACAGAGAAAAGATGGTGACAGGTCTTGCTGATTGTATGTCATTGCACGTGTTGCCCGCCTACATCGCAATGCCGAAGCAAGAGGTTCGGGACTGCTAGAGCATTTGGCTCGCTACTACCGACGGAAAGCCCGCTAGTCACAGAACTTTGCTTCGGATATGCCTCCTTCAGCTTCCCGAAGCATGTATTCGGTAGAGCCAGAACTTTTTTTTTTTTCAGTGACAAGTTTCCGATCAACCTCCAAAGCTAGATATCTGCGCTCCCTCAAAATAAATTCTTAAAAACTTGGGGGGGGGGGGTAACAAAGTTGAAGACTATCGAAAAAGGGTGTTTTGGAACTTTATAATACTGATCGCCATTCTTAAAATGTTTGATCGTACTTTAGTGACACCCTGTATAAATAAGAAGTCTTTAAACGCAATTGCTGCACCGCAACTCCCCTTGCGTTGGTATCTGTGGTCACTGACCATTATTGCCGGAGCGGTTCTTCGTGGGATTTAGTGTTCAGTGTTTATTTTAAGGTCTACTTCACCCCATCCCAAACGGGGACGTAAATAAATACAGCGTATATCTGTGAAGTGCAGACACCAGTTTTATCGGTTTCATTCTTGGTAGGGCCACAATCTTTGATGCAGGTTTTGCATTAATTTACATTCGCGAAAAGAGCAAGTTCGTCTGTGCAGTTTTGTGTTTTTGCAAATGAACCCTTGTTAGCAATATGCGTGCTCCCAAAACATTCGGTGTACTCACATGTATGAAAGCCTAACCAGTTTTATATGTCGTTTGCTACAGAAGAACCTACCGCTTGTATTATGAGCCCCTTTTTGAATTGTATGAGTCGAATGAGGAGTCCGAGAGATTGAGTAAAATCATGTCCTGGGCGGATACCGGAATTTATGTTTCTCTCTCTCCGGCCGTTTGAATGCATGTGTTAGAAAAGGAAAGCAGAGAGGCCATCACGTGACTCCAGCCTCTTTCTCCGTCTTTTTCTAACGCACACGTTGAAATGGAATGAGAGAGAGAAAGACAAATTGAGAATTCGGCTCTAACTCTGCATACATTCCGCATATTGCATGAAGTAATGTGCAAATCCACATAATATGAATATGCATTTGTTTCTCTTTCTTCTCCTATTTGAACGCGTGTGGTACAAAAGGATAAAAATTAGAGATTGGGGATGAGGTCATTGCATGACTTCGTCCCCAATCTCTAATTTTTATCCTTTTCCACCACATGCGTCCTTTTCTAACGTAGTGTTGTATTAGGCCTAGAGAGAGACGGACAAATGTCTGGTCCCACTTCGGCTGAGAGTTGGCTTTCATTAAAGAGAATATCCATTTAAAACGCGGAATATGTGATGAATTTAGGGGTTTGACCCGAGGGAAGGTTGGAAAGTTGAACTTAGCAGGGCAAATCAACGAACGCTTGTTTGAATTCACTCCTCCAAGTCACCGCTTGCTCCTATCAATTTTTACAGTGTTAAAGAAGTACGTTTAAACTTTAGGGTGAGATTCTTTCGACGCACTTGGGGGAACAATAAAGCTTTTTCAATCGAACGCTTTCAAGGAAATCTAGACAAAGAAAGGATTTTAAAGACCACTTTTATTCATGCAAAAGTTTTGGTAGATGTATTTGAAGTCGATGAATCCATTTTTAAAGTTAAGGTATTGATTCTATTGATGAATGTATGATGTTTTTGATGAATTTTTGATGACTTTATGGTAGAGTATGATATCATACTAAAGAAGGGAGCTTGAAGTTCATTAAAATTGTTTGGGGTTGAAATTTCAATTAAAGCGTTCACTTTTTCATCCTCCGTCTAGTGATTAGCATCATTATAAATAGACTCGCATCGCTATAAAGGTGCGCTCGTAATCTTTTAATATGTCTTTTTCAAGATAAAGGTGACTTGTTAATGCAACGAGGTTTCCCTTGCTTTACCTACCAGGCGAATATTTGATGTAACAAACGGCCTGGTTAATCAATGTAGATCGAAATGGTAAAAAAAGGGCTCTCGTTATTATAACAATGTTGATGAACAGTTTTACCAGGTTTCTATACGTCGGCTACCCTAAACCAGGCACATTGCAAAAATTGGTATAGGACCTGGTTGAATTAACTAGCTTCCTCTTGACCAGGTAACCTGGTAAATTTTAACCAGGTTTACCTTGCATACCGTACAAGGCACCTAATTTGTTTTACCAGGTGCCTGGTTTGCCTTACCAGAAAACGGACTTTCAGCCGCAGCTGGTTAATGTGACAAGGTTTTTTCCCGTGTAGTATCTTTATTAATACATAGTAAGGCTCTCTAAAAAGCACAATATCATAAGTGGCGGCAGGCGCCCAGGCCAAGTCATAGCATTTATAGAACCATTCATGGTGTGACCACGGTTTCATGATTAACGCAGAATGCTTGAAGACAGTTGGTACGCGTGCTTAAGACCCAGTTGGAAGGCCTTGATTGGGAAATACATTGAAGGAAGCTCGAAAGGAATCATATAGACCCCCCTTTACCGGGGCGTTAGAAACTAAGAGAATAATAAGAAAAGAGAAACGTTTTAACGGAACGAAAGAGAAAATATATTAAAGCAACTCAATTGAAACAAGATTCGAATGGATAACGAAACGAAATCAAAAGGATTCGAGAATTACAAAAGGATAAAAATCATAATTACGAAACGATGAAAGAATAAGTGATGAACAACGGCGAACAAGGTCGGTGGCATGAAGATCTTAGGAAGGCATGGCACAGAGTGGCGAGACCAAGGTCCAATTACATAAGGTCTGGCCGGTAGCTTTCGGCTCCCCTCGTTGGTCCACTGTTTGGAAGCCACTTCTATATTTAAAACCATTGATCCAAGATGGCGGCAAACTCGGGAAGAATGCTAAAGTAAATGGGGGTATGGGTTCCCAAACATTGGATTTCCCGAGATGGCGCTACCGGCCAGACCTTATGTACAGGGTGTTTCACGTAACCTGCTCACTATGGTTTTCTTGAACGGGAGACGATAAAAAAATCTGGAAAAATCGGTTTTATAGTAACTCGGGCCTGAAGTTTCATTTAAAAATACTGCCACAACCCAAAATTTGGTTTTTGAGGGGTTTTCAGGGGGGGAACCCCCCCCTAATCTTGAGATTTTCAAATGGCAACCCCTATCTTGTGATACCTCATTTGAAAGAGGGTAAAATTCTAAGCATTTTGGCTTAAACCGGAAGTCGATATCTTCTTTCGTTTTCGAGATATCGAATATCGAAGTTCGATATAGGACCAATATTCGAAAATTCTTAACTCCTACAAAAATAGTCGTAAAACAAAAAACTGCACTTGTAAAATGCTCAACTTTATGAGTACTTTCAAGAAAAAAATACGAATTTACAATCAAATAAACCGGAAGTCGACTTTTAGGCACCTTAACATTTTTGGCGGGAAAACCCCCATTTCTCAAATTTTTCAAATGGCAACCTCTATCTTTTAATACTTCATTCGAAAATGCGTAAAAAGTTGTGCATTTTGGCGCAATCAAAAGTCCGATATCAATATTCTGATTCGATGTATCGAAATTCGAAGTTCGATTTAGACCATTTTTCGACCCCATAAAAACCGGATCCTATCGTGTGATACATCATTCAAAAGCACATAAAAAACCAAGAATTTTGGTGCAAACCGGAAGTCAATACCTTTTTTAGCGGTCGAGATATCGCAAGTCAAAATTATTTAAGGTAGGCCCTAACCAGAGACTAAACTTTGACTTGCGATATCTCGACCGCTAAAAAAGGTATCGACTTCCGGTTTGCACCAAAATTCTTGGTTTTTTATGTGCTTTTGAATGATGTATCACACGATAGGATCCGGTTTTTATGAGGTCGAAAAATGGTCTAAATCGAACTTCGAATTTCGATACATCGAATCAGAATATTGATATCGGACTTTTGATTGCGCCAAAATGCACAACTTTTTACGCATTTTCGAATGAGGTATTAAAAGATAGGGGTTGCCGTTTGAAAATTTTGAGAAATGGGGGTTTTCCCGCCAAAAATGTTAAGGTGCCTAAAAGTCGACTTCCGGTTTATTTGATTGTAAATTCGTATTTTTTTCTTGAAAGTACTCATAAAGTTGAGCATTTTACAAGTGCAGTTTTTTGTTTTACGACTATTTTTGTAGGAGTTAAGAATTTTCGAATATTGGTCCTACATCGAACTTCGATATTCGATATCTCGAAAACAAAAAAAGATATCGACTTCCGGTTTAAGCCAAAATGCTTAGAATTTTACCTTCTTTCAAATGAGGTATCACAAGATAGGGGTTGCCATTTGAAAATCTCAAGATTAGGGGGTTGCCCCCCTGAAAACCCCTCAAAAACCAAATTTTGGGTTGTGGCAGTATTTTTAAATGAAACTTCAGGCCCGAGTTACTATAAAACCGATTTTTCTAGATTTTTTTATCGTCACCCGTTCAAGAAAACCATAGTGAGCAGGTTATGTGAAACACCCTGTATATGGACCTTGGGCGAGACGGTCGACGCTCTGGCCGCATTAACCCAAGGATCCCCCCACCACCGACCAGTGCTGCGGCTGATTAGAAAAACGAAAGTATTGTACCCACCGGTACACAGTCAAGTGTAGTAAATTCTTGATTTTCTATGAAGCCTCAAAGCTTCAATGTCTGACGGATTATGAGCAGCCTTTCACAGTGTGATAAAAGCTGAAAGTCAAAAGCTTCAGAGCCAAGACTTCGGTTAAAATCGAAAGTCGCCTGCCTCGTTCGCGGCAGAAAACCATGAAACATAGTTACAGACATATAATTCATCGTTCAAAAACCAATATCAGACGTTCCTGCACAGTGCTCAGTCAATTGTTGATTTCGAAGCTTTCAGTTTGAATTATATTACTGCAATCTGAGCTCTGAGATGGGGCAGCTTCCAATGCAATAATTCAACTTTTAATCTCTGAAGTCGATTTCCGGATGTTCGAAAACACTTGGATTCAACTTTTGAACGATGCATTACTAGCCATAAAAAATGATTCATTATTTTTGACCACGGAAGACGCAAACTTCTTCTCTAACCGCGGCCCTGGCTCCGAGTTTCTAATCTGAAATCCGATTTCGAACGATCAAATCGACTTAGATACATCCAAAGGCAGGGGCATTGCTACAATGGTGCCGGGGAGGGGAAGTAGCTTGCCATCCCCAGAAAATCCGATGTAGGAAAAGAAATTACGTAAATAATTTTCAATAAAATAATGATAATAATACAAGTGTAAAACGTAAAACGAAATGAAAAAACACTGTTAAGCCATTGTTTCATATTCATCAATGTATTATGTTTTAAAATACATGTACGAGTCGCCAAAATTGAATAAATACATTTTTTTTTTTTTTTATTCTTATTTTCATTTTTTGTTTGTTTTTGATTTTGATGGCAAAGGTACTCAAAACTACCCTTTTCGATGAAAATCAAAATGAAGAGCTGTTGAATTTACAAAATTCTCTAGGCGACCCTCAGACCGTCTAGTGGCGGCCCTTCAAACTTGTTCCCCTTCCAGAAATGTTGTCTAGCTACGCGTATACAATCCGTCCTATTGGGGCCTCATTTGTTCCTAAGTCGATGAATCTATTTGGGCACCACCTATACTGAGAGGAATCACTGCTTAAAAACCAAGGAAACAAGTTTACTTGTGACAGTTTTCCTTGCGTGAAGTAAACTTCTGCTGCATGAAGGAGAATCACTGTCACAACAAGGAATCTTTTGCTTGTAGCAGCAGACATTTTCCTTGCGAGGAATTCCGCCTTAGTCAATATTTCACTGTGCAGTTTTGTTAATACAAACGAAATACACCTGGGACGAAAATAAGAATTCTCTCAGTGTACCCAACTAGTGAGTGGTTCAATCGAGTTAGACTAATTGAATCGACTTCGCTGAATCTAACTGACTTCGGCAAAATCAATGGACATGGCACGTCCTTGAATAATGAAGATGCTGTACGGCCCAAAGATTACTCATACATACAGATATGGCACTAGCCCGAATTTTGTTAAGTTGACTCCGGCCGTGATACAACCGGGCATACAGAGGGGATCATAAAGATTACAGAGAAAAGATTACATTTTCCATATTTGTGTTACAAAACTGTTCCATGTTCCACGGTCCACTGTTCACGTTCCGTGTTTGTTCTAGTTCCGCAAACAAACACAGAAAAAGTGGGAAACGTAATATTTTCGAACCAGAATTCTGTAATCTTTATGATCCCCTTTGTATGCCCGGTTGTATCACGGCCGGCGTTTTATTCATTGTTCACTTAACACGGGCGAGATGGCTATTGGCTAATGCCATATCTGTATGTATAAGTAATCTTTGGTACGGCCCTGCGCGCCGTCTTGTCCATACTCCATACCTGTATTCCTTGATAACATTATTTATTTAATTAACAACCCATTTGTTTAAATGAGTGGTTCTGCAGACATTTGCGCTACCAAATAAACATAAACTTAAAAAATTGTCTCTCAAAAATCTTTGAAACTTTTGTTAGTTTGCCTCAATTTTGAACGCTGACATCGGATTTGATAGCTTTTGGAGCGAATTTTCATTAATTCCTCTTGAATCTAGCTTTCCTAGAATATAATCTCAAATTCATCAAAACACTAAGTTTTTTGGAAAAATTCACTTCTAAAGAGGAAAAGTGAGTGGAAACAACTATTAGAGGGCATACTAAATATTTTTCAGAGCGTACGGTTGCAATTCCGCACTTTTAATGAAGCTTTTGAGACCTTTTTTCTTGTTCAACTATTAGTAGCGCTCAAAGTCTTATGTAGCGCAAATGTCTGCAGAACGTAAAATCACATTTGTTTATACCACGCATTCAATAAAATGACTCGCGTATAACTTCGTGTTAACATTTCGGTTGCACAGCTCTGTGCTCTCTGTGGCTGTCGTGCGAGTAAGCAAATCGGTCCGAGATTTCAGCGAAAATTGATTTCATGAACACCATTTTTAAAGAGATCTATCTGGGTTAAAATGGAACAAAACGCCTGGCAATTTTACTTATCCTGATTTCCTTGGCTTTTTTTTTTTAAGCATGAACAATCAAAAGTGGAAAATAATGATAGTGCAAGGTCCTAACAGCTACGTCGCACTATGGGACGAATGGGAAAAAACCGGGACATTTGACGAAATTGTGAAGTACGACTTTTCCATGTTTTTTGGGCTGAAATGGGTGCTCAACGATGTACTTGAATGGGAAAATGTAGCTATATATTTTTTTATAGTCGAAATCTGTGGCAAAATTACGTCAAAAACATGATTGGCGACAGAGAGGCAAAATTCCGGAATTAGCAAGTCGGACGAAATAATGCTCAAAAATTATTAAGAAAGTGGCCGAGCCCCGTTTGCTCTTTTCAGCAGTTATGATATGACTAGAACTAGCACTACACATTAAAACCTTCCATAAATAATTTTATTTAAGCTTTGAATGGAGGCTCCAAAGTCCGCTCCTAATGTACTAGCGGGGACAAAGATACCTGGCCAGGCGTTTTGGATATGCAATACGCAATGGCCTGGATATGCAATACGCAACGCTTGCTTGATACCACCCGTCAAACACTGCCGATGCGTTGTTACGTGAGCAAGGCCGAACCTTCTATTGTGTTCCGCACTCAATGAGCTGGAGACCGGAATAAGTGGAATCAGTGCAAAAGAGATGGGGGAAGGAGGAGGGTATTGGCGTGCGTACCGAGCTGAGGTTGTTAATCAAATCAATCAGTCAAACTGCTCCGGTAACCTTTCTTTGTCTTCGAATTCGACTGTTTTGGTTTTCGGCCGATCAAATCTAGTCTTATGCTTGTTTATGCGCTCGTATTTTTTATTCAAGCCTCTTATTTATAATTCGCTGTAATTATAATTTTGTCTCTTGGTCGTTGAGCATTGGCATCTTCGTGTGTATTACAAAGTGCCACTTTATTGGAGGATCTGATTAGTCTTAATTTGTTTCGGCTCAACCCCCCCCCCATCCCTACCATGAAGAGGACAATTTTCACAGATTTTTAGTATGTATTACTCAACTGTGTGTTTATGTATCCTCCTGTTGATAATTTGCATTGACCTTCCGCTTGCTTTCCTCCAGTGGCGGTTCGTCCTATTAGTGCCATTTGAACCTTTGCGAAAGTATCGATTTTTCAGGGACTCTCCTGAATCTCCTGAAGATTGAATATTTTACAGGTTTGAACAGAGAGAATCCGTTGTTATCAAATTGCACGAGCCACCACTGCTTTCGCCTCTCATAAAAAGAAGGTTGTGAAAAGGGAGAAACGGGCTTATTTTTTCTGTCTTTCGTGCTAGGAAACAGTTGTTGTCAAATAATTGAAGTTCCGAACCTCATATCTTCACCCGAACCTCAACCTTATAATATAATTAGCTTTATGATTAAGTTTGCAGAGACGCCTCACGCCTGTCAATTTGATCCGTATGTGCGAGGAGTAAGTGGCACAGAAACGGCGGCATTTTCAATTTTTTGTGGTGAAAATGTCACCGATTTGTAAAGATCGAACTTTAAATTGGGGCCTTTCAAATATTCCATCACTGAGGCTCAAAGCCCAGTAACACCAAACGAGTAAGTGGTCGTAATAGATAGTTGGTCTATTGTAGTAAATCGTGTTTTTTGCTGCTTTTTCATTAAACATCGTATATTCAAAGCAACCAGAGTTTCCCGTTTTAAGTTTTCAAATTTTTATGTATTTGTAAGGGCAGGAAATGAAAAGTTGAAAGATGGATAATTCAGCCTTCTTGGCGTTTTCTCTTCAGTCAGCAGTGGCGTAGGCAGGGAATTTTCGAGGGGGGAGGGGGTCCGAAAATTGTCAAGGTGGGTATAAAGATACTAATACGGTAAATTTTTCTGAAAGCGCAAAAAGTGATATTTTTAGGGCTGATTAAAATAAATGGCATTAATGTAAATTAAGCTAGGTGTAACAATTGGTGCTTGTGAAATATCGTGTTCTTTTATTATACAGGGTGGGGCAAAAGTCCGAGTACGGCCGATTATTTTTTGAACGGCTTTAGCTAGAGAAACGAGCTTTGGGGTGTGTTTCTAGACCAAAAAAAACTATCTTTTGACGGGGTCAAAATTTTGGTGGCCCACCAGAGGGGGGCTGTAGCCCCCCCAACTTTTTTTTTTTCAAATGGCAACCCCCCCTTTGTGATACATCATTTGAAAGGGCATACAATTCTAAGACTTTTGGCGCAAACTAGAGGTCGATATCGTTTATCGTTTTCGATATATCGAAGTTCAAAGTTCGATTTCGACCCATTTTCAAAAAATCAGAATTCCCATTTAAAAAGTCGGAATTAGAAAAACTAGGAGTCTAAAATACTCTAAAAAGCAAGTTCTTTTCAGAAAAAAATACGGTTCTGCCATACATTTAGTCCAAATTTGGTTTTTGGTTTTAGAGCCCCCCAACAGTGTTCTAAAAAATTGCCCCTTAGGGGGGCTATCTAAAAAATTCCGAGGCACGACCCCTATCGAGTGATACATCGCTCAAAAGGACACACTGAACTGAGCATTTTGGCGCAAACCACAGGTCGATATAGTTTTTAGTTTTCGATATATCGAAGTTGGACAACGGATGAAAATCCAACTTTGCCATTCGATAAATCGAAACCTAAAAACGATATCTACCTGCGGTTTGCGCCAAAATGCTCAGTTCAGTGTGTCCTTTTGAGCGATGTATCACTCGATAGGGGTCGTGCCTCGGAATTTTTTAGATAGCCCCCCTAAGGGGCAATTTTTTAGAACACTGTTGGGGGGCTCTAAAACCAAAAACCAAATTTGGACTAAATGTATGGCAGAACCGTATTTTTTTCTGAAAAGAACTTGCTTTTTAGAGTATTTTAGACTCCTAGTTTTTCTAATTCCGACTTTTTAAATGGGAATTCTGATTTTTTGAAAATGGGTCGAAATCGAACTTTGAACTTCGATATATCGAAAACGATAAACGATATCGACCTCTAGTTTGCGCCAAAAGTCTTAGAATTGTATGCCCTTTCAAATGATGTATCACAAAGGGGGGGTTGCCATTTGAAAAAAAAAAGTTGGGGGGGCTACAGCCCCCCTCTGGTGGGCCACCAAAATTTTGACCCCGTCAAAAGATAGTTTTTTTTGGTCTAGAAACACACCCCAAAGCTCGTTTCTCTAGCTAAAGCCGTTCAAAAAATAATCGGCCGTACTCGGACTTTTGCCCCACCCTGTATTATTATTGCATTTATTATTATTTGGTGTATTTGAACAATATCGCAACAAAATGCATCGATGAAATCAGCAGGCTCTGCGCAAAAAATTCCAGCCCATTTCAATTGTTTGAAGTCATACGTTCCACCTCTCTACATATAATGGTTTTTCAAAGAGAGTTGTTCGAGGTAAGTAGTAAACTTTTCACAAACATATCCATTGATAAAAATTGAGAAGGGC